>CM042090.1:27982651-28487058 GCA_023512835.1 Taxillus chinensis
CTTTTGCATCGTAAAAATATTTGTACTGACTTACGTTTTATTTCTATCAAGATCTTCAGCAACCAAGAGAGAGGGTTCAAGATACGTTTGCAAATAAAAAAAATTTAAAAAAACCTATGGCTCATCCTTAAAATAAAAAGAACTAACCTCGCCATGTGGATGCCGCTGTTTTGCAGCCCAAGTGTGATGGGGTTGATATGCACCCATGGCTATCTCAGTGTCCTTTGTCCCAGCCAAAGATCTTTGATTAATATTAGCAGATCCTAATATCAAATACTCATCGTCTACGATCATTCCTTTAGCATGTACATACACCATAAACCGCTGTTTTTTTTGTGATTCGGAGACCTGATATGAGTGATTATCACCAGAAAACAAGCTCACGTTTTAGAAACATACATAGTTCACTATGAATTGCATATAAACATATTAATATCACAAAACAGAGCCCTAAAAGGTTCGAACTAAACATTTTGCACAAATCTGAAAAAAGGAAGACGGCTAAATATTGAGCAAATAAATCATGAAGGCCATCTATACAGTAAGAGCATAACCAACAGGAATTTCTCCATTATTAGTTCGCAAAAATAATGATGGGATAAATTATTGTACTCTAGAAAATTATGCTCCAAAGTTAGTTAAAAATTGATATGGTTTCACTGGAACTTGACTGGCAGGAAAATTTGTAAAGATTAAATTCTACCCACTATTCACGACAAAGAAAAAGATATACCCTTACCCAAAATTATTTTAAAATAAATAGAAAGAAAACCATGCTGTTGTCAGGGTATTCCATCATGCCATTATGATGGTAAGCACCAGAGCAATGAGGATTCAGAAATTATTCTGTTTGAACTTTTTGAACTGAGATTTCGTATTTCAACAGCTTTTTTGGTAACTAAAACTTAGATTACTATCTAATTAATATGGACATATGAGCCCAAGAGAATCCATTATTCTGGTCCAGACCAGAGTGAAGGAGTGTCACGCAGACAAGTCACAGCTGACATCTTGGATTGGTTTCTTGCCACTAAACACATTCTTAAAATAACATAATTTGTTGTTATTGTCAATTACATAATAGACATTCTAACACAAAATCGGAGGCCTAATTGTACAACCTATACAAGCCATGATTCTTATAGCTGTCATAGATTTCCCATATACACGTCTTAAAAAAAAGAACTAAAACTAGCATAACAGAGATTTGGCTACAAAATTACCTCATTAGGAGATTGACTGACTACGTTTGACTTAGCATTGCATACTTCACGGTTTCCAAGGCAGTAGAAATTTAGGAATTCTGAAGGATGTAAGTCAAGCTGCATGGATTTAAGTGAGTCTGCAACAACGGTGTACATCATTTGCATCGTCTGGTTCTGTAGAATGCAAGCAAATTAAATTCAAAGATATGATTTAGTACACATAAATATGCTGCTAGAAAATGATAACCTAGTCCTCTCCATTTAGTATGCCCAACCCGAAGCCTCATGAAAGGGGAAAATACCTTCTTTTATAACATACGTATATATTGGTAAGAAGCCCCTTTCCACTCATGTTTTAATGATTTATCAAAAACAAGGTTTCCTAATTGTTTTACCAAAAACATGTTTCTTTACATTGTTATGTGTTCAATTTTTCTGTCATAAAACTCTTAGTGTTTAAAATCCTAAAGAGTTTAATTGTATCATTTATTCGTAACCCTACATTGCTAATTGGAAATCTTGTGTCTCAACAATTAAACATCAAAGTCAACATTCATCTAGAATAATAGTTGAAAGGTTATAGTTAAAACTACAAAAGCAATTTGTAAATTTATCAAAAGCATAGTTCAAGTCATTCGTTGAATTTCAAGGACAAGAAAAATACATGGATTGAAGCCATAATTCGAATTTAATTTGAAGTGTTTGCTTGAATAACTGGAGTAGATAATTGCAAAACTACTATAAATATTTATGTTTGTTTTCTCGACACATTTATATATTCAGTGTTGCAAAAATAAGATTAGTTTTTGTTATTAATTTAGGCACCATAAGCACAATCGTATAGAGATATTTATCCTTCAATTTTTTCTTCATCAATATCTCTATATTTGTTTCAATTTCACCTTAGCAGCCAAATAACAACTAGCCATTTGAAATTTCCAACATGTGTGTGTGTGTGTGTATATATATGTTGCAACTTTCATATCCAACAGTTGATGTCCCTCCAACAACTTTTTCCTGCCTTCCAAAATTTTATTTATAAGCTGTGAAGGGTAAGACCCAATACTAGAGTGAATCGATGTAAGCCCATTGACAGAACCAAGACGATATTACCTGCCAAAAGAGAATTTCTTGCATTGAAGCAGTTTTAGGATCGCCTTCAGGCCACATTGGCATGACAACATACACAGCAAACCTCTCCTTCGCTCTGATTTTACTACCAATCTTCAACGCTAGCTCCATTGGAATTAAATTATCTGCTCCTGAATAATAAACAAAAAAAATTAACGAGAATATTAATTTTTAATCCTCACAATATGGAAAAATTCATTTTAAAAGAAAAACGACGGAACATAAAGATTAATCACTACTAATAAATGAATATACGAGTCGATTATTGACGCCATTATGTCAACAAAGCCAAGCAGGGAACAGACAGAGAGTGATAAACCAACAATCAGTAAATACCATAAGAGACATTTAACTATATAAAAAGTAACGGATGGATTTCAATATGCATGAAAAAATCAAAAGAAAAAAATAAAAAGATATATTTCATCCATCAAAGATAAAATATACCCGTTTATAAGGCATGTTCCAAAACATATGATTCACTTCATCTAAAACAATCATGCTACACAAGAGTTCTTATATTCATCTGCTCTTCATCACATAAAGTTTTTGGCTGGGATGTAATTTTTCTGTTCTAAAATATTATTACATAAAATAGGGAAACACAATGCTGAGTCACTGACCTGCATCCTTGTAAGATGGCCATGCATATGAGGATCCAAGGAAATACTGATTCTCAATATATATGAAATGATGGGCAGATCTAATCGCCTGGATGTATGCTGTTTGAATGCTGCTGTCTATCACCAAATTTTTTGCACAAGAAAGATTCTGCAGTTGAAGCGCATAACTGAAAAGTGATCTCAATAAAAAAATGAAATAAGAAACTATAATCCTTCATCCTGATCAAAATCTTGAAGTATTGCCATTGTTAGTCACGATCTAGTTCCTCTACATCCCAATCATTAAATAGTAAAAGTTCACAAAATAAATAATAATAAATTCACAAATAAATAAAGTTGCATCTGAACCTGATCAGTAATTTGTTTGATATTTTTCGGAAACCCTTTCACTGAGCCAGAGTCAATGGACCGGAAAATCTACAAAGGTGAGAAAAACCAACCCATGCAATGAGCCAGTTAAAACAGATATAACAGGTCATATATAATACAAAATTTAAACCATTCAACCTGAACATGCCAAGTATCAGGATTGTCTTCCCTGGAGACCCATAGTAAGGGATCATCTTTTGGAGCAGATGTAGGAATACCATCTTTGGAAGCAACTGAAGCAGGGCTATTAATCCAGGATATGCGTTCTATCTTTAATAATGCATCATCATGCCAATGTGAAACCGTTCTCAAATGTAGCCCAAACTCCAACCACTTTGTTGCTTTTCTCCAACGCTGCTCAAAGTTTATAAGGACATCATACGCAGCTGATCCATCAATTTTGCAATGTAAGTCATGCCATGGTTGCCTTGGAGCCTCAGTTCCTGCCTAATGCAAGCAGGAAAAATAAGAGAACAAGTAGGGCAGCAGAAAAATTGCAATTAACATATTATATTTAAAAGGTCCTCAGCCTGCTGAACCTGGGCAGAAAAGGAATATGTTTTTGCATTTCAATAGAACCTAGGTGAAGACATCAAAGGAAGCATTAACGGTACATAAGCAGTGACCTTGATTGCGGTTTAATATATACAAAAACATAAGATTTATTAACTTGAATATACATTCTGAATTCTGATATCAAGCATGATTGGTGATTCTGGCTATGTATATGAGAACATATTGTAGAAGCCCTAATGAGACAAACCAACTACAACCACCATGGGATGATAGACTAAACAATTTTTTTTGACTCACCGGAAAAGATTACAAAATAAAAAGGTTTTCCTTAAAATGGAGAGATTCATGAAGTTAAAGGGAAAATAAATCAGTGAAAGGCCACAAGATGTGATTGCCACTAGTCTTTCCATCATCTTTTGGTTTCATGGAAAATTAAAATCACAATGGCATTCACAACGCAAGACTGGATGACTATCCTGTTTAGTGCCCGTTTAAGATGCCATTCATCATCTTGAAATTATTAGGAAAACAAACTATGACAACAAAACTTTCGCATACAGCTCAATATTATTAACTTCAGGGCAAGGGAAAAAAATGCAAAATGCTTTGATAATACACAAAAGAAATTATAATGTTCTCAGAGGCACTGAAAAGAGAGTTTAACTGAGAAAACAACTCACAGAATAATTAGCATTATGAAAATCACCCTTGAATACAGTGTCAAGATCTCGAAATAGCCGATGCTCAGGTGTATCATAGCGACCGTCACAAAGATCAAGGCCTCCAATAAAAGCAGTTATTTTTCTGTTATTTCCAGATGCTTGAGTATCTACAAGCACACATTTCTGATGATGTGTAAAAAGAGTTCCAACAACCTGGAAAAAGGCGAACAAAGGAGCATCTGTATAAAATGCCTTACTAATAAGGATTATGGTCCCCAGGGGCAAAGTTAGGGGTGGAGGGAGGGCAACTTTGAAAAATTATAATCCCACATGAAAAAGATGTTTTTCTCTTTAATATCAAAATTCAAATGGTCGTTTCTCCAATTGCCTCTTTCAAAATTTAAATAGGGATATACTTTTCTTAAGTAAATCCCTCAGAGAGAGAGAGAGAGAGATGAGTCTTAGTCTTAGATCAGTTCATCATTGCATCAGAATTAGTGTCTCAATCCAGTCATTTCTATTAATCAGGTAAACGTTGATATATTTTCCAATCTTCCATTGAAACCTTCGTTGAAACAAAGCAAAGGCCGGCACCAGCCACCCCATAGAGCATACCACAAATTCACATCGCTCCAAATTTTGGTCGTGTTTGTCTATTTTATTAATCGATGTAGTGTCAAATGTCATTTCGATTGCTTCATCAAGTATAGGATTATCAATTTAGTGAAGTTGTAGCATTTTTAAATTCCCTCTATCTTTACATGTGATGATATTAGTCCTGACTTAGGAACAGTAACTTACAAGTAGTTTATCAAGTGATTTATGTTTATATATATATATATTCTGTAACTCCAACACCGTTTGGACCCTCCCAAAGAAGAATGGCCCCAACCCATAGACTGCAGACCACCGTTGGGTAAATCCACAGATCTTGTAATGGAAGGACTTGAATCCATGACTTCTCAAAAGGTTTTGGGTAAACTTATAATATAAGAACTTTAGTAGTGCAGGCCACGTTTTAAATACCTGTGTGAAATGATGCTAAGCAATATTTTGAACATTGCCCCACCTCCCTGACGGAAAATAATAATACATCCTATTTTTGACACTTGACGTTACATATAATGTTAATGCAATAATAACATTTTTTTTTTGGTTGAGACAATGACACTCCAAATGATAGGAATAATGAAAAAACTCTTATTATAACTTTAGTAAATCCTGAATAAACAGCTGAGCAGAGCCCCTGAGATTGAATATGCTGCAAATTATATTCACGCATAAATCTAATTTATCACCTAATTATGAAAATTAGGCGCATGGAAGTTTCAGTGACCACTTATGGTAAGTCTCAATCAAATTCCCACTAACGGTAAGAACAATAACTAATTTTGCACGTGCAATGGATATAATACAAATTATATAAAGCCTTTCTTGTTAGGAAATCTATAATACAAACTATTGATGAAGAAATAATTCCTGCCTTTTGTTTCATATAACTAAGCTTGGTGCTGGCGTAACGGGGTGAAAGGACACAAGTAACAGATGAATGCTTGAAAAACTTCCGGGTTTCTTCATCATGTGTCTGCATCACTCCTTCCTGCATCCAAATTCCAAAGACACGCCATACAATGACTCCAAGAATAACCTAACATTACAAACAATCAAAAAGAGTAGTAAATTAGAATTCCTTACCACATTGATGAAGAACTTGTCGTGGGAAGTCTTGTCGTCCCAAACTAACAACAAAACTCGAACCCCTTCCTCGGACTTGTACTTGAGCAATTCGCCTAGGGTGAGATCACCGCCCCTGGGCAAAGCCCTACTGGGCTCCCTCACGAGCCTCACCTTATGGAAAACCGACCAACCCACAATATAAATCAAATGATGTGCCTCGGAGACAGCAAGGCAAATGTCTTCCCAGCATTTATGGTGGGTGCGGACCCGCCCACCGTCAATCTCGATCTCCGGCAGCAGCCCGTCCGGGACATGGGCATCTTGGTACAGCGTCAGGGCGGCCCCTTTCCTGACGGGGAAGTAGGTGCGGCGCACGCCGAGGTGGTCGGGGTCGCCGGCAATGCCGTGGCGGTAGAGGGGGTTGCGGTCGCAGGGGACGAACTTGATCTCCAGGTGGAGGGTGCATCCCCGCTTGGGGGGCTTCCCGTTGGGGCCTATCACGGGGAACCGGTCGCTGATGAGGTCCCCGGCAAGGATGAGGGAAGCGGGGATCCGGACGGTCCCGATGAGCTCGGCACCGAAGAGGTCGTTGTCCTTCACCTGGAACACCAGGTAGTCAACCAGGTGTGCTAAGGGGATGAGGAAGTGCTGGTCCCACTTGGGGTTTTGGGAGTTCTTCAGAACCTGGGTCCGGGCGATGGTGGCTCCGGGGACGCTCACGGTGACGTAGGGGTCGCTGGTGATGGGTCTCCGGAGGCCTCCGTCTCCGACGCTTTTGGCGGGGGCTGTGGCGTCGGGTTCTGGTTTCCGGCAGGGGTCGCAGGCGGTTAAGAGGCGGCGGAGGCGTTCGGAGATGATGTCCATGTTGGGGAGGCAGCTGGCCTCCAGAATCTTCAAATCCAGATCTCCGTGGAGGTAGGTTTTCTCCTCTGGTGGTCCCTCAGCCATATCGAACTCGAACGGCGGTCTATCTTCTCGGGACTGGGACTGGTACGGGTTGTCCGACCGACAACGTAAGGAGGGAGCAAAAAGCGGAGGTTAGTAGTGGATGGAGGAAGGCAAGGGAGGTTGGTCGTACTCGTAGGGTAAAGGGCAAACGCGCGACGAAGCTGAGGGAGGGACTGAGTGAGTGGGTGTGGGTGGCGTACGTGGAGGTAGAGCCTCGAAGAGAAGATGGGGGGGAGGCAGATGTGATGTGACAGACTGACAGGGAGGAGGGGCCGCCCCTCGTGGGTGTTTGTTGGACATTCGTTAGTTTCGCCACGCTGGACAACTGAAATCGCTTGGGGCTTCTGCGCCGGAAAGGATAATTTAATCTGTATTATTGAATAATATAATCAATAATTTATATTAAATTCTTATTTAACCATAACTTTTAAGTTGTATATTTAGATTAGTTTTGACACAATAAGCATGATAGATACGGATAAATTGTGCGTGTAATTTGTGTAAAAGTATTTTATTGTTATTTATTTGATATTTGAAAAAAAATCATACCAGATGGTTGTCGTAAAAAAAAAAATCAAAATGATTAATAATATTTTTAATCTGCTGTGTTTATAACATTATTTTCAAGTTATATTTTAAATTTCACTATATTTAAATATAATTCATTGTTTTTTGTCGTAATAATTATTAATAGTTTATAATATACACTTATTTTATGTTTACTATTAATCTTACTTAATAGATCACGATCAATAGATTTAATATGTGTGTGTGTGTTTTTTTTTTTTATAATTTATTTTTGACTTACAGATTTAAATTAAAATCAATTGTAAATTTGACAAATGGAATAAATAAAATTATTAAAATATTGTGTTTTAGTGAGGTAAAAGGCAAAAGAAGAAGAAGGAGACGTGTTTTATTGGAGCGTGAGCGCAAGTGTCGGGTGAAGTCATGGGTCCCGCCGACTGACTAGCTTTATTCCAAATTTCGTTTGAAATGGAACATCCATGAGATCTTTGAGAGCGAGTTTAAACTTTTTTAGTATTATTATTATTATTATTATTATTATTATTATTATGAGCGCCGACGCTGACGCACCAGCTGAGTTGCCCACGGTCTTTTGGTAGTAGCATTATCGATTAATTTCACCTCAAATCGTGATGGTATATTGGGAATTAAATTATAAACCGTGGGTAATCGGAAATAAAATTAGCACCGAAAAATAAAACTAGCACCAGTCAAATTTAATATTTTAATAAAATTTATAATTAAAATATAAATTTGTTAAGTATAATTTATGATTAATATTATTTTATATTAATAAAATTATTAAAATTTTTAACTACTCCATTAACTCAATAAAAATTTTAAAAATAACTAAATGGTACAAAAAATAATTCACAAGACGCTCTATTTGGTCAAATTTAGCCGGCAAACATGATTAGCCAAGTTATTCTTTTATTAACTTTTAAATTAGTTCTTCTCCCTCCAACGACCGTCCACTGGAAACGTCAAATTGATTTGCAGATGTGACCTCCCAAATTCACCGAACACAAACATCACCAAAAAAAAAAAAAATCAAATCAAATTAAAACACTTAATGAGATCGATCCAAATTCAAGATAAAAACAATACACATCGAAAACGAGGCTCGAGGGCATGGAAACCTAAATCGTGGGAGGACGAAGGGTTGGATCGCATGGGTGAATCAAATTAATCGTGTCTGCCATCTGCGGTGTGGCTTGATCCGCGAACGGATTTGCAGAAAAATGGTTCGGGATAACGAAGACATCTGGTCTTCAGGCTTCAATTGAGGCGGAGCGAGAAGAAGCGAGAAGAAAAACAGTTTTGAGGGTAGATCTGCACGGTATATCTGCACGGCGGCGAGGTATCTCCTGACGCAGGGCGCGAATCCGATAAAATTTTTCTGCCATGGGGGGCTGTGAGTGTAGCGAATGGAAGAGCGAGTGGGAGAGAAATGGAAAAAATATAATATTTAATTTAAAATAAACTAAAATAATTGTTGATGATATTATTGTAAGTAATAAAAATTAACTAGTTAAATCTTATAAAATTAATTTTTTTAGTTAAAATTTTATCAGTGATAAGTGATTGTTCTAGTACTAGTAAAGTTAAATACTCAGTTTTAATTTGAGCAGAATTAAAGTTTTATTTAATTATTCATCTGCTATAATATCATTATTATAGTTAAATAAAATTTAACTCACAAACAAAAGGTTGATAACGAATTAAACAGCTTAAATCGAAAACTGTTAATCCAAGCAAAAAATTATTAATTCAATTTAATTCAATGAATAAATCAAGAAATTAATTTAACTATGAGCCCCAACAACCAACAGACAAGCTGTCCAAACACAGGGACGCCTTTTAACGCCCCAAAATAACACCACCGCAGTACACGCATACCAATACCAATATAACGAAAGAGAGCATTTCTTATCAAAAAAAACCTATAAAACGAAAGAATGATTGGTAATGGCTGTTTTACCAGATTTGCTGCTCTACAACTATTCTTGCATCGAGCAAGTCCATGCAACTTAACTTAACTTGGCGCAGACAGAATAAAAAAATTATACACATGAGGATACGCTATTATTTATTTCTGCTTTCCTACATTTGCCAGTCAGTAATAGATATAAGCTGAAGTGATCCAAAACTTAATTCCCAACGTTACCTTTGAGATTTAGAAGAGAGACACCTTCCACGGAAACGAACTTCAGCAATGAACGATCCTAAATTTCAATCCTGAAAGCTGCAGAAGCCAATTTGTCTGAGCAAGATTTGAATGGTTCAAAAAATGAATATCTAGGACTAGGATTGAGAGTCAATAGTGACGAGAAACAAGTAACATCTACTAAAAACAGCCACACGTGATGCAAACAGCGGATCAAAACAATGTTTTACCCTGCACTCAATGACACCACACCATTTCACGTACGCCTCACCTTTCACTAGACTAATGTGCTTGCTTTGGGTAACTTCAGGTGAACCTCAAACCAAGTTTCTTAAATTTCCTCGTGGATTTTTCCGGATATTTGCTGGCTTCTATGTCCATTCACATCAGGAGTGAGTGTGGACATCTGCCGAGAAACAGATACAGCCTTAGAAAGCATTTTTCCGTTTCTGCCAGTGCCTCTCATCTTACCATTATTATAAATTTCAGTAGGACTAGGTAAGGCCCTCTCATTATTTGGCATATCCTCATGAGGTAGACTTGGGAATTAGCAAAGCTACCGGCCGACAATAAAGCTTTGCAAAACAAATGGGTGTATCGAGTCAAGGAGGAGCATGATGGCTCCAAGCGATATAAAGCAAGACTGGTGGTTAAAGGCTTCCAACAGAAGGAAGGTATTGACTACACTGAAATATTCTCTCCAGTTGTTAAATTAACTACCATTCGGTCAGTTTTAAGCATTGTAGCAGCAATGGATCTACATCTAGAGCAATTAGATGTAAAGACAGCTTTTCTCCATGGAGATTTGGAGGAAGAGATATACATGCAGCAACCAGAAGGATTCACAGATGAGGGCAATGAAGATCTGGTATGCAGGTTAACCAAAAGCTTGTATGGTTTAAAACAAGCACCCCGACAGTGGTACAAGAAATTTGATGGTTTTATGCAGAATAATGGCTATCTGAGATGCAATGCTGACCACTGCTGTTACTTCAAGAAGGTTGATTCCAGTTTTATTATCTTGTTACTTTATGTTGATGACATGTTAATAGCAGGAGAAAATATAGATGAGATCAACAAATTGAAAAAGTTGTTGTCCAATGAATTTGAGATGAAAGACTTGGGTGCAGCAAAGCAGATACTTGGAATGAGGATTAGCAGAGACAGACAGAAAGGTACCTTACAATTATCTCAAGCAGAATATATTTGTAAGATATTACAAAGGTTTAGTATGAGTGATGCTAAGCCAGTAAGGACACCTCTTGCTAATCATTTCAAGTTGTCAAAGGAGCAATATCCAAAGACAGATGAAGAGAAGGACTACATGGCTAAGGTTCCATATGCCTCAGCCATTGGAAGCTTGATGTATGCCATGGTGTGCACGAGACCAGATATTGCTCATGCAGTGGGAGCGAGGAGCGATTTATGTCTAATCCAGGAAAGCAGCATTGGGAAGCAATAAAATGGATACTTAGATACCTGCGATGTACTACTAACAAATGTCTATGTTTTAGAAAAGGTGATCTAAAGTTGCAGGGCTATGTTGATGCTGATTTCGCTGGAGAAATAGACCACAGGAGGAGCACTACAGGATATGTGTTCACGTTGGGGACTACAAGCAGATGAGTGGAATTCTCGATTCAGAAAATTGTGGCTCTATCTACAACCGAGGCGAGTATGTTGCGATGATAAGCCGGCAAGGAGTTTATTTGGTTACAAGGATTATTAGCAAAAATGAGTTTCAAGCAAGAGATAAATGTATTGTACGGTGATAGTCAGAGTGCAATACACTTGGCCAAGAATTCAGCATTTCATTCAAGGACCAAGCATATTGGACTACGTTATCATTTCATTCGATCATTATTGGAGGATGAAGTGTTAACACTTGTGAAGATACAAGGGAGTAAGAACCCAGCTGATATGTTAACCAAATCAGTCACTACAGACAAATTAGAGTTGTGCGCAACTCTAATTGGTCTCCAAGAATAGTTGCATCGGAAAGAGCTACTGCAGGTGTGAAAACAGATTGAAATCAGTCTTCAAGTGGGAGATTGTCAAATAATGCAGCCATTCAAAATCAGTGGGCAAAAAGAAAAGAAAGAAGGTTAGAATTTGCTTCAAAAATGGTGGTTGGAGTGAGCAATTTGAATACAAATTGCTATGTTTTGTCAACATAGGGGTGCTAGAAAAAGCCTATAAATAGGCACCCCCTTTGGCATTGTAATACATCCCAAGCCTCCCAATTATATGGGAATTTGAGAGAGAAAGAGAGAGAGCTAAGTAAGAGTTAGAGAATTATCAAATTGATAAATTCTCGGGTATATTTGGGAATCGAGATTGAGTGTTTGTAAACACAGTGTATTTTTCTCCCCATAGTAAAAATAAAAATACTGCAGTAGCTCCGTGGACGTAGGGAATTTCCCGAACCACGTAAAATTTTCGGTGTGTCATTTTTATTTCTCCCTATTTCCGTATTTTCTCCCAACAGCAACATCAGAATCATTATCAGGATTCCATAAGCGCTCAGCAAAAAATGCCAATCTCCCCATAATAATCACGCACCCAAGCAGGCAGCAGCATCATCAGAACTGACCTGAGATCCAGATGCTTCAACCAGTGGAGGCAATGCTTCTGCTTCAGACTTTGCATACGAACTTGAACGATCTGATTCTGTAGGCACATTCAAAACATCTTTTGTGGAGAGGAACCAACCCACATTCAGAATCATTGTATATGTTCTATTATCTACATGTAGGTACTTGTTTACATGGGAGACTCTTCGGAACGATTAAACCGGCATCCAGTCATAAACTGACACGCCATTGTTTCCCAATGGATGTGCCATATACAAATAATCAACAAGATGATGAGACTTATTATACCCATTTCCATGTCATCATGCGCTAAAACAACCCCAAACAGTCGAACATTACCATAATAACACAGCAAAATGGGGTTTAAACATCCCAACTTGCTTCAGCCAATATGGAGGAATCCAAGTGGGGCAGAGAGGTTGACATATCCGCGTGCCACCATCGCAGTGTCGTCGATCGATGCCTCGATGAGGACTGGGGAGAGAGAGGAACGGGAAGCAGCGACATCTTCCTCGGTGGGGAGAGAGAGGTAGGCGGGGCTTGGGGCTACGGAAAAGGTCGGGTTTTCGTAAACTTGAGTACGAGGTTGACATATATACTATGTCAACCTCCCCATTTCGTAAACTAGAGTAATGGTCGCTGTTTTAGCGTTTACTGTTGAATGAGGCCCTTGAATAATCCACTCGTTACTGGAAGCTTCGGGACCGCCCTGTACGAGGTTTTGACAACCCACTGTAGTCTGTAGATCGATTATATCTGGTTGGGTCGCGGACACTTACACTGCCAACATTTGTAAGTACGCAAAATGCAGGGAGTTGGGCATTGTGACTAGGTTGCTTTGCTGATATCTATTGCCACACACTCACAGTAACACCGAGTTTTATTTGCTGATCAGCATAAATTGCCAGGGGAAAATTCTGGTGCCCTAATCTGTATAGGCCAGGCCACAGAGCTATTCAATGTTATAATGCTACATGATATGATTTTTTTTAATCGTTGGGCAGTAACATGCTTGTTGTATGTTGCAAATACTTGTGTTGTGTTTGGTTAAATGAGAAATTGTTTTTCATGGATAACGTCTTTTTTTTAGTCCCCTGTGGTGTTCTTCACAGATTTGGGATGAGGATATGTGTCGTGTCAAAGCACCACTGGTTGCCGATAATTGAAGATTGTACCTATTTACATAGATTAAAAAAAACATTATGCTTTCTTTTTAAAAAAAAGTGCAATACAAATTCTTATATATATATAGATATATATTACAAACGCCAAAGAGTGTGCTTATTGCTTTGTTGCCTTTGCAGTTTTGTTTTCAAGTGTTTAGGTGACAACTTTTGATGTTATGTGATCGATTATGCATATCGTTTCAGATCAGTAGCTGTTCTTTGTTATCTTTGTTGCTAGCTCTGTTAACAAACCTATTTTCATCTTATATTCATGGGTTATGATGCCTGTCTGCATATTTTGTATTGCATCACTCGGAGATTTAGTCCTTCAGCTCAGTCGTCCATAGAAAGTGTTTTTTGTTTGGTTTTTTGTGCTTCAGGGTTATGTGGTGGCCAATCGTCTCGATGGATATTCACACTTCCATAATACTAAATACATCCACTAATGATGATGTGAATTGATTAAGTTATTTTTTATAAAATAATTTAAAATTTTATTAAGTAATATTGGAACATAAATAAATATTCAAATAATATTATTTCAATATAAATATTTTTGAAAATAAATATAAATATAATATTCAAGTAATATTATTGAAACGTAAATATAATATTTGAAAAATTATTTTTGATTAAATATAAGAAGAAAATTAAATAAAAAATTTTAAAGAATATTATTAGAACATAAATATAATATTTAAATAATATACTTCGAATATTTTATTTATGTTACAAGATTATTATTTTAAGATCATTAAAATCTAGAACTTGAATGTGTGCATTTGGATTTAGGTGACGATGGGGAGAAAACCTGGTAGCATTCACATCGATCTGAAGAAAATGGGTGGGATGTCAAAACCATGCATGAGGGAAATGCTTGGATTTCTCAACTGCTTGGCTCTTCAACACAACAGTGAAACAAAGTGTTTAAAGCAGAAAGATGTATTGGGAGCTTGCATGAATGCTCAGGTGAAGTTCTCCATTATACTACCCTTCAACTTTAATACTGTTTACCTTTATGAGGAAATTGTTATGAACCAATTATGCAATTTACAACTTATAATACACTTGCAGGCTGGTAGGCCTAAAAACCCTAGGGCGACCATCAATTATCACTTGCAGAAAGAAACTGGTAGGCTGGTAGTATGGTCAGTTAAAGAAACTGCAACCAGTTGCATTATGGGCTTGTGATTGCAGTATTACTTTCCGGTAGAAGTCTCTTGCAAAGGCTTGATTGAGAGGGTAATGAAGGTCCATCTAGTTTATTGTCATTTATTGTTTTTGCTGGGTGATACTAATTTTAAGGTTTGACGTTTCTGGTTCTGGTGTTCACACCGGTTATTCTCTGATATTCCAGTTTGGTTCCAAAATAGACACCACTTTTAGCAATAGAAGACGAGAGTAAATATATCTATTAAAAAGCTTCGACCAAAGAGACAATAGTGACTCAGCAAAAAAGAAGAAAAAAAACACCGAATTAAACGGCAAGCATTGGCGCTGCCGACCAAATTCAATACATAAAAAACCAAAATTAAGAAATCAGCGATAATTGCCTGGAATGTCAGGAAATAAAACACATCCTGATAAAAACCGTTTAATCGACTTCTTCGATCTTAGGGCCAGCTGAGGAACCACCACTTGGTGGAGGGCCATCCTCCTCCATGGGGCCACCAGCTTCACCACCTGCACCTTGGTACATCTTAGCAATAATGGGATTGCAAAGGCTCTCCAGTTCCTTCATCTTGTCCTCAAACTCGTCAGCCTCAGCGAGTTGGTTTTTGTCCAGCCACTGGATGGATTCCTCAATAGCATCATCAATCTTCTTCTTGTCTGCAGGGCTCAGCTTGGCGCTGATCTTCTCATCACTAATGGTGTTCCTCATGTTATATGAATAATTCTCCAGAGCATTCTTGGCCTCCACTTTCTTTTTATGCTCCTCATCCTCCGACTTGTACTTCTCTGCCTCCTGTACCATCTTCTCAATTTCGTCCTTGGACAGCCTTCCCTTGTCGTTGGTGATTGTAATCTTATTCTTCTGGCCGGTTGTCTTGTCCTCAGCAGACACATTCAGAATCCCGTTTGCATCAATATCAAAGCAAACAGTGATCTGGGGAACTCCCCTTGGGGCTGGAGGGATACCAGAGAGCTCAAACTTACCCAACAAGTTGTTGTCCTTGGTTCTGGTTCTCTCACCCTCGAACACCTGAATCAACACACCAGGCTGGTTATCTGAGTAGGTAGAGAAAACCTGCTCCTTCTTGGTGGGGATAGTCGTGTTCCTTTGAATCAACACTGTCATCACTCCCCCAGCAGTTTCCAAACCAAGGGAGAGAGGGGTAACATCCAGCAACAACAGATCCTGAACCTTCTCACTTCCCTCACCGCTCAAAATGGCAGCCTGCACGGCAGCACCATAGGCAACAGCCTCGTCAGGGTTGATGCTTTTGCAAAGCTCTTTCCCATTGAAAAAGTCCTGCAAAAGCTGCTGGACTTTGGGAATTCTAGTAGAACCACCAACAAGGACAGCATCATGAACACTTCTCTTGTCCATTTTAGCATCCCTCAAACACTTTTCCACAGGTTCCATACATTTTCTGAAAAGATCCATGTTCAGCTCTTCAAACCTGGCCCGGGTGATGGTAGTATAAAAGTCGACACCCTCATACAAAGAATCAATCTCGATAGTGGTCTGAGCAGTAGACGAGAGAGTCCTCTTTGCCCTCTCGCAAGATGTCCTGAGTCTCCTCAGAGCCCTGGGGTTGTTGCTGATGTCTTTCTTATGCTTCCTCTTGAACTCTTGGACAAAATGATTCACCATTCTGTTATCGAAGTCCTCACCTCCGAGATGGGTGTCTCCGGCAGTCGCCTTAACTTCAAAGATACCTTCTTCAATGGTCAGAAGGGAGACATCAAAAGTCCCTCCCCCAAGGTCAAAGATGAGAACATTCTTCTCACCAACACTGGTGGCTTTTTTGTCGAGACCATAAGCAATGGCAGCAGCAGTTGGCTCATTGATAATACGCATAACATTGAGACCAGCAATGACACCAGCATCCTTTGTAGCTTGGCGCTGAGAGTCATTAAAGTATGCAGGGACAGTAACCACAGCATTCTTCACAGTAGAACCAAGGTAGGCTTCGGCAATCTCACGCATCTTAATGAGAACCATGGAAGATATTTCTTCAGCAGCAAACTGCTTTTCCTCGCCCTTGTAGGAAACCACAATCATAGGCTTGTCCCCAGGATCAGGAATGACCTTGAAGGGCCATAGCTTGGTATCACTCTGAACAGAGTTATCATTAAATCTCCTACCAATCAAACGCTTAGCATCTGATCCAAACAAATGTAGAGAGTTAGTAACACAAGTATAGTCCCTTACAACTACAGAAACATGGCAATAGATAATTTTTAACCAAAAAGGCCCTTGAAAAGTGTTTGTGAAAAATGATTTTTATAAATAGAAACATGAGTCGTTTATGAAAAAAATGCTCATAAATAGTTGGAAACCGAATTATAACAAGTACCCACAAACACTGGTCAGTTTTAAGAACGTGTTTCTTGTTTTGTGTTTTTTAACAAAAACAAAACAGTCCCCCTGCGCCCGCTTATATTATTCATTCAGATAAGGATTTCTAGAATTTTTATTCAAAAACCCATTGGAAACCGAATTATAACAAGTATCAAATTTAGAAATTAGAACGTTCGTTCTTTAAGTTTGCAAGGGTGCTTCTATAGCTTTAGGACCAAACTAGGGAAAAGGGCATCTAAAAAATCCTATGATATATAGATCCGACATAGAACGGAAAAAATAAATAGTTTAGGAACACAGTTACACAGTGGCCTGCCTTAACAGCAGCAACATAGGTAGCTGTCTAGTTTGACATACGTATAGACTGTAGATCCAACAAAATCGACAGGCCCATGCAAATTTCGAACCATACACACACTGACAGTCTGACACGCACATATACGTCGTTGAAAAACAGTAAACCTTATATGCATGCGCCTAAATTTATGTCTACAGATAAAAGATCGATAATCGCAACGCTACAGCCATCACGATATTAAAAATAGCAAACAGAACCAGTATAATGAACAACGGAGCTAACAGCGCGAAGGTATAAAGTAAACAAACCAAAACAAAAAAAAGAAAAGAAAAAAACAACAACAACAACAACCGCATGATCTGATCAGAGTAACGGCAACGCATTCGTTTTGTGAGAAATAATTAACTATAAAAAAAACTCACCGAAGACAGTGTTGATGGGGTTCATAGCGACCTGGTTCTTGGCGGCATCGCCAATGAGACGTTCGGAGTCGGTGAAGGCGACGTAGGATGGGGTGGTTCTGTTGCCTTGGTCGTTGGCGATGATCTCAACGCGGTCGTGTTGCCAAACACCGACGCAGGAGTAGGTTGTACCAAGATCGATGCCGATGGCAGGACCTTCACCCTTTCCGGCCATACTTGTTTTCTTCTCACACTCGTTTGTATTATGGACTGGGGCTAGTGAGAGGGTTTGCGAGAGAGCGAGCGAGGCGGGGAAGAGCGTCGGAAGCGACGAATGTTTATAGGAGGGAGAGAGAGAGGGGGGCCGGTAACGTGCGCTTTACTGGTTTCCTTGCTTTTTTTTTTCCTTTTATACTTTCTTTCCTTTTTAGTTCTTTTGCTTCGTTTTTTTTTTTTAAAAACAAATTACTTGATTCAAATTTTATATTCAAAATAAAATTAAAATAAGTCTAACTCTATTTCAAATTTTCAATCCGGTTTATTGATGGGAAAAAAAAAAACGTAAGAGCGTGTTTTTAGCGATTTTTTTATGTCTGTTTCGTTTACTCTGTACTGTTCCAGTCCCGCTAGCTCGTCTTCACTTCACCAGCTTGGATCTGTTCCAGACCAGCATCTCTCTCCCCTCACCTGCCTCCATCGTACGATCGACTAGCCCTCTGCGACCCACGATGCACCGACTCTGCACATGTTTTCAACCGTGTTTCCAATTCTCCGAATCTCCACGCGTTTCTAAACAAGTTCGAAAATCCAAGATTTTGTTGGTTCTGATACGTACCTTTGAGATTCTGGTTTTATGTTTTCACGTGTTAGAAGATAAGGGTTTGCTCCTGCAGTCGTGGTCATATGGGTCTTCTCCTCCGCATATGTCATGCAATTTGGTTCAGTTTCCAAGCACTTTGCCCCATTAATTAATTTGTTATGCATTAATCGAATCTTCCCAGTTTAATCATTTGTTGAGAAAAGAGGTGGGGGCGCAACAGGCTTGCGAGCTCCGATTGGGCGAGCCTGCCATCGAAATCCATGTCAAACCTCTTGAAGATGTCCTTCAAAGCTGCTCTGATTGCAGCGAGGCCATGAAAAAAGTGAGATAGAAATTGGAATTGGGCTTTTAGGAAATTGGATTATTGGAGATGGAGGTGGGAAGGAAAGAGGCATGAGGGGTGGTGTTTGCGAGGGAAAAAACATAGAATCGAAAACTATTGTCAAACAAAAAAAAATACATTAAATTTTAAAAAATTGGATTTATTGGGTTTGCAATTCTGTAGCATCTTTGTTTTCAGAGTTTGTTTCAATTAATTCTTTTATACTACATAATTATTTGATGTTTGTTGCAAATTGCAGAGTCAATTATCATAATTTTCTTTTTTGTCTCCCTTTCCTCAGCGTTAATCATCTGCATTGCTATTGACGTGAACCACCTGTATCTTATTTGTTCTTTTCTTTTCTTTTATTCCTTTCCAGGCATTGATTCATGGATTGAATAGGCAGTATTACTCCATAGCAATTAATTATAGGAAGAATGAGCTTGAGGAGAAGATGTTACTGAAGCTTCACGAGAAGAAATGGACCGATAAACTTGAGTAAAAATTGCATGTTGGCTTGCTGAGTAAAGAGTTTCATATACCAACACTGGAACGTGCAGGGGCTGCTAAATCTGGCTGTGAAGTATAACATGGTAGTTCAGGAAGAGGATGAGCTGCCCCCAGAGAAGTTGGCAATCACAAATGTGGGGATGCAAGATGGCAAGAAACATCTAGAAAAGGGACGTCGTCCGAGGAAGCAAAATTTACTGATCTGGAGAGGAAACACAAGGGAGCATACAAGTTAATGAAAAAACGTGTGATGACAGAAGAAGCAAAGTTTGCGGGTTGAAATGTTTTAAAGTCCAATTACTTAAATCTTGTAGTGGCACTGGTGTTGGAATTGTAGTGTTAAACCTTTGTTGTATGTGATAGATTTGTGGATTTTGTATTTGTTGTGCTGGTTCTTTGTTTTAAAACTAAAAGAATTTCAGAATCTACTTACAAATTTTTCCACTTGTATCTTTCATTATTTGTCATTTGCATTTCCTATTTTTGGACTTTTTGTCGGAGCACTTTGTGCAGTTTCAAAAACTAACAATTGTACGCATCCAATGTACACGAGAGCTGCCAAACATGACATCCTTTATAAAATAGGCTACTTTGCAAGCATATACACTGCCCTATTCAATTTTTCACCGGTCCGCTAAATGCAATCCAATAACAGTGGCAGTGTTCAAAATATACATAGAACAATCCAAAGTCATAATCCAAGACTTTAACAGGTTAGTTTGGTTATCAAATCCTTGCAGCAGCTGAGACTGTATTCGTATGTTCTCACATGGTGTTATTTCCTGACAGAGCTTAGGCTAGATGTAGGACAAATCGTCATTCTGCACTCCAAATCAACCAGTGACAGTTGCCCTGGAATAAAGGCCCCTTTCATTACATAAATATGCCATATGGGAATCAGGAAACCATAATAGCATTAGAACTAGCTGTGCTAGGCATTTGACCTGCTAATGAAGTAGGTGGGCCCAGTCCTTCCTGCTGCACATAGATAGGAACTAAAATAATCAACACAGCATCCAGATATGATTAGACAATAAAAAGTCTTTATTTATGCATACACATCACATTTCCCATGCCAGTATCAGTTCAGTTATTAGACTTAGAGTGCCATCATAGGATACACATTCATTTCATCTGCCACATTCACACAGTCACCCAAACCTTCACCACCAGCACCCCCAAGGGTTGAATTCAAGCAGAAAATATATTCTTTTTTTTTACTTTTCTGACAAAACCATGTCACCCAAATCTGCTAAAAGCTTATTCGTCAACAATTTATAGAGCAACACCTGTGTTGAAAGTAGTTTGCCCTGTACTAAATAGATGCCACGCTCCAATCGTCGCCTTAAAGAGGAGTTGTCATGTGTGAGGCGCGCGAATCACAGAGGACGGTCGCGTGGGCTGGATGATACAAGTTGGGGCTTTGGTTCCGTGTCGGATGGAGAGGTACGGGGAAGGAGCTGGCGTAAGCCGACCGGCGAGGTTGCAGTAGACATCGACCGTTTTTGATTCCCTGTGGTGTGCTTTACAGTAACAGATTTGGGATGAGAGTACGTGACGTGTCAATACTAATATCTATAAAAGATATTTTCTTTTACCTTTGTGTTCCTACGAAAAACTACCCACTTGACAATTACCGTAGAGTTGACTTCAACGTTTATGGGATATAAAAAAATAAAAAAAAGAGAGAGAGAGACGTAGTACAAGTGTTTATTTGAGGAGGGAGAGAAAAAAAACAGAAAGTGTGGAATGTTGAATCTCGATGGCATGCTCAGATCGACCCAAATGTTCAAACGCGCCCTGTGAATCGAAATCTAGGGTTTGAATCCCCATCCTAACAGGGACTTCTCGTTGCAGATCGAATTCTAGGGTTTCGATCCATCTGCGAAGCTACGCCAGCGATGCGGATGGCGAAAGGGGGAAGACAATCGCGCTTCCCGGCACGGAAATCGTCGCCTTCGACGCTCTTCTTCGCGGTGCTCCTCGTGTTCTGCTTCGCCGCCGTCATCCTCCTCGCTTTTAAAATTCTCACCATGCATGGCCATTCCGGAGTCGCTCGCAAGGCCAACGATCTCAGCTCAATCGTCCACGCAACTGTCGGGACCGAGTTCGTCCGTGGCCTTGAATTTGGGATTTGGTGGTGATTTGATCCTCTAATTCTGGGTTTCGTTTGAATTTTTCTTGTTTCGTTTTTACAGGAGTGACGAGGGACATGCGGATGAAAATGAACAGGGACACGAAAATGAACTTGAGAGGAAGGTTCAGTATACTGAAGTGATATCGTGGGAACCCAGAGCCTTCATTTATCATAATTTCTTGGTATGCTTCGTTTTGGTGGTACTGCTCTTGTTTGTTTGAATTGTTGATGTATTTCAAATCTTATCTGTTGCATCGGTATTAAAAACATGATGGTTGAAAAGTTGTTTGAGAATGCTCTGTTGCGTAAGAGCCATACATAGATCTTAGAACATTGGTTTGATGCCTATATGGATTTTTTTTTTTTTCACCTTGGTCTCAGATAGACGGTGGATATGTGCATTTAACATGGTAATGGTTTCCTGGTGTGGAAGGATTATTGGTGTGTTGGACTCTGGTGGTTGTTTAGCTGTCAGCATTTTAGGAATTTACATGGCCGATATTTTTAGATTTCTCACAGATTCAGTTTTGATTCACCGGCATCAATATGAGCAACCAGATACTGATTCTATTTTTTATTTGTTTATTTTTTTTGGGCAGTCTGAGTATGAATGTGAGTACCTAATTAATATGGCTAAGCCTCACATGCAAAAATCAACAGTTGTTGATAGCGCAACTGGAAAGAGTAAAGATAGCAGGTGTGCGTTGCTTGCTCCTTTCTCCTCTTTCCCAAGTCATGCCAATCTGGTTGCTCTCTTATATGGATCTATTGCCTTTCCTTTTATGTATATATGTTTCATGTAGAGTACGCACAAGCTCTGGAACATTTTTAGCTCGGGGAAGAGACAAAATCGTCAGGAACATTGAGAAAAGGATTGCGGATTTTACTTTTATACCTGTAGGTATGAACTTTGAGGAATCATTTTCAACACTATTCATTTTATCTCCAGATGTGGATGGTTTTTTCACAAATAGATAGTTATTTTATAACTTTAACTCTAATATTATTCTTCATTTTATCTTTATTTTTATTAAAATAATATTTTTTAAATTAATTCAAGACCCACAATAACTAATTCGAATAATATAGTATTATTTAAAAATGAATAGCGACTTCAAAAAATGGATAGTCACTCTAGTATTCTTCAAAAATAAAAAGGGAATGAAGAGTGTGTTGGAGCAATATTCTAGAATTTGACTCTCTATTTATGAAAAATAAGAATCTTGTTAGAGATGCTCTTATGTCGTAAGCCGACTTATGTCTTGTTGATTTTTTTTCCTTTGGATAGTGCAAATTTTCACAAGTCTCATCCCATGCAATTGTGTTTTCATGCCTAATAGAATAGCTTGTCTTTTACTGAATTATTCAGTGTGCTCTTGAATGCTTGAGGAATGGTTATTTGTTACGTCAGACTTTTATAAGATTATTACATTACCTAGTATTCTAGGTTACTATTGCTATTGATAGTGCCTCTAGTTCATACTGCTGCCTTTGCCATTTTTGCCTTCACCTCAGAAAGGCTGCCAGGACATGGACTGTTTTCGCTGACCACCGCCCATCTGTCGTAGTTGCTTCCACAACAGTAGTCATGCTCCTGTTTGACCTGGACAGAAAAAATTGTTGCTGCCTCTCTATCACATGAATACATTCTCTAAGAGCATTAGTTGTAGACTCAAAACACAGATTTCGAGTATAATTTGTGACTTACTCTACGTAGATAGATTTGACTAAAATTTTAGAGAATCATGTTCTAATAGAATCTTATTGCCCCACTAACACAACTGCAACTTCTGGTCTGCTGCAATACTTCAACTATTTCATGCCCACTTCCATACTCATGGATTCTGTTTGGAGTAACTCCATTTAACTTACCTCTATAGTCATCATGGATTGCGGGTTATGGATTCTTCCTCTTTATGATTTAATTCTTCTTATTTTGTCTTTATGTTTCTGCTTAAACTTATGAATGCTAGTGTCTGTAGATGTTTTTTGCTGCAATGCTTTTGTGTTAATTTACTGACATTGTACTGTGCAGAGCATGGGGAAGGACTGCAGGTTCTCCATTATGAAGTTGGTCAGAAGTATGAACCTCATTTTGACTACTTTGCTGATGAATTCAACACCAAGAATGGAGGTCAACGCATCGCTACAGTTCTTATGTACCTGTACGTCATTGAATTGTGAAGTTGTGATAATCTTCTAACACTGTCCTCTTGGGTTTAACGTTTCATCTAATTTATTATTGTGCAGCTCTGATGTTGAAGAAGGTGGGGAGACTGTATTCCCTTCTGCCAAAGGGAATTTCAGTGCTGTACCTTGGTGGAATGAATTATCTGAATGTGGAAAAGGAGGACTTTCTGTTAAACCAAAGATGGGTGACGCTTTGTTGTTTTGGAGCATGAGACCTGATGCCACTGAAGATCCTTCAAGTTTGCATGGTTAGTAACTGTTCATTAGTTAATTGCTGTAACAGGTCTTGTTAATGTAGTTACATCTCAGAATTTAATATAAAAAATAACATGAAAATATTTCCTATCTGACTTTCGCTTCTCATGTCTTCTTCCAGGTGGTTGTCCTGTGATTAGGGGAAATAAATGGTCATCTACGAAATGGATGCGTGTCAATGAGTATGAAGTTTAAACTATTGCAGAAAGGGTAATTTACCTAACCCTCTAGTTCATTTGCGCTTGGCCGCTTGCATGCTAGTGGGTAGTTCTTAGAATTGATGTATAGATTGGGTGATTTCTGTGGTTTTGCTTGTTGTATGTAGTGAACATGTTCTTGGAGTGCTGGATAAAAGGCTTATGAGATATGCTTAAATATAGTTCTTTTAATGTTCGCAAATGACTATGGGCAAGCAGCAATACTCTAGTTTAAGTCGTGCTATTTTCTAGTTTGGGATCAATTGCGCAAGTCCATTGCACCGCAGGATGCATATGTTACATAATCACGTGTATCTGTGCTGCAATATAACCTATTGAATATGATTGATCTAAATTGCTGTTGTCGAATCAAGTTGCACGGAATGCTGGCTTGACGTTATGAGTATTTCTCCTACTTTCAGAAACCATGCATTGGATCTTAGCTCCTCCCTTGTAGATCTAATTTTTGTTGCTGTTTTTCTTTTTTGCCCAAATTTATTGCTTTTCCTTAAACCTTCTTGGAGTTCACAGTAAACCTCATCAATTCATTTCTTCTATTTCTTTTAATAATCCTCACAACTCTCTTTCCATTTCGTTTACAGCGTATGAAATTTGTAATTAGAGCATACCTTTGCCTTTATGCTCACAGCATTAGTCTCATTGTCGGATTCCAAAGAACAATTCTAGCTGAGAGGATTACTGCTTTATTTGTAATCAGTGCGATCAGAGAAAGCAAACATACATGATCAGGGCTAAGACATACCAGTATTGAAGCGCTTGAAGTAGCTCCAGAAGTTTGATGCCTCTCTGTGCCTGCGATTTTGAACTGTACCATTTGGTCTCTGCACAACAGTTCGGAGTCTTGAGATTCTTTTATTTGCTATACAGGTTGTCCGAAATAAGAAATGTTTACTTACATGAGGCTTTTGCTTGCGATTATAGGACACAGAAAATACCTGAGTTAGCTATAAACGCGAAAGCATAATGTTATACTTTATATAATTCACATCTAGTGGAAACACCCCTTACTCTTTAATCGCTTCTTTTATTTTTTTGCTTTTTTTCCATTTTTTTTGGCCTTAGAACCTCCAAAATCCAGGGGGGGGGGGGGGGGGGGGGGGGGGGGGGGGGGGGGGGGGGGGGGGGGGGGGGGGGGGGGGGGGGGGGGGGGGGGGGGGGGGGGGGGGGGGGGGGGGGGGGGGGGGGGGGGGGGGGGGGGGGGGGGGGGGGGGGGGGGGGGGGGGGGGGGGGGAAAAAAAAGAAGAAAAAAAGAAGAAAAAAAAAAAAAAAAAATAAATTTTTTTTTTTTTTTTTTTTTTTTTGTTTTTTTTTTTTTTTTTTTTTTTTATTTAAAAAAAAAAAAAAAAAAAAAAATTTTGTTTAAAAAAAAAAAAAAAAAAAAATCCAAAAAAAAAAAAAAAAAAAAACCAAAAAAAATTTTTTTTGGGGGGGGGGGGGGGGGTTTTTTTTTTTTTTTTTTTTTTTTTTTTTTTTCTCCCCCGCCTAAAAACTTTTTACCGGAGTTGGTTTATGATGCATGCTAGATTTTAAAGAATGACACTGTCTATTAAAGCATGGTGGCCTAGTTGGATTTAGATTAATGGTGGATGGCTACTTTGTCTTTAAGGCCTTCAAGAGACGGTTATACACGCGTTTGATCAACCTGATTCTCTCCAGTGTTTTGGAGCATGCTTGTAGAGGTAGGACAAGGCCATCAATTAGGACATGAGGTACGAGTGCAAACATTATGACACTAAATGATTTGGTATGAACATGATTGGACAATAACATGGTTTGTGTGTTGATCTATTTTGGTGTGGTAACATGTTGATTTGAATGATTATTGCTCTTTGGGGCTGATGCCATGTCTTTATTATTAATATAATAATATTTTATATATTTTAAAATTAAATTAATTATTTAACTTTTAATATTAACACTTTTATACAAATTTTGAAATGGGAGATTAGCACCAATTATTGTTGGAGTATGATTAAGACTAGACTAGGGGCAAAAATATTTGAATTTGCTAGTGATTCAGTTGAGATTAGCACCATAATGATTTTGACTGTTTTGGTTTTCTGCTTATATTTATTTTAAAAATTAATCGTTAAATTGAATATTCATATGATATGTATCCTGTAAAATTTTATAGTGATCTAACAGTTAAATTTTATAAAAATTTAAATAAAAAATTAAAAATAAATTATTTATTTATTAACTTTTTTAAATTAAATTTATATAAAAATTAACTAAGTCATCGTTAAATTAACTTCGATGTTTAAAACAAATATGCATAATAACGAAATAACAGAGATTACGTTAGTTGGATCTTCGAACATGGAGGCAAATACCACGCCTCCAGCTCCTCCAAGCACCGCTACGGCCTACCGGAGTAATCTCCCTGCATTATGGTAACTGGAATTCCCATTGTAGCTCTGTCACCACTGCAGCTAGTAACCGGCACCACCAGCTTCTTGTTCTGGGGATGGAGGCCAACGATAATAATATAAAAATATATATTTATTAATTTATATTTAACAAATATATATTTTTATTTATTAAATAATTTTTATCCATATTAATTAATTTATTAATTTTTCATTCATAGATAATTTTCACAGAATAATATTTATAAACTGTTCGTGAATACTTATTCGTGAACGTTCACAAACATATTTACAAATATAACAATAGTATTCACATGAACGTTCACAAATATAACAATAGTATTCGCGAATTATTTATAAACGATATTATTCCTGAATATAAATAAAATTTATTCGTAAACGATATCATTCCTTTATGAATATTATTCGTAAACGAATCGCACAAAAGTTTGATTCATTTAAAGTTTTGCTCTTCTTCACCACAAATTATACTTCTTGATATTAAAATAAAATGAAAAGTTAAATATTATTTAAAATGCTCAATCTATCACAGCCCCATAAATAAAAAGGACAAAAACCTACCGAATGAAATTTCATGCAATACTCAAATCTATTGTATGGTACAATTGAACAAATTTGGACCATTATCTGTTCAGCTATTAAGATTACACCTTCGTAAAATTCTATAATAATTACTGTATCAAAATTATAATTAAATAAAATTTCAATATGAACCATTAAAAACAAATTTAACGGATTAGATTGATTGAATTGTACCATAAAATATATTTGGGTATTGTATGAAATTTTAATCCAAACCTCACCTTAACTCTACTTTAAAAATCAATAAAGATTTTTAACAACAATCAGAGCAACTATGTGTCCGCTCGACGTGAATGGATGACATTTGTTTGTTTCCCGACGTCAAACAAGAGCATCTATGCATCCAATTATTTCAAATATCAAAAACCCTTAAAAATAAGAAAGAAAATAATATCGCATACTTAGCAGAGCATTACAAACTTCGCCTCCCAATATCATGAACCTTAACAATATTTGAACGACATTAACTTTGGAAGGCACAGATTCAATATAATCTTGGTTCTTCGCTGGAATTAACATATTTTAGGGGAGTTCCATCCTCGGGCTCTGCTGCATAATAGTCGATGCAGTTATAGAATCACATCTCCGATATCAATATCAATTGCCCAAACTTGGGATTGCTACATTTCCCAGTTTGAGCATTCACATAAAGTGTTCTGTGCAATGCAGGGAATATCAAAAGATAACACATTTTGTGAAGCATACAAAATACGAAATTGAAATGGTAAATGAACAGTGAAATGGCTCGAAAGCAAAACAGCTGCAGCGCAACTATCGAAGTTGGTGACACTAGGCATCTATTTTTTAGAAGTCTAAAGGGTCCGCCTTCTTCCCAACCCCTCTGATTATTACAACAAAATTCTCAAATTTGTTCCCAAGTTCCAAACCAGCAATGTTGGCAGGTTCAACCTCCAAATTCCAAAACAGTGTCGAGTTTGTCTCTGCTTTATCTCCTCCAAACGTTGCAGTTATTATATTCACTGTAACCACACCTCCTGCAGATTGGAATCCGGGAGATCTAATTCCTTGCGTTGATCAAATTCCTAATGACGTATTGCAGGATGCCTCCATGATCAAAATAAGCCAGTTCCACCTGCACAAGAAGCACCACAGGACTTCATAAAGAGACATTCAAGGGATTACAGAACTAAGGCTTCGACGAGTTAAAGCAAACTAAACTCCCATACAGACGGGATATGAGTATAAAGGCGAATGGAAGGTAAAAGGGAAGGAATGGAGGCTGTAATATAGATTACAAGACAGCCTTCCCCCTCCCATATCTTCCCTTTATTTACACAAGCAAGCAAAGTGGTTACCACTTTTTACCTCGGTATCAAATCTTGAGGTGCAAGTGAATGACTTGCCAGTGTCTGTCACAACCGTTACATCCTGACCTGGTCTTAGGTCTCGCACAATACTAGGAAGATCAATGGTGTAGCGCTCGTGACCAGTCAAACCAAGAGTTTCTGCATCCTCCCCAGGCTTAAAGCACAATGGAATGATACCCATGCCCACCAAATTACTTCGGTGTATTCGCTCAAAGCTTTTGGCTATCACAGCTTTCACACCCTAGGCACAATACAATTTGATAATTACAAGGTGAATGCAATAACTTAATTACAGAAAACTAGAGATGAAAAGTTACTGAAGGATTTTACCAGTAGCATTGGACCCTTTGCAGCCCAATCCCTAGAACTTCCACTTCCATACTCGGCCCCAGCTAAAATTATGGTATCAAATCCTTCACTCTTGTATCTCTGTTTGCATAATAAAAAACAGTTAACTCAAAACTAAACACAGTGACCTGATCCAAATAAAATAAAATAACTGATAACAAGAAAATCAAATGGGGTAAATTTTAAAACTGAGAGCTACTGCATGGACTCTATATTTTGAGCATATAATCATCATGCAACATCTCTTAATCAGGTAGAATCTATGCCTTGCAGGATGAAAAAATTACTCCTGTAGCAAACACCCAAATGATAACATAACATTTAAAAAGTCAAGAACAAATTTACCATGGCCACATCAAAAACAGATAGTTTATCCCCGGTCGGGATGTGGAGTGTTTTAGGTCCAACTTCTCCTTTCAAATGCTTGTTCACAAGACGAATATTGGCAAAAGTGCCCCTTGCCATAATCTCATCATTACCACGGCGACTTCCATAAGAGTTGAAGTCTCGTCTGTCAACCCCGCGTTCCATGAGATATTTTGCTGCAGGGCTATCTTTATGAATGCTACCAGCTGGAGAAATGTGATCAGTTGTAATGCTATCTCCGAAATTGAGCAAGCAGTATGCATCCTTCACCCCATGAGGCCCTGGAGGGGACATAGACATGTTTTTAAAATAAGGTGGCTCATGTATGTACGTCGATGATGGATCCCAGGTATATAGTGTGCTGGATGGTACTGATAATTGATTCCACATGGGATTTCCCTTTGTGATTGCTTCATACGTAGCCCTGAACATATCAGGAAGAACACTTGATTGTACAGCCTGAATAGCGCACAAGTGAATCCATTTTTATTACAATATTTCTAATTTAAGTGTAAACCAAATTTA
This sequence comes from Taxillus chinensis, assembly GCA_023512835.1. Taxonomy (NCBI): domain Eukaryota; kingdom Viridiplantae; phylum Streptophyta; class Magnoliopsida; order Santalales; family Loranthaceae; genus Taxillus; species Taxillus chinensis. Next base: position 28,012,457 of record CM042090.1, read on the forward strand.
TTCTCCACATATTATCCTAAATAAGCCAGGAAACTCACATCTGCAACCTCTTCGTTAGTTGGCCAAATCTCCCTGAAAAATATCTTCTTTCCATCCTTCCCCAACCCTAACGGTTCTGTTTCAAAATCAATGTCAACCTGCAGGATGCTTCTTAGTGAACCCAATATGTGATAGCAGATTTTGCAAAACCAACGTAGCAACAAGAAAAGAAAAGGCTGTAACATATGCAAATATCTGGCATACACAATTTCAAATTACATACTGTGCCAGCAAGAGCATAGGCGACCACAAGGGGAGGAGAAGCAAGATAATTTGCCCTTGTCAAAGGATGCACACGGCCCTCAAAATTCCTATTTCCAGACAGTACAGCAGCAGCCACTATATCTGAAGATGTCAAACAAAAATTAACTTATTCTTCGATAGGCTAAAAAGGGATGTAAGCAATATACACAAGTGCAGTTAATGGAAGAAAATTTACCATTTTCAGTAATAGCAGAGGCCACTGCTTCATCAATATCCCCAGAATTCCCAATGCAAGTTGTGCATCCATAACCAACAATGTTGAACCCAAGATGATTTAAATACTTCTGCAAACCACTGGACAGGCAACTTACAGTTAAAAAGAGGCATTAACAAAACAAGTGCCTGTTTGAACTTTCAATATGGGATAAATTAGGAGTACCTCTTCAGAAGATACTTTGTCACAACCCCAGAACCGGGAGCAAGACTCGTCTTAACCCATGGTTTCACCTAAACAAAATTATAACTTCCTACAAATTAGCCACGGCCACAACAAACTGCCATTCTAAAAAAGTATCACTACATGGCTAAAAAGAGAAAAAATATTACGCTGAAATGGCAAGTGGTTAAATCTACTTTAAGAAATTTTACACTGGCGATTCCAAACAATGAACCGAATGGATAAGTGATTTTCAGCCAATACAATAACTTCTCTCTCGCTTTTACTTTTTAATTATTTTTAAATTTTAGCGAAATAAATGGCAGACCTGTAGCCCTAAATCATAAGCTTTTTTGGCAACCAGAGCAGCACCAAGCATGACACTAGGATTTGAGGTATTTGTGCAACTAGTGATAGCTGCTATGACAACATCACCATGTCTAAGTCGTGCATCAGTCCCTTGGAAGGTAAACTTCACGACCTTATTCTGGGAGTCTTTTGGCACAGCAAATCCCTACAACACCATACAAGTATATCAGCAGAGAGACAAGACACAGACAAGGAAACACCTACAATCAAATATCACTCCAAAACAACCACAAGGTAATTCATTAAAAATTATGAAAGCATCTATGACATGATTTTGCTAAGTAAAATGTTATAGAAATTCACCCTAATTCAGAAATAATTTAAAATACAAATAAAAAGTGAAATGTTAGCCAAGCGCACAATAATTAAAAGAGAAAGCTCCAAGATTGATAATAATGAGGCAATATTTTTTTTCAAACAATATAAGTTTAAATGGCTACTATTAATACTGCTGAAACAAATGGAGCCAGACATAAAATGCAGGGACAGCTACATTGCACAAGTTCAAAAACTAGGGGCATTGTTGTCTCATTGCACTATTGTCATGATTTCTATACAGCATTTTTATGATTACTGAAGACCTAAGAATCAAATTGTTAATTTTCTCTACTAGAAACACATGTTAAATGGTTTCTATTCATATGGTTGAAACAGCTGGACCCAGCCATGAAATGCAGAGGGAACTACATTGCACAAGTAGAAAACTAAGGAACACTGTTGTCGCCATTTTTATAGAGCAATTTTATCATTAGTGGGACAAGAACAATCAAATTTTGATACAGATTTGAGAACTTCTCACCTTAAATCCAACTTTATTGTCCAAGCATGCGTGCCAGTCTGCTTTCATTTCTTTTAAAGGAACACGATCATGAGGCCTAAAAGGTATTCCCACATGAGACAAACGGTGACATGCCTTTAAAATTGTGGCTGAACAAACTACAAACATAACAAAAAAAGTAACCTTTTTGGCCCAGACACACATGGTTCAACATCCTCAAGATTCAGCTGTAGAGAAGAAGTGTAAGCTCTCTCGATCTGGGGCTGAAAACAGGATACAGACTTCAGTTAATATTAGTGATGTTGAACCAGAACAAGCAAAGGACAATCAATCAACTCAAGCAGCATACCTCCTTGTAGTCCACAAACATCTTATTAGCCCGCAGATAGGATTCTATCATAGCAACCTACAATTTGACTGAGTAGTCAGTTTATGAATGGAAATAAAAATAATTAAATTGGTATTGGTTGGGCGACTTACAGTGTCATCACTTCTCCCAGTAAGTTTCAAATATTGCAAAGTTACATGATCCACAGGAAAGAAACCCATGGTTGCCCCATATTCGGGAGACATATTGGCAATTGTTGCACGATCAGCAAGTGACAATTCACTCATACCTTCACCTGCATAAATATTTAAAAAAAAAATGAGCAACAAAAGTTGACATGTTAAGAGATGACAATAATAATGTCACTCTACATACCATAAAACTCAACAAATTTGCCAACAACACCATGTTTCCTAAGCATCTGAGTTACTGTTAGAACCAAATCAGTAGCTGTGACACCATCTCTCAACTTCCCAGATAATTTGAAGCCCACAACATCAGGCAGAACCATGCTCATTGGCTGTATGCGCAAAGTAGAATTTCATTGAAAGAGACAAAAAACTGAGAATGAGAAGTTACTATTGTAACAAAGGCAACAAAGGAGTCAATATATACAGAGCCATCTTATTCTTCCCTTATGAAAAACAAATGAGAATAACAATAACCATTTCCTTCAAAAAAATTTACCTGGCCAAGCATTGCAGCTTCTGCTTCTATCCCACCAACTCCCCACCCTGCAACGCCTAACCCATCTATCATAGTTGTGTGTGAATCCGTTCCAACAACACTATCAGGATAAAGGATACCATCGGTGTTGAAGACAACTCTTCCAAGATATTCCAAATTCACCTATAAGCAAAATTATCGCAATCAGCTTGTTCCTCCAGCAGCAAGGTAATGCCAAAAGAGAATAAATTCAAAGGAACATTTTAATTTTCTTTGAATGTTTTTTATTGCAAAAAAAGTTTATTGAAGCCAGCAGGGAGGTGGAAAAGGATTACAACACAAGAGAAGCTTTTGAGGAAACAAAAGCAATCATTATCACACGGGATATTACGAGACACTGCTAGATCGAGCAACGAAGTCCACAATCCCCCATACAGTTGTCGGATGCCACATTCATTACCCTCAAAAAAACTCCTTCCACAAAAGCCAAAAAAACATCCAAATGGAAAGCACCCAGGTGCCAAAACGTTTTTTGAATGTTGATATAAGGCAAAATGAATAACAACCCCTTCTAAATGCCCACACATGTACATGCTTCCAGTGCGGCTCAGAGTGCTGATTACCTGGTGCACAATCCCAGATCCCGGAGGAACAACGAGCATGTTATGGAATGCATTTGATCCCCACTTGAGAAAACCAAACCTTTCCTTATTACGCCGGAACTCCAATTCCATATTGGCCTGCACTGCATTGTCTGATCTCGCAACGTCAACCTGGACGGAGTGATCAATGACAAGATCAACAGGAACCTGCACGGAAGAAATGTTTGCAAAACAAATCAAAACTTGGTCATGCTACGCTAAAATCAAATATGTCGCAAAAAAAAAAAAACTTTAAGAAGTCAAATTTTTAAAATGCTGAAACTCATTCTCTGAGAAAATCAAACTTGTTTGCAGTTTGGATAAGCGAGTATAGGTCTTAAACAGAAGAAACGAGACTATAAATCAATTGATTAATAAATAAACAAAACAAACCACCGGACAGTGGAATTAAGGTAGATGATGTCTGACCAGAGGGTTAATTTTATCGGAATCGCCGCCGAGCTTGTTCATCGCATCACGCATGCAGGCAAGATCGACAACGGCCGGAACACCCGTGAAATCCTAATCATTCAACACAACAAATGACGACAACCATACCAACAATAACAACTCCGCCAACAACAACAGCAGCAACAAAATTAATCACCTGGAGAAGTACTCTCGCGGGCTTAAACGGGATCTCCACCTGCTTGGGAGCAGAGTTCTCCCAATCGATAATCTTCTCGACATCTCTGGTGGTAACTTGAAACTCATCGCAGTTACGGATCGCCGATTCCAGGAGTATCTTTACAGAGAACGGAAGCTTCTCTGCAACCCACAACACACAACACGTAAATCGCACACTCAAAGAGTGAATCAGTTTAACCTGCTAACCAATCATCGATTTCATTTGCGCTTTGATGACGCACCGATTCTGGGATCGTCGAGGGCCGTTAAGCTGTAGTACTTGCCGAAGTCCCCACCTCCGCCAGGCTTCTGCAGCGTTTTCAGTATGGCGGCGAAGGGGTTCTGGCTCGGGGAAGCTGAAATGAAACATTGAAAACACCAGCAACAAAACAAACAATCAAACCAACAAAAGAGCGGGAATCGACGAACACAACAACAACAACGCGATTGATTGAATGTCCGAATGGTGGTCGCACTCACCCATGAGCAGATGAGGGGTGCGAGTGAATCGAATCGAATCGAATCGAACTTCTTGATTGGAAGAGCGAGAGAGAGACTGATTGGGGGGTTGTTGGGCGAGAGGCAAATGTTTGGTATATCCTGCAAATGGTGGGGGTGGGTGATATTATTATTATTACGCGAGGGAGGGTCAGAGGGTGTGTGGCCTCGGAAAGTCGGTGGGGCGTTTTTGTAATTTCGATGATGAGGTTTGCATTGCTGGCGGCGTCGCTTCCCTCTCAGGAACGTGGCCGGCCTAATATAAAATGAAATAAAATATTTATTTATTTGTTTGTTTATTAAAGAAAATTTTTATTTATTTTGAATGATGGTATCTATTTCCCCCCCGGTTCAATTATGTAAGCAAACATGTATAATTATGTAAATAATTATCGCCCGATAACTTCATTTGAATTTAAAAATAATATATACAGGAAGTATATTTACATTCTTTCCAATAATAATAATAATAATATACAAAAGTGGTATTGCTTAACGCGTGTGGCTAACACACGTCTCAAAATTTAACTAAGAAATATCCTTTTATAACATCATAGGTAAATTATATCCTTCGTTAGATTTGTATACGAGGTTTGGGCAAAGGCCTTTCTTGGGTTGGGCTTATACGCTAATGACATATTATGAAGTTATTTGAGACATTTATTGTCATTGCTACATTGTTATCTATATGGCATTTATTGTCTATTGTAAGTGTTTTTTTTCTCTACCTTTTTTAAAAGAAAAACACTAAATCAGTTTTAGCCTTATCGTGACACTAGGACTGATGTGGATGACGGTGTTTTTATTCATAATTTTTGTTATTTTTTATGATGATTTGATATATCATCACTTCATCACAATTATCTATTAATTACACGATAATTTTAATAGTACGTAATATTTATTTTTTTTAAATATACAAAGGTCACGAATGTGCTTTTATCTTTAATTTTTTAATTAATTCTTTTATCAAACACCCAAAAATTTATACACTAAATTTTTTCTATTAAATTTTTTATTTTGTTCTTTTCGTATAAATTAAAAAAATTGATGAGGTCAACACATAGTTATCATTTATTTATTAATTTTACAAAATAGAATATTTATTTTAATTAAATTAAATTTATTGACCACAAATTGTATTCAAAATATGTATATTGAGCATAAATTTTTTATAATTTTAAACTTTGAGGCACTTGCTAGCTAATTTTGATTACATTTGATTAACTGATAATTTGAAATTTGAAATTTCAACAAGATTTATAGTGATATATAAGTTTTAAGTATAATTTACAGTCAATATTATTTAATATAAATAAATTTATTAAAATTTTTAATAGTATATTAATCACAAATACTTTGAGATAATAAACTATATTACTAATTAATTTTAATTATAACTATACTCGTGTGCTGGTTGCTGCGAAAAGACACGAAAAAGTCCTAGCGGTATAGAAAAGCTACCAAAAAAAAAAATCCCCCCTTGGATGATACAGAAAATCAACAAAAAGTGCAAAAAAAAAAAAGCATGAATTAACGTGATATATTTTATGTAGCTGAATGAATGCTGAAAAAATTCATAAAAGTTGTACAATAAAAGATAATTATAACATTACCCTTACAAATAACTAATGTTTAATACAATCAAAAAATAAAAAAATAAAATTATTAATTAATATAAATTTATTTTTTTATTTTTTATTTTTTTTCACCCTAACCAATCACCTTATGAAAAAAAAAAACCATCTAATTTTTTTCCACAACTTGTCACTTCTTTCCCACCTATTTCGAGCCAAGCAAAAAGCAAAGGGTACATGTAACAATAAATCCGTCGCCGCCAACACCAACAATTATTGATGTTACAGAAATCAACTACCTTTTTAGATTCAACAATTATTCCGTATAACTGTGCGTCAAGTTTCTCTATTCTAGTGTTTTTAGTTAATATATTTTAGATGCTCGGAGAGATTGTAAAGAGAGGCTGCAAAAGGATATTTTTATTTAAAAACGTATATTTAAATTGTAACGAGAGGCTGCAAAAACAACCGAATGATGCCATCCGGATAAAGATCCCACTAGGAAACAAGAGTTCAAAAACAACGTGGGTTTCGGCCCTTTCGGATTGAAGCTGCTAAAAAGCGACTCGTCCCAGGATACACAACTTAAATATACATTACTTAATTCTGAAACTACTGTTTTCTTAATAAAATATATACGGACAAGACAACAGCCCACAGAGAGAGCCGCCTGAATGAAGGAAAGGCAAGACATAAATGCGTGGCAAGTTGCATGCTGTCGCCTGTGGGACATCTTTATCGTCTCTTAACGACTAAGCTTTGCTTATTTCATTATATAGTACTCCTTTTTTTTGCCCATCCAATTTATTTTCTTTGTATCCAATTAATCAACCCGTACGCTCAGATTTTGAATTATTTGAACAAGGGAAATGGACTTCTTGCCACTACCGCAGCCTCCTTCTTCACTATCTGTTGGGAATTCGATTGAAAGGGCTAAACATGTCCTCTCTTCTGCGGCTTCTAAGATATTATCTGCTATCTTCACCTTCATCTTCGCATGGGGTTTGTTACCAGTTTACTCTGCCATTTTAGCTACACATTTTCGTCTCTATCTCTCTCTCCCTCCTGTTTTTTCTTGTTTGTTTCTTGATTTTATATGGCATGGTTTTGTTTGCACTTCATGTATAATTTATGAGCTTTTGTGTTGCGCTCCAATCGTTTAGTATTTGAACTAATACGCCCAATGATAGAATTGTTATATATATGCAGTTGGTGTCTTGCTGGGAGCTATGACAGGGGCTTTACTGGGCCAAGTGACGGAGAGTGGGTTTGTAAGAGGAGCTGCAGTTGGAGCCATATCTGGGGCTGTTTTCTCGATCGAGGTCTTCGAATCTTCTCTTGTTATTTGGCAATCGGATGAGACCAGGATCAGATGCATCTTATACTTGGTAGGGGATTCAGCTTCAAAACCCATCACCCTTAATGATGCCCAGTAACCAAACATAGGATATGAAAATACAAATGAATAAGCCAATGATCGAATAATGTTTCGTGTGCTTTAGGTTGATGTCATTGCTAGCCTTTTAAGCGGTAGGCTTGTTCGGGAGCAGATTGATCCGGCTATCATGAATGTAGTTCAAACTCAGGTATTCATGAGTGGTTGCTGACTGGGATTTAAAAAAAAAAAAGAGTAAAACTGACGAAGCCCAATTCAACTCCCACCAGCTATGGATTATCTGTCAAAAATCTATGCCCAACACTATTTGATCATCCCTAACGTGACAACTTTCATATTCTCTGTCAGATGGGCACTGTTGAATCACGGTTCGATGAGGTAGTCAGCATATTTGACACCTGTGACTCCAAGGGTTTGACGGTGGACTCAGTAGAAAAGATCCCAAAGCTCAAGATCACTAGTCGTGACAATGTGGATGCTTCCGGGGACAGACTTTCTTGTTCAGTATGCCTCCAGGTGTGGCCTTTTGTTACGCAGTCTCTGTTCAATAAATTTGTCCTGTTTGTTTTTTTTTAATGGCGTGTTAGATTTACCAAAAGAAGCATGTGGGTGACATTTTGGAAAGTTGACACATTCAGGACATGCAGCTGGGAGAGGTGGTTCGATGTTTGCCTCGCTGTCACCACATGTTTCATCTCTCGTGTATTGATAGTTGGCTCCTAAGGCATGGTTCCTGCCCATTATGCAGAAGAGAACTGGTTTGCTTGTAAAATTGTCTCAAAAATTCTCAGCTTTCGTCGAGGTTAACTCTTAAGTTGCGTGTATGTGACTTCATGTAAACAATTAGTATGCTCTGCATGCTTTGGGACTTAATGGCTATGCACATCTTGAGTTGGTTTTCTGTTTTGATAGCGACTCTAAACACAGACAGCTAAGGTAGTGTAGTGGCAAGTTTGAGTGTCATTCTGAGTAAGTGTGTTTGTCACACTAAAATGTAAAATGTTTGTTTCTTTTTTAAAATATTATTATTTTAAAAAACCGTGACTTCAGGTAGTTTTTTTTATAAATATTTTTAAATTTATCAAACAAAAATAATTTTATTTTTAAAAATAATATATAAAATATACAAAATAATTTTATTTTTAAAAATAATAGATAGTTTCATTTTTTTTTATGTTTACATTTTAAATTTCCGTCGGTAAAATGCCCTCTATTCACACGAATCATTCCAACCAAAACATGTAAAATATATTAATAAAAGTCAAGATTTAACATTATTAGTATTATTTGGAATAATAACTTTTAAGTGTTTGAATTTCAATTCAAAATAAATGAAAAGTTAGACCTTATTAGAACCCGATTAAATCAAATGTGTCAACTTAAGGCGGATAGCAATCACCTAAAAAGTAAATTTCAATTTATTAAAACATCTCCAACAAGCTATATCATCAGTTATAATTAAATTTTCCTAAAATGTATCTCCAATAGTTAGTTATATTGTCAGCTATAACAATAAATTCTGATAAATTTGCCTAAATTTATAGCTTTTAGCTATTATGCCACATTAGCCAATTTTATTAAAAACTTAAAATATTCTTTCTTCAATAACCTATGTCTTTGCGTTGTTGTGTCTTTGCGTCTCTAAGTCGTTGTGTCTCTACATCGCTCGACCTCCCTTCAATAACCTCATGTCGTTGATCCCTTTCCCTCTCTCCCCATGTCGCCGCTGGCCTTTCCACCGCCCTCTCTCCTTGCATCACTGCCCTCTCTTATCTTCCCTTCCCACATTACTGATACCTTCCCCTCCCTCCCCACGTCGCTGTTGGCCTCTCCACCACCCTCCCTTCCCTTCCCTTCTCATGTCGCTAATCCCTTCCCCTCCCTCCCCACGTCGTTGCTGGCCTCTCCACCGCCCTCCCTCCTCGTGTTGCTACCCTCCCTTCCCTTCCCTCCTCATGTCGCTAATCCCTTCCCCTCCCTCCAAATGTCACCGTTGGGCTCTCCACCACACTCTCTCCTTGCATCGCCACCCTTCCTTTCCTCCCCACGTCGCTTATCCCTTACCCTCCCTCCCTGTGTTGCATGAGTGAATTAAGGATTTGGGAAATATATTAAGGAAAAACATAGTTAAGCAAGAAAATAGATGAAATTTTGTTAGAGTAATGATAGCTAAAATGTTATTGTGGTAAATTAAATATAACTTTAATTTTCCGGTGGGTTTGGCGAGACATCAATTAATTTGGATTATCGTTTGGGCTCTCGACTTAGTCTTAATGGGCCTCGACTGATTGAGGAGCCCTCTAAAATGTGTTCGGATATTGGGCCCTCAACAAGTCAAGTAGGTCCAAACTAGCCCGCCGATACAGTTATGGGATCCTCTTTTGTCGTAGTGATTGAGCCTTGAGATTTAATGGGATTTGTCAAGGATGTGGTCGATATCTCAAGTAATCACTCACGCTGTGAAGGGATTGGCGACTCAAAATTGGAGACCATAGAAAGTTATATATCAGATAGTCATGTTCAAGTAGGAACGGGTGTTGATGTTCAAGTAAATGACGATGGGAACGTTGTTCCTCAGACGTGAATGTATTTTATATGTGGTTGTGTAATGTGATATAATGTAATACAGAAAGGCATATGTAATGAATTCAACTAAACACAATCAATAAACATTAAATTTGACATCACCAGTTTGTATGACATCATTGATATATGGGTCAAATTTAGCTAGTGCGTGTGAAACAAACCTTATAACATGATTAATACTAATAACTCCCATATTATCTAAATACTTCATTACATTGAATTGTATTCAATCAATAAACGCCGAGGAAATTGGTAATAATCTGGTCCAGATCTTTAAGTTGATCTAACATTTATGAATGCAAAGGGATTTGCATAGGTTATGGTTGAAGCGGATTTGGATCGTGATAATGTCCCACGGGTCTCCGAAAGGCCGTTGGCAGTAACTTAGTACCTTGAAATGTAATGAATGCTTCACCAATCATATATATTCACCGCAATTAGCTTGCTCGAAAGTTATCATCTCACCAATCTTGTTATCCATGCATGGAGTATTAAATGAGCAATTCCGTCTTAAGATGCCCTCAGAGTAGTAGCATGGTTGTCTCATCACTCATGGATGGATAGGCACGCGTTAATAGATATGAGACGGCCTAATCGTACATTAAACGCAAGAAGAAAAGCATAAGCATTTCCTTCTTAGTGCAACAGCGTGGGATTTTTCAATTTCTGGAAGTTTCAAAGTTTGAAACACGGCACTCTTGAAAATATGAATGGAAGTGTTTAGGTTGAAGATTAGGAAGTGGCGAAAACACCTAAGCTAGTAGCTAGAGCGTAGAGACATGACCGTATAAGGGAAGGGTCCAAAACCAAAAGGGCGTTTGGTATGGCAGACAGGACCAATGAGCTTGCGTGGAGATCTGAAGCCATGGCAGCTGGCTGATGCAAAAGCTTACCCAATAATGAACCTGGAATTGAATCATATATCTAGTCACGCAAATCAATGTACACTAACAAATTTATAATAATAAGCTATGTGGGTGGGCCTAACCCATCGTCAGTCGTCACTTAAGATTTGACTCATCGCTTAATTAATAAGATCCCAATTCCCAAGTAAGCCGTTCCCATGCAGATAGATTACCTACCGGTAAAATATTTTAAAAATAAAAATAAAAAAAAATAAACCCTTTTGGCGCCAATAATTGTATTAAACCACCGCTTAATCACACATCAATCCGCTCGAAAGTGGAGAAGAGGAGGCAGCAACACGCATAAAAGAAAGGGGCTCAAGTCTTCTTCCAGCGTATTTTTCTTGGCTGATTTGGTGCAGGCTTTACTAATTCTAAATTCTAAAAAAAACAACAAATAACGTGAGTTCCATTTTCAGAATGTACTTGGGGGTGCTTTACAACACATAATAACATTAAATTTAATTTTAAAAATACAAGAAAAAATGCGGGAAAAGGGAAGGAAATTGAACAGTGGCGAGCTTTGTTCACATCTACCCCGTGCGATTGCAGCAATCTTTCCCCCAGTAGTTTCCACTTCCCTCTCAGAAGCTAATATGCCGTGGCTACTAGCTAATCCCCAGTTAAATGCTAGATTGCACTTGCAAATCATCAGAGAATTGATCATCCATCGAATACTTAGCACCAGCCGCATTTCCCAAGGAGATATCTGGCAGGGGTAGACTCATCCTCGGGCATCAATCTCCAGGGGAGTGGTACAAGTAGCCAAGGATTTCGCAGGAAGGTTGCCACCCCCTCTCATTGACACATTAGGGCCTTTGATGGAACTAGCTTTGCTCACTAGATTTGAGTCAAGGAATACTACGACAACTGTGATGTCATCATGAAAGTGTCGGCGCACACCGCGGTCAATCTTCTTCAAATCGGAGTACCTCATTTCCCTTTTCTTGGCCGCCTCCCTCATAGCAGATTTTACAAGATTTCGCGCACTTCCCTGCTTGGCGACAAGAAGATCATGTTTATAGAGAGAATGTATAAAACAAATATTATGACGATAGAAAAAGGGGATTCAAGTAGGTAGCTAAAGCAGCAGGATAATGGATACTGATTCATGTAAACCCAACACCAGCGCAATAAAGCAATAAATTAAATGAAGATCGAATCTCTTGACTAGAATGCTATGCATAAATCATGGAAAACATGAAGGAAAAATTAATTATAATAATAATTTTCAGAGAGAAGAAAGAAAGAAAGTATCTTGTTTGAAACTTATCTTTATAAAACTTAACATTTCACGTATACCACTTTTGTTCAACTATCAAAACAAAACAATGAAGTCTAGGTTGCACGCTCAACTTTTATATTCTCATGTTTAACACCCTATAAAATTTATGCATCAAAAAACAAGAACTAGAAAATTCAGCAATCCCAGAAAGCTAGAATAAACAGAAATAGGTGTTTACTGCTGGAAACTAAATCGTACACTGTGTGGGTGGTTCTGGACTATATTAACTGCTTCTTCATTGCTGAAGTGCTCCCACAATCCATCAGAAGCAAATATAAGGAACTGATCATGAGGTTGGAGTTGATGCACAGATATTGCCGGTTCAGAGCTTAGTATTGGCTTCTTGAAAGGCTCACGAAGGCGGAACTTTGAGAATAAAGGCTCCCTATTAAACTCAGACCTCTTAAGATATGCGTCACCAATGCTTCTAGATACCTAAAAGTCCAAAGACAAGAAATTTTTAACATTTAATCCACAACTACAAAAAAAAAAAAAAACACTTTCACACCCATAGTTGTCGTAGTTGCTTAAGCCTCTGAGAGGCATGAGAGGTGCAAAACAAATGTACACTTCATAAATGAGACAAAAATGGTCACTTTGAAGTCAAACAAGTTGCTTAAGTGTCTAAAATGATGCTTTGTGTTTTTTAAAAAAAAAAAACAGACAAAACACTTAGGCAATGGAATATGTACTATTTGTCAAATCTTTTTTTCGATATCTAATAGGACCCTGCTCTATGCATGCGTTCGCACACTGCACACAATGTGGCACAACACCTGCAGTTGAAAATAAAAATTAAAATCAAGGGCAGGCGCGGCACCATGTCACGTGTGCAGACACTTGCGTCCCACACCTTCAACATGACTTACCCTATCTAATATATTTTATTTAGTTATTTTCTTTTTTACATAATATGTACTATATTTGTGGGATTCATATTCCTTTCAAGTAGTTAGGGCTATTAATGAGTTGAGATGAGCTGAACCGAGCCAAGATTTGACTTAAACAAGCATATCTCGTTTAAAATTTCCTGAGCCTGAGCTCTGAACCAAGCTTTGGGACAAGTTTTAAAACAAGATTAGGCTCAGACTCATTCAAGCTTGGCTTGGGCTCACAAACTTGTTTGGACTTGACTTGTGTAAGCTTTTTCGGGCTCAACTTGAGTGAGCTCATTTGGGCTTGTTTTGCCGGACTTATTTAAACTTAAAATATAAGATTTATACTACTCAAATTAGCTCAAAAAATAATATCAATATATTTGTATATCAAATCATTAAATTTAATATTAATATTTTAATATAATAAGTCAATTGTGTAAAAATAATCATTTTATAATCAACATAAACACATTAATCAAGCAACGTAACCTCTTCAGACTCGGGAATGGGGTCGGAAAGCTCAGATTCACTTAAAACAAGTAATGAGCTGAGCTTTTTGCAAACCAATTCCAAGTTGAACTAGTTCATGGCTTCATGCTCGCTAACAACCCTACAAGTAAACTATACTTTATCACCAAAGCATCCAAACTGCCCACCGCCACCTTGATTACTTTGGTGCTTTGACAATGGAAACAGTGATATATCTAGTTTTCAAACAAAGTCATATTAGTCTAGTTTGAATTGACACTAAAAACTGGGCATTTGCTAAAACAACACAGACAAAAAATCCCAACTTCAATTTTCGAACAACAAATTATAATACTCTAATGAAAGATATATGAGAAGATTTTACACCTGAGGATTAGCAAGATCCAGAGAGCACAATGGGCCATTTTGCTAGCCTATTGAAGTGCAAGAATATATGACGCTTTCCCAAAAAATTTCAACTGTATATGCACAATGGGATTATACTTAGTTATATATCAGACACTTGAGATCTGAGGCATTTCCCTAATTTCTTAGGTATTGCTTCCATATGCAGTGTACAGATAACTATTAGCTCACCTAAACATGATTCACGAGGGGAAGATCCATATATGCAGTAAAACTACAGTTAAAACTCAAAAGTACAAAAATAAGTAAATTGTACAAAAAAACACCATTATCAAAGAATCTTACCTGTATCAAGCCCTTTATGCGCCAAACGTTATACTTCAACACTACAATTTTAGGGTCATCAGGATGCAAAGAATGCATTTCCTGTCTCACAGACTCTATGGACACATTATGTTCAGCTGACAGCTGGACAGCAAGAACCTCACCGGTTGCCTTCACAACCTTCCCAAGAACAGCACGAGAATCACCAAGGTTCGCAATGTAAAGGCTACCATCACATATCACACCCACTAGACAGCAAGATCCAACAGACGCAAGCTGTGGGTTTAGAGGCCACTGTTTAGTAACGAGCGAGAGAAAACCCTCTTCTGTGGCCTGGAAAGCCTTTCTTATAACATCCACAGACATGGATTGTTGCTCTGAGGTGAACCCTGTGTAAAGAAAAAAGCAATTATAATAAAGTAGAAGCACAAACTTGATCTACATTTTAGCCATTAGGGGATTTTCAAGGGGGTGATGAATAAACATAGGGACCTGGCAAGATTGTCAGTTTCCCTCATTCCCCAACAAGCTCCCTCCACCCACCCACCCACCGAAAATTTTAAAAAAAAAAAAAAGCAGACAAGAAATGAAAAGAACACCATAAGCCCATATGGGCGGTGTCTTACTCTTGAGATTTTGGAAAAGGTGATCATTGATGTAACGAGAGGTCTCAGGTCCACCATGACCGTCGTATACCCCAATGAATGTGCCAAATGGGCCGGAATCCAGCAAGCTCAAACAGCCTGACTCAATCTGGCTCTGATCCTCAAGCAAATTGTTGGCCTGAACCACAGCCATTGAGAATTCACCAGTCAAATGCTGCCCGGTGTCTTTCCACCAAAGGAGGCCATCTTTCTGGCCTGCTGCATCGGAACCTTTGTGGACAGTACGACCCAGCAATGGCCGCCAGCAGGCCCCCAGAAAGTTTGCCAACTTTGATAACATCCCTCATCTCAGCCAAAACAACATCGAATTCCTACACATCCGAAATGGGCAGAGCACCACTCCAACCATAAATTCCACCAGCCAACTACCCTGTACAATAAATGGAAAAACACTGCAGCTACAGGAGTAAGTCGATAGTTAAGAATTGGATTAGGAATATGACACATTGCATTGATTATTCAAACATTTTAATTAGTTTTCATTGAACAATAAACAACAGAATCAAAAAAAAACCAAACCATAATCAACAATTGTTCAATTCTGATCAGGACCGATAAAAAAAACTGAAGTGCTAAATTGAGAAAAAAAAACAGTAACTAACATATATAGAAATGAACAAAATAAGAGAGCAAGGCCTACCTACACAGAGTCTACACACCACACGATCATCAAAATATAATATGTTTTCATCATACCCGCAAAAAATTAGAACTTCCGAAAGCAAAAACAACCCAAACAAGAGAAGAAACAAGCAATCTAAGAAGGAGCACAATAATCACAACACTTTCTTGTGGGTATCAAACTAGGGATTTAATCAAAACAGGGAAACTCACAGTATGATTAGGCGTTTCCCTGTTCTTCTCTGGACAGCTACTGAATTATACCAAACGAAAGGGACGGAGATCTGAAAGAAACGGAACAATACATGTGGGCGCGCGAAGGCGGTAGATCTATAGATCCATCAAATCGCACAGTAAATAGGGTTTTTCCTATGCCTCTGCCTCGTTAGATTTTTCTTTCCCTATCGCTTTCTCGGGAAACAAAAAGCGACAGAAACAAGGCAGTGTGATTGATCGATCGAAATTGAATTGAGCAGAAAAACCCTAACGATAGATCGATCGTTTGTTGGTTTTTTTTTTTTTTGGGAGAAGACAAACCCTATCGAAGGAATCGAATCGAACAAAGCGATCGAGAGAGAGAGAGAGAGAGAGAGAGGAGCTGAACCAGCAATGAAAATGTACAGTCACGGGCCCACATCATAAATTATTTATAAAAACAAAAAGTTGTCTTATCACTTATCGCGTATCATCTCTCTTCTCTTCCAATAAATGAACACGCCAAGGCAGACGAAATAACTTATTATAATAGGGCAAACGGAACAAGGGCCAGGAGGACAAACAATTAATATAAGTTGAAGGCTCATTCCCACAATAGTAAAGCTAAATAATTAATAAAATATAATAAATTAACTTTTAAATAGTTAACATAATAATATTATCATATTATAACTTATACATTACAAAATTAACACAAATTTATATTAACGTAATTTGATACCCACCAATATTTAAATTTTAAAAATTAAAATTAAACAAAATTTACAATCTCCAAATATCAAATTAAATAAATTCATACTTATAAATAAACTATAACTTTGAAACAATTAAAATTAATGTTTAAAATTTCTAACCCTTAATTATAAATAGTAATAATCATTCTCCAAAGTCCAAACCCTAAATCTAATTCTAAATGCATATATCGAAACCATATTTTATATTTCAATTTAATGTTTAGTAATTAAAATTTAACAAAAATTAAAACTTCCGTACTTATAAGTTAAATTTCAATTTTAAAATCTTAAATCAACTTAAATTCTACAATCCAATTGAAGTTAGAAAAAAAAAAACTTAATATGGTTTTGTTGAAACACTTGATATATAAGAGCATATTGGAATCGGGATTCATGCATATGTTATGTAATACCCTTAAAATTAAATACACTATTTTAACATAAAATTGTGACCATTGATTATTCTTATATTTGAATCTGATGTTTAGTAATTAAAAATTATCAAAATTTAAAACTTTTGTACTTATGAATTGAAATTCAATTTTAAAATCCTGAATCAATTACCATTCTACAATCCAATTAAATGCTTTTTTGAAACCCTTGATTATATATATATATATATATATATATATATATATTAAAGATCACCGATCCATATTCACTCTTATATTGACTATGACTATAATTGTAGTTCATGCATATGTTATATAACACTCTTAAGTATGAATTTTTTAAATCGGGTGCATTTTCATTTCAAAATTTATTGTCTGCCCACCCGTCTTACTAACCTAGAAAATTACTATCATGTCACTATGAATGTTAAACAAGTTAGAGAAATTTTCAAATGTCTTATAAAAAACATTGAATGATGTTGTATTTAAATAGTTATGTTGTAGTTCGTCCATTACTTGGTTATTTTGATGTGCATTCTTGCAATGATTGTGAAAATTATATAAAAGGAAATTGAAAAAAACCAATTTTACTTAATGGTGACCTAAAAATTTGATATCCTGTCACTATGGATGTTAAATGGGTCAGAGAATTTTTCAAATGGCTTACAAAAAACATTGAATGGTGTTGCATTTAAACAGCTATGTTAGAGTTCGTCCATTATTTGGATCCTTCGATGTGCATTCTCGTAATGGTTGTGAAAATTGTACATAAGAGAATTGAAAAAAAAAACAATTTTACTTAATGTTGTCCTTCCAAACAAACCAACGAACAAATGTGTGTTTCAATTATATTAGGATCACTTGAAAAATTTCAAATGATGGTGAACTAATCCTGTCAACTGTATTGGGAGTCCATGCAGTTTTATTTTATATAATTTTATAATGACATAAAATTATAATTTACTAGTGCAATTACACAAGATTCACCTATTTCTAAATAAAAAGTTATTCAATTTTAACTTTCTCATTAAAATTTTTTTTAAAAAGTAATAATCAGATGTATCCATATTTTAAAAAATATGATAAAAGAAAAATATCACTCCGTTTCCAAAATCTACATCACCATTTATTCCAACAATAAATAATAATAAATAAATAAGTACATGATTGCACACTAAAACTTAAATAAATGGTTGATATGGTTTTGTTTTATACAACAATAAATAATAATTACAGGATTGCACACTAAAACTTAAAGTTATAATCCATTGTATCTTTCAAAATATATGATTGAAACATGATCGAGACGCCTTTTTATAAGCTGTTTGTGGTTTTATAATGTCAGTGATGCTTCTATATTCATGACTACTTAATACAATTGGTGGTTACCTATATATTGTGTGTGTGTGTATGTGTTGCTACAATAAGAACGTGAAGCCAATTTTTTATCGTGATAACTTTAATTTGTATTTTTAGATGTTACAACTAACAATTAATATTATACTTTCATTTAACTGTAGCTCCACTATAGTGAATCTGCTACAATTAAATGAACATTTAATATGGGCCGTTGAATTTTGATATAACAGTTTAGATTAAAGATTCTTATGATAAAAAGGTGACCTCACATACTTTATGTAGCATTACTATATATATATATATATACATATAAGTGTTAAATGTTTATGCCTCTGTCAAACCTAGCTGAATACGTTACTAACTCAATGCAATACGGTGTAGCTCATGTTAGATCATATTTGCAATGCCTCCCTATCAACTCCAAGCAACACTACAGTGGCACTGGCTCTCATCACATGGCGTTGTGGTAGTGTGGCTCATTGGGAGGGGTGCTCATCCAAATACGTAAAAGGAGAGAGGATATGGTTTAAGAGGGGAGGAATAAAAAAGAGGGGGAGAGAGTTTCATAAGAGTCAAAAATAAAACTACTTCAGGACCAGAGAGGGCCATGTGTCACTAGCCTAGCATACGTGCCCAACATTTTCTGTTGTACAACATGGTTCGTGAGGTGCCCTTGATGGGCTAGCATTACAAATTAGGACACGTTTAAACTGATTTTATCTTATCTTGGGCTCATTACAAGAATGATTCCAGTTCATGGCTAGTTTGTGTAAGGATAACAAAATACCTTATTCATGGTCAAATCCTTGACTGGCAATATGCCTTCGCACTTGACCGAGTTGGCACATTTGAACTATCAAGGGGCTCCCAAAAAAACTCTTAAACCAATTACTTGGAGTCTTCTACTACACACCATTTGTTCCATAATGCCCAATGCACATGCAACATGTCACCAAAATCCAGGGCGTGATATCCTCCTCTACTCAATACTCGTAACACCCTCATTGTGATATCAAGGCATATCATGCAAGTGTTGTATCAAGAGCATTGCAAAGTTGAATAGAGGAGAATGTCACACAAGTTTTTGTAATGTATTAGTTTCTAGCGTGAAATAGGGATAATTAGTGTCATCATGTACGTTTTATTAATTTGTATGCCTTATGGTGGCGGAGATAAAATAATGATAAGGTTTATATGTATAGCAATACTCTATATGATAATTTTAGTACTCCTAAAGTTTCATTTCAATCAATACAATCAAACTTATTTCTCACAATATTTTTGCGTGTTTTTTCTATTATGTGTTTGGTAACATGTTTTAAGATCAAAGCCGAATGATCCAATCAAAGGATAGCTGAACATAGGGGACCAAGATCAAATAAAAGGTAAGTGCCATCCAGGTTAAGAGTCACAGAGAATTTGGCCTCATGATAAGTGGGCAAAACTAGGAGTCATTCATATGATATGCTCAAGGTAAGACGAAATCAATCTATGTACACATACCCTAATCGGTAAGATTAGCTTGTCGAGGGCATCAAAAGGGTTGTGTTGTAAGCGGAAAATGATGTGGGTCTGCAACACATGGCCCCCTTACATGTCATCAGCCCGCTATCAAACCCAGTTAACCTACCCACGACGTGTGTCGCCATCGGCTGTGAAGCGTGGAGATTAGATTCAGTACTGATATAAACTTTGTTCGCACCATATAGATTTTTGATATTTCAGTACCTCACCAACATTCATTTCAAAATTTAATCATTAAATTAATAATTATGCATTATCGTCATATCAATAAAATTTCACATTGATATGACAGTTGATTTCTGCATAAATTTACATGGAAGAAAATTAGAAAAAAAATTAATAAGTTGAATATTTTATTTATTTATTTCAAATAAATTTGCACATAAATAATTATAATTTTTCAGACAAAAAATACACATATTTAATTTATAATGATCTATTTTTGAAACAAAATGTCATGTCCCAAAATATTAATCATGAGGCGTGAGTCCGTGACTACATCAATCGAACTCTCGTCATGTCGTCTCATCGTTACTGAGGCGTGAGTCTGTGACTGTGATCTGCATCGAACCCTCAAGTTCTTGTCCATAAGACACCATTACTGAGGTTACTTGTTTGTGACCTTCATACTCTAGATCTTTTTTTCCTTGTAAAATTTCTATTTTTTTAGTTTCTAATCAAGTTCTACTTTTGGGTATGTGCGTTGATTAAAAAGAGAGACAGAATAGTGAATTCGTCTTTGGTGACGATAATGAGATTTGAATCTGTCGACCCTTTGGTTCCACCATAGGAAAGCATTTGGCAGCAAAGCTAGCCTGCAGTTTCACCACAGTTGTTTTATTCTATTTTTTTCCTGTTGGTTTTCAATACCCAGAACCAGTGGCTGAAAAAACCTCTTTTGTGTTTCATTTATATGTAGTCTCAATGACAATGGATGGGTGGGATCGGATCCACTAGTAAATAACTTAAATCCGTCTTAGGCTGTATTTTTGGGTCAGAATTGTCATTCACACTTAAAATCAGTGTTTTTTAATCTTCAGTTTTTTATGATTTTATTTGCATATTTGCACCATGTTATATTATGCTGTGGGAGTATTTTTGTTTTGTCATTCTAATACTGGTGCTTACAAGAAAAGCTCCATTTGCTTCTATTTTTTCTAAAATCCCAATTGGGTTTGGAGAAAGTCGTATGAATGGGGCAGCAACCAGACAATCGTAGAGATGAGCATCCGCATGTGATTCCCATTTGTTTGGGTTTTTTTTTACTCTTTCAAAATCTCCTTCATCCTTTTTCTCTTGGTTTCATCTCATGTGCATTTTTGAACGTTGCAATATGCTATGCTTAGTCAAAGCATTGTTAGGGTGCATTGTTGTTTCAACATACCAAAAGGAGGTTGCCATTGTGAATGAGAAATGTTGAACGAAATACCTCAAGTATCATGCAAATGAACCATAATTCGGGTGCATTTGATGCTTATTGACAATAAATTCACACAAACTATTTTCTATGGTGCATCTCAAAATTTCCATTAACACGATTTACTTTTTTTTAAAATATGTTATATATATATGTGTGTGTGTGTGTGTGTGTGTGTGTGTGTGTGTGTGTGCGTGTGTGTGTAAAAATTGGTGTTGAGTTAATACAATATTGGGGCTTTTTTTTATAAAATAATTTTATCTTTGTATATTCTTTTGGTTGCGGAGTTAGACCAAGGGAATGGATCGTATCAAAACTCTTGACCAGATTTCCTTTTAACTTTTTAAAAAGAGAAGAATAAAAAGAAAAATGGAATGATGATGGTTTTAGAACATTTTTCATGGTTTAGCTATAATAATAACTAAAGTTAAATTTTAATTAAAATTAGAAAATTCTTATCTAGCAGTTAGTTATATCCAAATTTAAATTTGGCTTCAGGAATAATTTTAGAGCATTGTAACTAACTAATTTTTTTTTAATAAATTTAACTACGAAAAAAAATATTGGTCACAAATTTCATATAAAATATGTAGTTTGATTATAAATTAGAACAAAATTTATAGTTAATACATAAATTTCAAGTACAATTTGTGATTAATATCATTACATATACACAATTTTATTGAAACTTTTAACTAGTCCACTACTAAGAGCATTAGTATTGGACTCATCAAATGTTTTTCTAAATTATATAATACGTGATTAAATATGAATCACATCTGACTATAAAGTATCTTTGAAGTATGCGTTTTGCTAAATTTTTTAATAAATTAGGACTTTACTCTATTAGAGCAGTCGTAGCGGGATCGACAAATGTTAAATAATATCTCATTAATAGCTAAAAGGCAAAAAAAATCATCCTGCAGTAGACTCATTATTGGTAAAATGATTTTAATATTTTGTTAAATGGCCGGCCAAATCTAGCCAGCTAATTCTATAAGCTAAATATTATTTATGATTAAAATAATATTCATCTCTCCTCTGGACGCCTTCATATCTTCACTCTTATGAACAAAACCAACTCTCATCCTCCATCTCCAAATCCCCCTCCACCACCACAGTTGTCGATGCCATTTGTAGTAACAACAACAAGCACCTTTCTTTCCACTAGATCTAGATTGTGAAAGTATGATCGACTGTGTGGGAGGGCGGCTCGTAGGAGATGAGAGGCCACAACGTTGCAGTGGGAGAGGGGGTGGTGGGGGGAGAGAGAGAGGGGGGGGGGGGGGGGTTTACGGGAGAGGGAGGGTCGCGACATTGCAGGGGGAGAGAGGGCGGCTCGCAAGAGAGGAGGGGAGAGGGGGGAGGGGAGGCGGCTCATGGGAAAGGGAAGGCCACGACATTACATGGGAAGAGAGGGAGGCTCGTGAGAGAGAAGTGTGATGGTCCCTTGGAGCCTAAAGGGGGGGGTGAATAGGCTCTTATTCGAACTCTTTCTTTTCTCTCAAGACACAAAGACTTATCTAGTTTAAGTGATAATATCACCATGGAAGATAACCAGGATAGTGGAAGTATTTTGTTTTATTATCACAAAGTGATTACAACAAAATAGAAGCAAACACTCTCTTACACTCTTTTACAACTTTGAATTCACACACTAGCCAAGTGCCTTTTCTATTTTTGCACTTCTTCGCTCTAGCTCACTCTTTTTACAAGAAGTATAAGTATGAATATTTATACAAAACATTCCTAAGAGACAACCTTGGAACTTGAAGTTCCGGAATGCGTTCCGCACTAACTATCCCTCGTAATCTATCCGCCTTGACTGCTGCGGATTGTGGAGCTCAAGATCTTGGATTTGAAGAGTATAAGTGTCTTTGTGAGTTCCGAGATACAATTAAGGTTGTGTCCACATATCCGGATGATCCACGTGTAAGATTCTTCTTGTTCTAAATGCATTCTTCTTACATCGGGACAAGACGAGCCGATAACTTTAAATGCGGTTTCATTGGAGCGGTGTCTTCTTGGTCCGGTGTAATTTTCCTTACTCCGTAGTTAATGAAGCTCGGAACCTTACTCCGTGTCGGTGGTTGCTTACTCCGTATCTATTCGGTACTAGAATCCTTAGTCCGGTGTCGTGCTTCCTTACTCCGCATGTAAGTTCCTTACTCCGTATGTAAGTTCCTTACTCCGTATGTAAGTTCCTTACTCCGTGTGTAAGTTCCTTACTCCGTGTGTAAGTTCCTTACTCCGTATGTAAGTTCCTTACTCCAGGCGAGTAATAAGTCCGGATTCCTTACTCCGCATCTATTTTCCTTACTCCGCACTTATCCTTACTCCGCATTTATTTTCCTTACTCCGCACTTATTGTTACTTGGTTATTTACCAAGTGTTTGACGACACTAACTCTTGTCCAGGATCAGGATTATGTATCCTGTCCTTAGCTTTGCTCTCACGAGTGCATCTTTGGATTAGTGACATACCTTCGCAATGATCAAATAAACACAAAAGATCTCAGATCAAATTACATAAGGCTTTAACGGCATTATCCAAATTCTGGGTTTGATCCAACAATCTCCCCCAATTATGGATATGCCTAAACCCTTTGTAATCCGATCCGGTAAGCGATGCAAACGAATATCATACAGAATATACACCACAACCAATTTCATTGATCAGCAACTAAATACAAATCGGCCTTAATCTATTTTTCACTAAGGTACATAAGGCTTACTATACTTGAAGATCATAGTTCTTTGCCTTCTCTCTTAGCTCCATTGTCTGTGCATCGTAAAGGTGGAGTGTTGGCTCCAATGTTTGTCCACGATTAAGAACGATTTGATGAAATGACAAACAAAGGCTCCAGCTATCTCCATCCATTTGTTGTGGCACTTGCTTCTTGCCCCTGGAATGTCGCCTTGAGTTTCTCGAGAGAGCGCGGGTGTGATACCCAACTCTTCATATAGTCCGGCTTTCTTCACGGCTTCGATTAGTCCGAGACACAAGGTTCCCATTGATTCTTCCTAACGAAGTGCTCCACAATCCGATGAGAATCAATGAGAATCATCTGCTTGGATTGAATCATGAAGACGGCCATCATGAAGTGTGGCGACATGATCCGATGCGGAATGAGGATGGTTGAGAGAGTTTTCCATGGCTTGCTATCTTCAGCGGCTCGTCGATGTAAGTCCTGAATTAACTCCACACTGGGAAGATAGCCCTCATTCCAACATGGCAGAACTTCAAACAAGTGCCCATCTTCGTAAAGAGATGGAAACGACCTCATCTCCATTTTAGCGACTCTCGAGAAGTTATCAATGTCTTCGTAGTAAAGAGTCCTTTCTCCGAACAAAGAGTCCGAATGTCGGACGGAGAGAAAGGATACATTTCAAAAAGACATCGTCTCTCGGCACAGACGACGCAAGATAGGCCTTCATTGCCTTGCGCAAGCTTCCATCCGCATCGGACGGGTCAAACTCCGCATAGGATGGGAGGAAGGTACCACTGCGGATGAAGAGGGATGGAGGAGGAGCTGGAGGTGCGATAGAGGAGCTAGGTTGAGAGAAGCGGCTTCGTTTGGGAATTTGAACTCCCTGAAGCACTGAAGTGGCGGGTCGCTTCTCGGTCCGGGAAGATGGTTGTGGGGCAAAGGAGTAGATGGATCGGATGACACTTTCTCCCCCGGTTTGGCGGATCGCCGGGAAGCAACGGGAGGACGAGCCATCGTATGCGCCAGATCCGCGAAGGAAGTAGATAGTGAATGAACGGAGGTGGCGACAAGATCCATTTTCTGCTCAATGGAAGTGGAGGAGTCGGTGAGGGCGGAGAGTAGTTGGGCGCCGAGGGCATCAACTTTGGCGACGATGGCGGAAATTTGGGCGCTTTGAGCGTGAGCATGGCGGTCCAGTGAGCGGAAAGCACGGATCGGAGTGGACCGTGTCAAAAGAGGCACGCCCAAGGGCTAACTCTGGAGCTTTGGAGGACTCCCCCGCATGAACGGGAGCAGGAGTGCGGTGGGCGAGGAGTCCGCAGGAGTAAGCAGCCGACGAGCGCATCCGGAGCATCGGAGGCATCCGGAGCTAGAGACCCGCTTTGACCAGACAAGTCAACTACGGGAATCGCGGCGGCAGGAGAAGAGGGCCCAGCCTTAGCGGGAGAAGGACTTCGGGTAGCAGGGGCCGGGCCGAGGGTGTAGGGAACGACACATCGGGAATGGCGGCCGGCGTAAGAAAGCCGTGGTCCAGATTCCGGATGATCATAGTCTCCAGGGGATTGGGTATTGCGTGTGTAAAACACCCGGGAGATCGTTGTCAGGAATGGAGGAGGTGTGGGCTAGGCCGAAACGGAGCCAAGGGTCCGTTAAGGTGACGGCGGAGAGATGGTCAAGGTAATCTCGGGGTTGAGGTAGAGGAGGCAAGGGGGCTTCAGGAGAAGCGGCCGGGACATCGGCGGTGGCGGCGGCAACGGCGGTATCAACCGCAGCGGCTATAGCGGATGTGGAGGGAGTGGGGACATCGCAGCAGAGGGGGCGAGGAAACGGCTCTCGACGCACTGCGCCGAGAGGGCCCCGCAACCTCGGACGGTTCAAGACGGACGCTTGGGCGGGAGGCCCGTGAGTGGGAGGGCGCGGCTACGGACCGAATCCGGGAGGATCGGTGTCCGAACCGACCTCGGGGGCTTGGGCGTCGGAGGGGTCACCACCGTAGCCGCCTTGTTGTTCCGAGGCGGCGGAGCGCGAGAGAGCTACCGTGGGTCGGCGAGCGGTCATGTTTCCGTCCGGCGTAAGGTGACGAAGATAAAGAGCCGAGGGAAACGAGACGAGATCAACTTGGGCGAAATGGTCCGGACGAAGATGCCTGGAAGACAATGCCGAGGATGCGCCCATAGGAATGGTTTTTGGGACCATTCCGCAGCAAACGAAATAAGAACATCCCCCAATCCATCGGAAGACCTTCAAAAACGCCGTACATGGCCGGTAGAAGATCGTACGGAACCGAGTCCAGGGCTGATGTGCGAGCCGTAGGCATCGACTTAGAATAGTCGCCATACATCGATAGCGACCCTGGAAGGATTTCACCTTGTATTCCTTCCCTTTGGATGTGCACCCCATAGAAGCCGCCATCGGTTCGGCATCCGGACGCTGTGGTTCACCAAGAGGAAGGTGAAGAGCGGCGCGGAGAACGGCCGGAGTGATGATGATGGATTCGCCGCGGACATGAGAGGTTATGGAATCGGTAGTGCGGCGAATCCGTTGGTAATACTCAAGAATGTCATCGATAAAAAGATCGATGGGATTGGAGACCAGGTTGAGTATGTGCGAGGCTTCAAGAAGAGGGCGAAGATGGTGAAACCAATCCTGGAGGATTAGAAACAGCATTCCAATCAACTAGATGGCCAGGATTAACGCCGGAAAGAAAGATTCTGGGTGCCATTGCGATTCGATGGGAAGGAAAAGAGGAAAGGTGAGGTCTTGACAAGAAGGAGCAACGAGAGGGTTAGGGATTTGAAATAAGCAATACTGGTGCTTCGCAGGAATGATCCGAACATATAAGACCAAGTCCGCAAATGTCGGCGGGTCTAGGAATGTGGGAGTGAGGTGGGGACCCGCGCGACATGCCGATGTCATTTGTCTGGATATCGAGGCGTCTCCGAATAAAACGATGTCGTGGAGACCGCATGACCAAGTAGCGATGACAACTGGTTGCCATCCAGAGAAGTGTGTGTGCAACCCGAGATAGGCATTTAATGAATCATCATTATTCCTCCTCAAAAGCATGCGACATATGAGTATACGTGGATTGTCACAATTGAACAAAGTCGGAGTCCAGGAGGAAAGAGCCGACACTCATCCTGGAGTTAATAATATTCGTGAAAGAGTATCCGGATGAATAATAGACCTTGTCCGTCGTAAACAGAGTTTGGTGAGAATGTAGAGTAGATTCCTTTGCGATCAATAAGTCAAAGAGAAGAGAAGTACCACAACACTTCAAATCCGAGACTATGGACTGGATTTATCAATACAATTGCAAAGAAAATCGAACCTGTAGCTAAATAAAAATATCTTGAAAATACAAAAGCTTAACAGGCAAAGATTAGTACAGATTAGAGAAGATAATCAATGAAAAACAACATAATCCGAACTAATAAGAAATAGAACTCATGCATGGCTAAGAATGTAGTAGACGTACGCAATGTGAACTTGATCAATATTACTTGAGTCAGGGCATATGTCGATAGCAATACACGGTTCATATAGGTCAACATAAGGAAACCGTCTTGCCGAGTAATAGCTAAGATTAATTAAAGGTCAAATGATTTGGCTTCATTAGGATTCATGAGTGTGAGATGAAAAGGTGAACACATGTCAAAAGAATGCAGATGATTAATCGATTAAAATGCATGGTTAAGGAAGAACATACATCCACACATGCCACTTTTCCGATTTAAAACAAGATGTCCATCAGATCCGAAGTAATAGCGTAGAGAAGGGAGAATCCGAGACATATTAGGGGTTCATTGCTGCTCCCCCGTAGATCATTTAATCCTCTCAATGAAAAGCTCCCCCTCAGATAGACGATCAAGGAAAAAGGTCATGAGACATATACGGGGGTATTATTGAATAAAATATAAAGCATTTTCTCCCCCGTAGATTGTGCAATCCTCTCGGTTGACCGTTCCAATTTGTAGTTCAAAGACTGTCTATCTTATTAGAAGACTATACTTGGCCGATCAGAATGCGTTTGTGTATTCATCCACCAGGCATTCCAAGCTAGCCCATTTCACTCCTTCAACTATGCACGTTAATGGAGTAATCTAAATGAACATGCTTTGATCATGTGGTGATTAATGGATATGAAGATCATGAATCCGATCGAGGTAAATCATATAAACTGTAATTATGTTAGCTTTAAACGACTTCATCGGGAAACGCAAGCATCCTCCCATAATGAGGTTGAGATTAACATCGAAACATGGAACCGTGGAGTCGGTAAGTATGATCAAGAATGCGGTCTTTCTACTACTTTCGGTAAACATACAATGCATGGTTTGTGAGAGAATATCTGTTGTGAAATTTAAATGAGAAACTATGCAGAGAAGTCGAGCATACCTAGTTGGAAGAGTAGTTCGAAAAACCTCGCATCAGGGAGGGGCTTTGTAAATATGTCTGCTAATTGATCTTCAGTGGCAACATGTTCCAGTGAAATATGCTTTTTAAGAACATGATCGCGTATGAAGTGATACCTGACCTCAATGTGCTTCGTCTTAGGATGCATGACAGGATTGTTGCTGATGGCAATTGCACTAGTGTTGTCACGGGAAAGTGGAATAGAGGACATGTTGAATCCGTAGTCGATAAGTTGACTTTGCATCCAAAGTAGTCTGTCTGCAAGAACTTCCAGGCCATGATATATTCCGCCTCGGAGGTAGAGGTTGATACGGAATTCGCTTCTTCGAACCATGAGATCAATCTATTTCCAAGAAATCGACACATACCGCTTGTGCTTTTCCTGTCGATGCGACATCCAGTAGTCGGCATCGAGTACCCTGATAAGGTGAAGTTGGACTCCTTTGAGTACCGAGTCCCAAATTCATCGTCCCTTTGAGATACCTTAAGATCCGTTTTACATGAAGCATATGTGACTCCTTGGGATTCGCCTGATATCGTGCACAAATGCAAGTTGCAAACATAATGTCCGGGCGACTTGTTGTAAGATAGAGCAAGGATCCGATCATCCTCTCGTAGTCATCACATTTACCGATATGCCGTCCATATCCGGATCTAACTTGGCACCGACAGGCATTGGAGTTTTGACGGGAGATGAACCTTCCATACCAAACTTCTTAATAAGATCGCGAGTGTACTTAGCCTGATTGATAAAGATTCCTTCCTTTAATTGTTTGACTTCAATTCCAAGGAAGTAGGACGGTTCTCCCATCATGCTCATTTCAAACTTGCCTGTCATCAACTTAGCAAACTCTTCACAAAGCGTCGGATTTGTTGATCCGAAAATGATATCGTCCACGTATATTTGTACGATCGAGTGTGTCCTTTCTCTTGTCGTAGAAATAGGGTGGTATCTATCTTCCCTTTTTGGAAGTTATGAGCAAGTAGGAATTCGACGATGTGTCGTACCAGGCTCTTGGGAGCTTGCTTCAAACCATATAGAGCTTTCGAAGTTTGTAGACAAGATGTCCTGCCTTAGGTTCAATGAAGCCGGGAGGTTGTTCAACATACACCTCCTCTTGAAGGTCTCCATTCAGGAATGCGCTCTTGACGTCCATTTGATAAACTATGAAGTTTTCATATGAAGCATACGCCGTAAACATTCGGATTGCCTCAAGTCTTGCGACCGGAGCAAAGGTTTCATCATAATCTATTCCCTCTTCTTGACGATATCCTTTGGCTACCACTGGCTTTGTTCCGGATTACTATTCCATCCGTATCAAGTTTGTTCCGAACACCCATTTAACGCCAATGACTTGCTGAGACTTAGGCCTTGGTACTAAGGTCCACACATTATTTCTCTTAAATTGATTCGGTTCTTCTTGCATGGCTTTATCCAGTTTGAATCCTGAAGAGCTTCATCTACCACCTTTGGTTCTATTTGAGATAGAAAGCATGAGTGAAGACTCATGTTTGAGGTGGCTGCTCTTGTTCTTACACCAACAGTAGGATCACCAATCACTTGATCCGAGGGATGGTTTCGAGTCCATCTATAATTCCGTGCGTGTGTTGGTTGTCCTTGAACAATTTGAAGCTCTTCCAGATTGGGTGGTTCGGTTGTATCAACTGGTTGGGCTTCGTCCAGGAGTAGATGTTTCCGTATTTAGAGGTACGGATGAACCGATTGGTTCTTCAACACTGTTTCTTTCGGTGTTAACTAGTCCGGACGGACTTGAAGGTGCTCCAGGAATTTTGTGTATCTGCAGGAGTTTGTCCAGGAGCTAAGTGGTAGTCCGGAGTTAAGTGGTAGTCCGGAGCTAAGTGGTAGTCCGAGCTAAGTGGTAGTCCGGAGTCTCGAGTCATCCGTAGCATCATCCACAAAATTCCGTTGTGTTTCGCGGATGCCACGTGGTTGGTCAGGATACCAGGTCAGGATGTGTAGCGGAATATTCATAAACTTTGAGTAATCGACGTTTCGTTTATGACCTGCGATTAGAATTTGAAGGACCGACTTTTGACCAATCGAGATTAGCTTCATCAAAGGTTACATGGATAGATTCTTCAACTTTAGAAAGTTTTCTATTGAAGACCCGATAAGCCTTGCTATGAAGTGAGTACCCGACAAAAATCCCATCATCGATTTTGGTTCAAATTTATTCCGGTCTCTTTGCCATTGATCAAGATATAGCAAGTACATCCGAAGGCTCAAAATGTGAAATTGAAGGTTTTCGACCTCTCCACATCTCATAGGGTGTTTTCATGGTAGATTTATTTATTAGAGTTCCTTTCGAACATAGCGGGCGATGGACACAACTTGACCCATGGGCCGAGAGGAAGCATTGCCCCGCTAACATGGATCTACCAGCTTCAACTAAAGTTCGATTCTTGCGCTCGACTACCCCATTTTGTTGTGGGGTTCGGGCGCGAAAAAGTCATGTTGTATGCCCTGTTCGAACAATATGATCTCATTTCGGAAAAATCAAATTCGTACCATGATCACTCCTGATGCATTTAATGCTCGATCCTTGTGAGTTGCTTATCCAATTGAAGAGATCTACAAGATGTTCAAAAGTTTGATCCTTTGATTTCAGGAACATCACCCATGTGTATCTGGTGAAATCATCGATAACCACAAGGGTATATCTCGCACCACTAGTGATGAAACAAATATAGGACCACATAGGTCCATATGAAGAAGTTGCGAGAGGAGCGATTATTGAGTTAACCGATTTGCTCTTAAAGCTGTGTTTGGTCTGTTTACCAAGTTGGCATTCTCGACAGAGAGTGTCTCCTGGAGAACTTGAGTTTGGGTAGACCAGGTGACAAGATCAAGTGATGCTAATTTAGACAAAGTCTTAAAGTTCAAATGTGCGCATCGCTTGTGCCATAACCAACTATCTTCATCTGTTGCTTTCGTGAGGAAACATACAGGGTCGAAGAATTATTTCTTAAGACCACCGAGTATATGTCCCCATCTCTTGATCCGGATAACTTAACATCTCCTGGATAAGTTTTCTCTTCTTTACAGGTGTTGGACAAAAAGGAAACAAGAAATCCTTTGTCACATAGTTTATCGACACTTAGCAAATTATGCTTTAAACCTTCGACTAGTGCAACTTTAGTGATTGATACACGCCGTTAGTTAAAGTGCCATACCCGACGTCTTACCTTTGTTGTTGTCGCCATATGAGACGGATGGACCTTGTTTATCATTAACTTCTACAAGTAGAGTCCTGGTCACCCGTCATATGTCCAGGAGCATCCACTATCAAGGATCCACTTGCTTTGATTTATCTTTAACTTCAAGTGATCCGGCAATTCATTCCAGAGATGCTCCTGAAAGACAACAATTTACACTTTTGGTGCCCAAACTTGTTTTGGGCGGTTAGAGTGAGCAGCAGATATTGTCAACATTTACGGATTTGATTTTGTTAGGACTCTTAGCTTTCCAAGTTGACATTAACTTGTTAGTTTCAACTGCTTCTTTTATTTGGGATTTCTTGGGAGAGACACTCCTTTTAGATTTAGATTTTGTTTTGCTCGAAGAACCCCTTTTATAAAACTGATCTTTATTTGATTGAAATTGATTACAAAGCCAGTATCGGATAGACTCCAACATTCATAGTGATAATGACCCATTTCCTACGGATGGAACAGACACTATAATGTGAAGTACAAACAGGGGATACAGGTCTCTTAGATTTTACGATTTTCTACTCGTCCACGTGGCCTAATCCATTACGTTTGGGTGACGCGCTCTTGGCCCTAAATGCGTCGGCCTTAGCCTTGTCTTTCTTTTTGGGTGCTACGTTTTGGCTTTAACTGCGGCACCTTCCCTTTCATCTTTAGTTACGGGTGCTTCTGCTTCGGGAAGTGCGATGAATGACCTCGGTTCCACGATCATAAACTATGGTGCCACCTGAAATGAAACCATCCAACGGTTTAGATGTACTAACAGGATATAAGTTGGTTAGTTTAGGAGTGAAATCCGGAGGACACTCGGTGGCTTTAGCTATGGAGGTTGATGGTTCGAACCTAGACCAGGTTTGACTCGAATGTCGTCAGGATCGGTCCCAAAGGTAGAGGCTATTTCCCGGATTTTAGCCACTTACGATTTATTTCTTTTTCCTGTTCCAATTCATTTTCGAGTCTTTTAACTATAACTTTTAGGCCTGAGAGATTGGTATTTAAGAGATGATTTTCAGCTCTTAGATCATGATACCAAGCTTCCTTTCCCCCGAAGTCGCCGACGTCCTTTTCAAGTCTATTAATGGTAAATTCGAGACGTTTATTCCGACTTTCCATATCTTTGTACATTTGAGTTATTATTAGTCTCTCATTCTTTTCATGATCACATGCAATAGTAAGAGATTCTAATTTACTCAGGAGCTCGAGATAGAAGGTACCTCGAGATTTGCCATGAGGCGGACGTTCGGCTTAATGGTCGGCTCATCATCCGAGGATTCCTCCTCTTCTTCCGAGCCACTCATGTATTTTGTCACGAGCGCCTTTCTCTTGCTCTTGCCGTTATCCGAGGTGGAGCGGCGAGAATTTACCTTGTCACTTTTCTCGGCCACCTTTGCTTTGGACCTGCATTCCTTGGCCCGGACCGGTTTTCCCACGAATGAAACATTCCTGGGAACTGGACTCGGGTCGCTCCTTCCGTTGGAACGATGATGATGAGCGTCTTCGACCCCTTTTCTGCTTTTCCGTAGGAATCGCTCAAAGGATTTGACAAGAAGGGCTATCTCCTCCTCCTCGTCGAATCGAATTGTCGGATACGTCCGTATCATCATTCCTCAGCATGTTTAGACATTCGGTAGCTTTGAGAGCTACCCCCTTTTCTTTCCGAGCTATTTTTTCATCTCTGTCGAGTACTTAAACCTGACTTCGTGAGTCCGCGGCTCTCCATATAGTTCTTCAAGGGGAACATACCTGCGCTTTTGTCCGATTGCATCCGGAGTTGTTTGGAGTAGTAGCGATCCAGGCAAGGAGCGAAAGAACTTGTCATTGATCCGGGATTGAGAGTAATGCTCATTGACGGTCTTCGGTTCAAGTATGAGCTTGCCGAATCTCCGATAGATGCTTTCAAGTGATTCGCCCGGTTTATGATTAAAACTCTCAAAGTTCGTCTGAGAGTACAGATCACATTCCATCCGGGACCGACTCCCTCATAGAGGATTGTCGGTTTGTCCCAAACGCTTTTCTGTCGTGCGACCCTGGACGTCCGTGGAAAGCTTCGAATCCAAGGACGATGTAACATAAGCCGAGCCTTTTCACTAGCGCCCCGCCAGGCTCTTTCATCGTTGGTAAGTTCAAGATCGGTCTTTGGCCTCCTTACGCCATGTTCTCCGATAGTCATCGGAATTGGAATCTCCTGATGAAGACATGGCCACATAAGATGATCATGGCAAACCATAAACATCTTCATGCGAGCTTTCCACCTGGGAGAAAAGCTCAGGTGTGAATTTGGGCGGTTTCGTTAGAGTAAACCCAACTCCGTGGTTGAGAAGCGGTGGCGGCGGCAGGTTGTGGTGGATCGACATTTTCACTGCCGCTTCGATTCGGGATGGGCTCCTGTGCACCTCCGGAGTTAAGGCGAGTGTTGAAAAGCATCCTGCTTTCTTCGGCCATTTCGAGATTGAAAGAGTGGGATCTCTACTTAGAACGAAGTAGAACTTGCTCGATACCACTTGATGGTCCCTTGGAGCCTAAAGGGGGGGGTGAATAGGCTCTTATTCGAACTCTTTCTTTTCTCTCAAGACACAAAGACTTATCTAGTTTAAGTGATAATATCACTCGGAAGATAACCAGATAGTGGAAGTATTTTGTTTTATTATCACAAAGTGATTACAACAAAATAAAAGCAAACACTCTCTTACACTCGTTTACAACTTTGAATTCACACACTAGCCAAGTGCCTTTTCTATTTTTGCACTTCTTCGCTCTAGCTCACTCTTTTTACAAGAAGTATAAGTATGAATATTTATACAAAACATTCCTAAGAGACAACCTTGGAACTTGAAGTTCCGGAATGCGTTCCGCACTAACTATCCCTCGGTAATCTATCTGCCTTGACTGCTGCGGATTGTGGAGCTCAAGATCTTGGATTTGAAGAGTATAAGTGTCTTTGTGAGTTCCGAGATACAATTAAGGTTGTGTCCACATATCCGGATGATCCACGTGTAAGATTCTTCTTGTTCTAAATGCATTCTTCTTACATCGGGACAAGACGAGCCGATAACTTTAAATGCGGTTTCATTGGAGCAAGGTTTCTTGGTCCAGGTGTAATTTTCCTTACTCCGTAGTTAATGAAGCTCGGAACCTTACTCCGTGTCAGTGGTTGCTTACTCCGTATCTATTCAGTACTAGAATCCTTAGTCCGTGTCAGCGCTTCCTTACTCCGCATGTAAGTTCCTTACTCCGTATGTAAGTTCCTTACTCCGGGCGAGTAATAAGTCCGGATTCCTTACTCCGCATCTATTTTCCTTACTCCGCACTTATCCTTACTCCGCATTTATTTTCCTTACTCCGCACTTATTGTTACTTGGTTATTTACCAAGTGTTTGACGACACTAACTCTTGTCCGGATCAGGATTATGTATCCTGTCCTTAGCTTTGCTCTCACGAGTGCATCTTTGGATTAGTGACATACCTTCTGCAATGATCAAATAAACACAAAAGATCTCAGATCAAATTACATAAGGCTTTAACGGCATTATCCAAATTCTGGGTTTGATCCAACAAAGTGAGCGGCAGAGGAGAAAAAGTTGTGGGGGGGGGGGGGGGGTTGCAGTTCGTCAAGAAGGGGGAATCGTAAACCGAAAAGAGAAAGATCATAATTTTAATAATTATATTTTAATGTAAACAATGAAGTTTTGTAGTGTAGTTAAATTTTATAAATGGTAAGTATTTGATTAAATTATAGCTTAACTAGCTAAAAGCATATTTAGTTTGCTACAGTGAAACTTTAACTAATGATGCTCAAACGATGCACCATCTATTTTTTTACTTAATAATTATTTTTTCAATATACCCCTACCCCTATATATCCCCAAATTCAAATCCTTAATTAGGAATTTGCATTGACGAGGGAGGAGGCCATGGATTCGCCCTTGGGGAGGGGGCGATACGAGAGGAGGCGTGGGTTTGCTGTTAGGGAGGGGGCGATGCGAGAGGAGGCGTGGGTGGAGCACGGGAAGGGTGTGAGATTCGGGGGGAGGGGAGATCTGTGAAGG
The DNA here is from genome assembly GCA_023512835.1 of Taxillus chinensis. NCBI lineage: Eukaryota > Viridiplantae > Streptophyta > Magnoliopsida > Santalales > Loranthaceae > Taxillus > Taxillus chinensis. Next base: position 28,048,159 of record CM042090.1, read on the forward strand.
AGGGGACGAGACTATGGAGGAGGGAGGAAGCCATGACCGGGTTCTCTATTGGGGAGGGAGGGTGACACTGTTGGGTCTCTAACGTCCCATAGATCAATCCCACATTGGTTAGGACGAACATTGAGGTCGTCCTAATGAGGAGGCTTATGTGCACCTTGTCACAATGTGTTTTAACGGGTCGCGGCCCATTAGAAACAAATCCGTGCGGGCTGCGGTCCATGGGTGGGCGCGCGAGTGCCAAAGCGGACAATATTGTGATAGTGAGTGCCCTGGCCGAGGTCCAACAAGTGGTATCAGAGCCAGGTCCTCTAGACCGATGGTAGGATTGGGGCGAGACTGTTGGGTCTCTAACGTCCCATAGATCAATCCCACATCGGTTAGGGCGAACATTGAGGTCGTCCTAATGAGGAGGCTCATGTGCACCTTGTCATAACGCGTTTTAACGGGTCGCGGCCCATTAGAAACAAATCCGTGCGGGCTGCGGCCCATGGGTGGGCGCGCGAGTGCCAAAGCGGACAATATTGTGATAGTGAGTGCCCTGGCCGAGGTCCAACAGACACGAGGAGGGGGGCTGAGCGATGCATGAGGAGGGGGCGAGAAACAGGGAGGAAGAGAGATCTGTGGAGGGAGGACGATGCATAAGGGGCGGGGTTGTGGGGGAGGGGCGACGCGCGGTAGAGCAATGCATGACAGGGCTGTGGAGGAGGGAAGGAGGAGCAACAGTGGGAGAGGGATATGGAGGTGGGTAATGGGAGATGGGGGGTGCAACGCAAAGGGAGGAGGCTTTGGATGGGGGCGATGCATTGGAGATGACATTGAGGTGAATGTGAAAATTATTATTATTTGATGACATGACATCTTCAGTTAAAACAAAAGCAAAAGTCAAATTTTAGTTTTTTTATTGCTTTAGCTATGTATTTAACTATTGCATTAGAGAGAGTTTTTAGCCAAATATACATTTAGCTTTTGCTTTTGCTAATGAATTAGAGATGCTCTTAGTTATCTAAATAAAGCCATAATTTGTTAAAGTTTTTTTTAAAGAATTTTAAGAACACTTTAGAGCATCCATAATAGTTTTGACATAATCAAAAATTTCCTATAATTTAGGGAAAAAATATACAAAATTTTCAAAAACGATCTACATTAAGTTCCCTAAAATAGGATATATGGATATGGAATGAATAATATTCATCTAAAATGTTTTTCATATAATTTATATATATTATTATACTTGTAAAATTTTGATTTGTTATAATAAATGAAAGAGAAAGAGAGAAAATTTAAAAAAATTAAAAAATAAATATAAATAGAAATAGTGGTGTAAAATGGAACACCGGTCCGCAGATTAGCGGACCAATCAGTGCGGACCAGAGCGATTTGGACTAGAAAATTTATAGTCTATTTTAATTGTGGGTTTAAATAGTCGGGTCCGTTTAGGCCTGCTCTATGCGGATCAAATCTATACGGATGCGGACCCGATTTGCAGACTAGGTTTTTTTTTAAATACAAAATCTAAAATTATTACACATCCTACATAATATGTTAGTACTTAAAGCATTAGTAGTAGATTCCCTATTAGAGTCTGTTTCCATTTATTTATAAAAAAAAGTTAAAAAGTCATAAAATCATTTACACAATAGAAACCCTATATTTAAATTTTTTATAAGATTTGCACAATATTTCTCAATATATTGGAAAGTACTATTTACTATATATAATTATTAAATTGTATATAAAAATTTTCTCTCACTTCTCGCATCTACATTTTCTATAACTTTTACTTTTATTTTATATTAAATGATATAAAATATTATTTTAATGATAAAAAGAGTGATTTAGGGAATATATTGTGGTGTATATTCGTATAGATAAACAAAAACAAAAAGTAATTTAAATTTATAAATTTAAGGAAAGTGATTGGAAGTCTGGTGTGACTGTCTTTAGATCATAAACTATTAATTTTAAAATTAAAGTTTAAAACATAAACTTTTAAATATGAATTTAAAATTTAAAGTTTAAAAATATTAAACAAAAATTAACTTATCATATTTATTTAAAATAAATAAATAAGATTGGACCAGACTGCTTAATTTTTGATCCATTAAAATTGCGGACCTAAACGACTGACTCATTTAGGCTTGTCTCTCAATGGATCGGATTGAATCGGCTCGTTTTATACTCTAAATAGAACTAAAGAATGAAATATTTAATATTAACAAAAATAAGTAAATTTTAAAAGATATATACTGTGAATGTTCTCAATATTTAAACACAAGCACAATTTAGAAAAATATTTTATGAGTAGTGGTATGTACAACTGACATTGTAGCATCTTTGCGTTCTCGGCTGACGTGAAATCAACCACATCAACATTTTTTTATATGATTCGGCGTGTTCTCGGATCATTGTTTGAGGAAGCGTTAAGCAGAGGCTCAAGCATATGCGCTCGAAGCTACTCTACTCGAGGTGTGCTCAAGCAAGTCGAGCAGGTTGCTCGAGCCATCCTACTCAAGGCGTGATTGAGACCTGCTCGAAGCATGCTCGAGCCCGAGGCTCAAGTAGGTCTTGAACATCGAACAAGCCTCGAACAGACATCAATCATCTTTCTCATGACCAAATTTACGGGTTTATAGGTTCCGTCAACTGTAATTTTCGACAAAAACTTTTAATGGTCATAACTTTGTGCATAGTGATCCGATTTAGGTTCTTTTTTTTATTTATAGGTATGGACGAAAGGTACAATGCTCAAACCCTCGTTGGAGGATTGACGCCACGAATTTCCAAAAAAAATACACTTTTTGCCTTTAAATTCAGATTTTATGTCATGTTCTACCTTCACCTTATAAATATCGAAATAACATAAAATAAATTTAACACAAGAAATGCAGTAATAATCTATCTCCTAATTGTACAATTTTCTTTTAAATGGTTGAGTCTTTTTGAGTGATTCAATTTCAGATGATAGAAATAATAATTTCAAGCAAACAAATAAAACCAAATCAAAATAATGAACACTCAAACAAAAAATAATAATAAATTTCACAAAACAGGTTATCCTTTTATTATTATTATTATTATTATTATTATTATTATTATTATTTCCACAATAATAATCTATGTCTGAATTTTAAAAATTAAATTCAAGATTTTATGCAAGATTTATGTTTTTAAGGTCTTTAGGCTGGTATTCTTTTGCAACCTGAGCATCGTTGAGGTTCTTTTCTCTCTCTCTCTCTCTGTTTTAAGTAATTTAACTAACATCAATTGTAATCATACGGACGCAGCAAATATTATTATCCAGACTCTCGCAAACATCGCTCGTTCGCGCGCAGTTGGCGGGGGTACGCTGGAAAGGGGATGGATGTAATGGAGCGAACAACAATGGTGGAAATTAAAGATCTGGAACAACTTTGGCTAGCCTGCAACCCACGCTGCCACCAACACATCTTGCCCTCTGTCGCCTCCACTTGACAATCAGATTTGTCTCCAGTGCCCAGACGAACGCCTCCTTCACTCCATTCCTAAAACGCAGCGGTCGCCCATCAGTACACACAACCGCCACCCATCACCAGCCCACGCCGCCATTGACCGCGTCACCGCGACGAGCCGTCCGACCGTGTTCTGTCACCACCCACATCGACAGAACGATCCTTCATCGCCATCTTTGTTAGATCGGAGTCGCCATCGCGCCGTTCTAACTGCAGCCCTTTCCGCGCAACCGCCCCGTGGCCCAGCCTGCGCAGTCACGATCAATGTGTTTCCTTTCGTCTCTCTTTCTTTGTTTTCTTTATTATATGCTTGTCTTTATATATAGATCCGATTTTTATGTCATTTCATCATTTTTCATGTATTTGTTTGTTTTTATTTGTATGTTTTGTTTGCTTCTAGTGTTTATTTAAAATAAATTAGACAAAGTAAATTGATCGATGATAAAAATATATAGATTAATGTTTTTGGGATTACGATACATAATGATACCAATTAAAATGATACTAGCCGTAACATCAAGAAAATTTTAAAAAATAAAATCAAAAACAAAAACAAAAACAAAAACTGTGTTGTAGTAGGAGTGGTTAGAAATAAATTCCGATTGACAAATCAAGCTGTTTAAATAGAAAATACTTTATTTTTAATTTATGTCTATTTTTAAATAATTTACTTAGTCCCTCTATAAAGCTATTAGCATGCTATTTTTTATTTTGATAGTTTTTGATTGAGCGTTAGTAGTGATCAGAAATCAATGAGCAAAACTGTAAATATATGTATCGAAATATATTGGGAACCGATGATTTTAAAATTTTATTGATCAGTTTTGATTTATTAATCTTTCAAATTGAATAGATTCGATTTGATTTTAAAATATTATATAAAACGATTAATGTTCGATCCTAATTTGTATATAATGTTTTTGCTTTCAAAAAAATTATTTTCTAAAAAAAAACTTTTGTTTTGCTTTCAAAAATGCTTTCTAAAATAACCAAAATTCGTTGCTTTGCTTCATTTTTTTTTGCTTTGTTTTGCTTTTCAAAATTTTATTTTCAAACTCTTGAGAAATAAATAAATAAAACCAATGCTATAGAAAAACCAAGTAGAAGTATTTCAAATTTAGAATAGGTACTAATTAATTTTTTGGACATATTGGCAGTGTTAACTTTTTCTGTCTTGTAACCGTACTCTCAAGCATAAACTCAAGTAGATAATTTTTTTTTTTAAAATTGATACCTTTATAGCAGATTTCCAACTGTATCTTTTTTTTTTTTTTTTAAAGATGACAGCTCTGAAACAATATTTTTTCACTTTTAAATTTACTCATTCTTTACAAATAAGCACGACAGGTTGGGATATCACCAATATTTGAAGTTGGAATAAAATTTCACAATCCTCAAAACATGACACAAATTCAGCCTTCATATAGAAAATGCTTTCTGCTTTTCCATTAAACTGATCATATAGGAACGTGTAATCAAATATATATTTTATTGAATCTACGCAACCACCATATCTGAATTGAATGCTTAATCACCTAAAGACGAGTGGATTTTCATATATGTACTAAGAGTATGAAACGCTGAAACATTATTTATAGCGTAAAAACATGACAAAACGCTTCCAATAATAAGCGCTATAACACTGCACTATTATTATGTACGACCAAATCTGACGCAACTGTTGTTACGCTATCGTCTCTGCAGTCTGCACCTCGCACAGGGAGTCAGCGCACACAACCTCCCCCGCAGGCAAGGACCCCCATCTTCCTCGACACGACGGTCGACGGGGATGGGTCCTTTTTCATCACTCCTCCGGCAACATCCCGTCCATGGCCATCGGGTGGACGACAACGATGACCTCGATTCTGACACCTCTTATGCCTTCCCTGTCGTCCTCGTCCAAATCTCAATCGGCGGGCTTTCCCTCACCTCCCAAGTCAACTGCTTCGTGGTCCTTCACCATCTACAGTTGGGCTTCTTCCCCTGTACGTAGTTTCTGAGAAGCATGAACAATTGATCAGATTGAAAAGAATGATGCTTACCAAGCTGGAATTTGATTTAAATAAAGGCTTAAATTTGGATGATGGGAGGTATGGGGAGCCAATCAATTTGGTTCCACCTGGTTGTTCAGCTTCAATTTATTTAATTACCCCATTGCATTTTCCTATTTCTTCTGTCTCCACTGGTCTTCCTGCTTCCATTACAATTACTGGCGGGAGCCCATTTGCGAATTGCGAGTAAGATTTTAATATAGAAATCTTCCTCCCTCCCTCAATCCCCCTCTTCGGCGATATGGATGTACGGCCGGACGTACCGATTTTAATAAATACAAATTAAAAAAATAGTGTATAGTGTTAAATTTAGGGTAGGGAAATAATATTTGTAAATGTGTTAATTGTCATGTCGGTAAAATTATGTAAAACTTAAACATAATACACCACATTTGATATAAAGAGAGAGCGGGGGAGTGAACAAGGGGCCTCGAACAGTGCATCTAAATAGAAAGAGCTAGAAGCATGGCATAAATCTGGTTTTATAAGCGAAAGAGTATGTTTTTTTGGAAATATGAGAGTGACAAACCTCCTATGGATGTTTGGGAGTTGTGTGTCTCGTCAATACATATAAATAAAAAAATGAGCTCAAATTAAACTATTGTGTGCAAAGTTATAACTGTTTGAAGTTTATGTCGAAAATTACAATTGACGTAATCCAGAAACCCAGAGATCTACCTTTGTGAGAGATGATTGATGCCTGCTCGAGCAGTGTCTACAACTTATGCAATCGAGCCCATGCTCAAATCTTGCTCGATGTCTGCTCGAGATTGAGGCTCAAGCAATGATACGAGAGTGTAACGAAATGTGACAAAAAATATTGATGTGATTTATTTCACATAGACGTAAATATATATGTCACAACCTCGTACCTAGAAGAACTTTAAATTACTAGTTAAAGAATTGATAATAAGTTAGAGATGACGGATGAAAATTACTTATATTTAATTGATACTAACTGGGTGAACAGAATTGCTACGATTCACGTGTCATTGAAATTTGCAAACTTTAAATGGAGAACTCTTCTGCTGTGATTAAAAGCAACTAAACGTACGAGCTTGGGACTCACTTTAACAGGATCGTGCACAATATACCACTTGCGTGAACAAGAAAAAAACCATTGGCGACAAATATTTGTAAATGCCACATGCAAGGAAGCGTATCGATCGTTCATTTATTTAGAATTAGTCATTTATTGATCTTGAAGAAGTATTCTATTAAGCACAACAAAAATTATTGTGTGTATGTAATTTGAATTTTTTATATTTTTGTTTTGACAAAGATGGAGAGGATTCAAATGCAATGTAGAGTAGGTTGGACACATTAAATAATCGTTATCCCTAACCTGGAAGAGAGATAAGCTATATAAATATACAATACAACTTATAGCGAATAGGTTTACATCAACGAGATTAATGGGATATTTTATTCTCTTAAGTCTTAAGTAAAATATTGCGTGTGCTGTGCGCAAGGCCTATAATTCAAGTAAATTTTTATCATAATTCAAAAATAATTTTAAATTCATTAAATTTAATATTTTTAGAATTTATTTCTCAAAAATAATATTATTCTATCAAACACATTTTATCTTGGGATCTAGAAGTAACATCTATATTATTTAATAATAATAATACCCACGAGGAGGAATCCATGAAAAATATAACGGCCAACTGAGTTTGATTCACACATGTCTACATTTTGTCGGTCACACCTCACTCTAATGGTTTTGAATAATTTTTTAAAGATTTACTCGGTAGACATGAATTTTCTACAAACAATGATGAAAAGCTATAGATTTCAAGTTTTTTTCCCACTTGGCTGATACATAAAATGTCATGTCACAATTTAAAAAATGTCCTTAAAATTGGTGCACAATTTCCATGCTAATAGTGTCCTTAAAACAAGCCAAAGTGTACGAACACTACAAAATTCATTGTTTTCCCTGATCTATATGAATTTAACATTTATAACAATTAAAATTTATAGAAAAACATTAAAAATGAACTATTGCAGTAATTTTCAACCTCTTTTCTACATCAACTAACCAAATTATGAAAAAAAAAATTATCCTTTCCTTTCTACTTATTTTTCTTTTTACTTTATTTTCACCTTTTTTTCTATCATTTTTTCACATTTAACCAAGCAATAGGTTAATCATAAAATCATACTTTGTCCTGTCCCGACTTGACCTGAATTGTCCAAAGGCATATTTGATATGTTTGATTTGGGATGAGACTATACGTATTTGGGTAAGACAATCCCAACCCAATAAATTACTATTCTATTGTTAAATAAATTTGTTAAACTAAATTTATATTTAGTTAGTTAAAGATATTTTTAGCTAAAATAAACTTCAATAGTCTTATATAATTTAAATTAATTAAAACACTTTTTCATAATTTGCCATCAAAATACTATATTGATTCTTTAATATTGTGTGCTTATTATAAAGGGTATATTGAGGTTTTAGAGTGAGAGTATGACATGACAAAAGCTAAAATTATAATTTTAGTTAAATTTAGTTTTTTTAATTAATATTAAATATATTTATGTTAGCAGTCATCGTTAAAGAACAATTTTATAGAATTTAAAGTTAATTTGATTTTAATTTTTTTTATTTAAGACTATTATAAATGCTCTAAGAACGTATTGGTGCATTAACTATAGCAAAAGCAACAACTAAAGTTTAGCTACAACTTACTTCTAATGCATTAGCTATAGCAATAAATTTAAATAAAATTGTAGTCTCAGATAGGAGTGTCATCTCCAATCTATGAGCAAAAGCAATAGCAATAACAATATTTAATTAGATATTAGCTCAAATGCATTAGCTAAACCATTAGTAAAAAAAATATGACTTTAGCTTTTGATTTGGATCTTGATGCCATCTCAGCAAATCAAACAAATTTCCAACCCAGCCCCCGCTTTTTCATCCCCCCCTCCCCCCCCCCTTCAGTCATTCAGTCATTGCATTGCCCATCTGCCCATTAGGAATTTCGAATTTGGAAAAGGGGAATGCAGGGATAGGTTGAGAAAAATAATTATTAAACAAAAAAAAAATAGATAGTACAACATTGGAGTGCTATTAGTTAAAGTATTATTATAGCAAGCTAAATATGACTTTAGCTAGTCAATTTAGCTTGTAAAGATTGAAGATGTTCTTATATTTTTATCGTACAATTCAACACTAATTTAACCTTAATGGATAAGACTAAATCTAACAAATTATAATAAAAAATAGTACAATATTAGAATCTTAGAATACGAGGGATATAATAATTTATTTTTAAAATATAATAACTATCTTGGATATGAATTTTTGAAGAATAAAAATTATAAATGAGACCTTTAAAATAATAAAGTCTGCCTTTTAATTTTTATTTTTATTTATTTTAAAATAACTATCATATTAAAAAAATAAAAATAAAAAACTAAATAATCAAATATATACAATACTGGATCAGACTAAATTTAGAGAGAACATCACCTCGACCGAAGTATATATGGCCACAAAGCCAACAGATGTCGTTGCGATTTGATGATGCGTCTATGTTGGTACGAGCGAGACAAATGGCATATGGCATATGGCATATGGCCGACACTGACCGGCTTGGTTGGATATCCAGTCTCATCAACTTGGCCTATCACGACCAATCGGTTTGGTTTGTATAAAATTTCATATTAATTTGATATTTTTATTTAAATAGAATTAAATTAAATATTTAAAAAATGGGATAAGGTATGATTCGGGTTGAAAGGTTTTTAATTTGGATTAATTTGATTATAATTTGTGGTTTGATTTATTAATTTTTGAGTTTTTGTAATGTTTTAAAATAAATAAAGTATATGTAATCGTATTAAACTTAATATATATATATAATAAAATAAATAAACATCACATACTAAAAATTTAATATTCCATTTGATTCGATTTTAACTAATTTCTTAAATTATAAATCAAAACCAAAATAATAATATTTGATTTGAAACCAAACCAAATAAATTTTATTCGATTTCAAGGGGGCGTTAAATTGACGATTTGGACTTTCGGCCCTATCGGATGCCCTTGAGGCTTGAGGTCATCGTCTTCACATGAGGATGGTCACTTGGTCATCATTCTCGAAAGATAATATATAAATATCTTCTCCTCCGTCATACGTTTTTTGTTTTTTGTTTTTTTTTTCAAAAAAAAATAAAAATAAAATCGTCATCCCTAGAAACGCGGCCCAAGGTTCCCATTGCCGTCCTATGAAACAGCACCTCCCCCGGGCGTAACCAGCACCCCGGGGCTCGTCGATGCCGAAACGTGTCAGCTTCACCACCGTTGGCGTTCCATCTGTAACAACCATGTCAACGCAGCCGCCACCAACCGCGGGAACATGCGACCACGGCTCCGCGAGGCGGGCCCCACGCCACCACGAAAAATTGTTGTCCTAACTCTCGATATAATAAATGATGAATTAATTTAATATAATTATTGTTGTTGAATAAATTTAGCTCATATAATATATTTGGAGTCGCATAATATTTAAATATTTTAACAAGTTTAATCATGTGAATTAATATTAATTAAAAATTCAACTCCTATTTTTATTAAAAAATTTATAAATATTTGAAAATTTAATTAATTACTAGTTAATTAATATATTATCATTTTATTTCGAGTATTAAATTTTAAAATTATATCGCAGAGCCGTTTACCCCGACTTTTAGTAGGATTGGCTATGAAAGTTTTAGCCCTCTGTACACTCATGACAATGAAACTATAATATTTTTGTGTGTTTTGATTTTGTGTAAATAAAAAAAAACTATGGACAAAAACCAATAATATAAATATTTTTTGATCACTTATAACCCTCATGAAACACACTTTCTTTTTTTGGTTATCGTAATAATAATAATAATATTAGGTCACCAGTTCATGGTTGCGCCTTTTTTGATAATGACCCGACTGCAAACTATTTTCTTAACATGTGAAAAATAATTTCTCACCTCTACGTCATTTCAAATAGTTTACGAATATTTAATCCTCATATATTTTGGTAAATACCAATAGTGATCATGTTGTGTAATAAAAGTTTAACAAAATGGTAAAAGTGGTGTTTTAAAAAAAAACAATATTTGACCGATCAATGATCTTTGCTGTGTCTATCTTTAAATATAGTAGTTGATTTACTATATTTTTTATAATTAAAGTTACTATTAAATTAACAGTTTAAATTACTATCTCCACCCCTACATTTTATGTGTGAACATTATTTTTTCTTATGAATTAAATAGTTTTTTAAAATCAATTTTCATACGATAACCAATGATTAACGTAGGATATGTATACAAATAATTTTGTTGAGATTTCATGATGACATAGTGTAAACATTATTCGGTTTGATTGGTTTATATAATATAGTATTTATTTTATAACGAATTTAAAATTATTAATTTTAAAAAATAATAAATCAAAATTGATTAACTAGAGTTAAATGTCATTGGTTATCGGTTCGATGCATAATAACTCAGTTCAATTCATGATTGCAGTAAATGTTCAATCAATAGTCACCAAAGTAACAAATAAGAGATTAATAGTTTTATAAAATGGCTTGAATAGACATTATGAGAATCAACAAAAGGACTTCATCAAGTATTAACACTCTTGATTTGTTTATTATTGTTTGTACAAATACATGAGGATTGTAACCACGCATGTAAGTGATTCACATAAATAAAAAAATCACAGATAATGTTTTTAAATATATATTATATTATATTTAATTATTTTTATTTACGTACGAGTTAAATCACATATTAATTTTATAAATCAATTTTCCAAAATTTTAAATCAAAATAATTTTTTAAATTATTTATTTTCTATTTAAATTATCTAATTAGATTTAATTTATCGTTCGGGACTGTTTTAAAGAGCATTAGTTGCTTAAATTTTTTAATAATTTTATATGCTAATAATAATTATAAATTTTACTGATTATAAATTTTATTAAAAGTTTAAATTTTAAAGTAATGACGGGTTAATATCTTAAATGTTATTATTTTATTAAAATTTATAGATAAGGTATAAGTATAATTTATAATTAATATTATTTTATATAAATAAATTTATTAACATTTTTAGTTAACCAACGGCTAATACTACGACGAGCGATGACACCGAGCAAACAAACAATAGTTATCTTTAACGGATCTTCGATGACAAAAAAACTAAAAGTTCAATAACGCGGGAAAAAAGTTTTGTTACCGCGATTTACCCTATTTTTATAACAACGGTGTGGGCGTGAGGTGTAAAAAGTGAACTTTAAAGCATCCCCAGGTATGAGGCTGAGGTCAGAACAGCGACACACTTAACGTGGCACAGCTCGATTGGTCCATCGGGCGGATTTCGCGGCGGCGACGCCGCATGCAATTAATTAACCATTAGGTGGCGTGGTGTGTGTGGGGGTGCGTGTGGACTCCGGGTTTGGTTTTTGGTTTACCTCGGCAGTGTTGAAAGGGTCGCGTCGAGGGCGGCGGATGGGACGTCCCCCAAGTGGGAACGCAACCCCTCCCCCCACACACTCAAAACCCAATTCCAGGCCAGCGTCCAAACAGCAGCAACACAGCCCCACCTCTGTCCATTGTCCATTTCTAGCGGTTTAGCTTTTGCCTTTTTTTTTGGGTCTCTCCCTTCGACCATGGCCTCAGCTTCGTCCCCCGCCTTTGCAGTGTTCCTGGTCTTTGGGTTCATACTAGTGGTGGTGTGCGACGCGTCTAGCAACTTCGGGTTCGACATACACCACGTGTTCTCGGATCCGGTGAGGTCCATGCTCGCCGCCTCAGGTGGCTTCCCGGAGAGGGGGACCTCGGAGTACTATGTCGCACTCGCCCGCCGCGATTGGGCCTCCCGCCGCCGCCATCTCGCCGACGCCGGCTTCCCGACGCCTCTCGCCTTCTCCGGTGGAAACAAGACCTACCGGATCGACTCTTTGGGATAGTATGCTTTTTTTTAAAAAAATATTTATTATGATGATCCTAGTTCACAAATTTTGTTTTCTTTAATTTATTATTATTTTTTAATGACTTCAGAAATCTGCTTTATATTATATAATGCCCATCTCTTATTTTACCCAAATTACCCACGAACATGGTCTATTAATTAATACTCGGGGCATGGAGATGAAGTTGTTATGGGAGTTTTAGAAAAGCGTTTTTTTCCCCTTTCTCTTTCATTGTTTCTAAAAAGTTGTTTTCACAAATTGTATTTCTAATAAGTCGATTAAGGCTAGCGAAGCAGTTATTAGTGTTGCTGGGTTTGGTTGTAACATTGAGGCCGATTTGATTTTTGTTTTTGAAGCATGAATTTGACAATATGCCTTAATTTCAGTTTGCATTATCAGTGTAGTAATTTCGTAAGAACTAGGTCCAGAGTTTGGGTAGAAAAGAACCTAGGGAAAAAGCAGTAAGAAGAGAAATTTGTAGCTTTTTTTTTTTCAGTGGGCATTATTAAAATGTTATATGAAGTTCAAAGTCCAACTCTCTTGTAGGTAAAGAGTTGATGTTAAAATTTATGGGGGATGGATAGAAAATAAACTATCCTTTATGTTAGTAGTTTGCTTGAGTACATGAATTGCAATTTTAACCTTTGAAGTTCGCTTATGATAAAGGACCAGTTATTAGTGGTACTAGGTCATGAGAGTATTGAAGTTGAATTAATTTTATTTATTATTTGTTTATTTAAATCATCAATTCGATTGTCTATTTTGGGTTTTATTTTGTGTTGTCTTAATTTTAGTGTACATTATGGTACTAGGTTGTGAGAACATTGAGGTCGAATTGATTTTTTTTTCATTTAATTTTGAATCATCAATTCAGCAGTTTATTCTAGGTCTAATTGTATGTTGTCTTAACCTTAGCTTGCATTATGAAAATGTTCTATGAAATTAGGAAAAGAATGTAGTGAGAGAAAATTTATAGTTCTTCTTTTCCCAGTTTGCATTATGTAAATGTTATATGACAAGGTCCACCTCTCGCAGGTATAGAGCTGATGTTGAAATTTATGGGGCTGGGTAGAAAAGAAACTAGGAGGAAAGAAAGGAAAAGAAGACAAAAATGAAAGTATATATTTTTAGATTTTAGTAGTTTTTTGAGTACATGAATGGCAATCATAAACCTTACTTATGTTGAACGACCAATTATTAGTGTTACTAGGTTGTGAGAATACTGATGTTAAATTGAGGTTGAGTTGTTTTTTTGTTTTTAATTTTTATTTTAAAATAAAATTTTGAATTATCGATAACTAATTATATTTTATATCTAATTATATGTCATCTTAACTTTAGTTTGCATTATGCCAATGTAATATGAACGATATAGAGTTGTCATAATTTATGGGAGTTTGGATAGAATCTCAATGACGTGGGATCAAACAACTACACTTGTTGCTAAACAGTAGGTGATGAAAAGTATAGCAGTTCATCGGCGAAGTAAGTGAGCAATCTCCTACCAATGCTGGACAAGTCACCTGATGTGATGGTAAAGTTTTGATTAAAGATGAAAAATTCGATAACATTCTTCAATAAACATTAATGATTGTCTTGCAAAGTAGATGCAATCTTTCTGTGCCTTTTTGGAGATCTTAACCACACTTCATGTGCAAGATTAGAGGATATATGATTCATGAAGCTTTGAAGAAGATGAGAGCCAAGAGAGCCAACAGACTTGATGAGATTCCTATTGAGGCACGGAAATATTTGGGTGAGATGGGGATAAAATAATTGAAATGCAAGCAAACTAGACGAAATGGAGACAAACTTCAAGGGTCCAATGTGATCAACACTTGTCTTAGAAGTTGAAATGCAACTTTTATAAAACAATTATAAAGGCCTACGTTGTTATATGGCAGTGAGTATTGGACAATTCAACAAGAATACAAACACAAAATGAGTGACTGGTATGTGAATGCAAAGTGGATGTGCAGTAAGCTTTCGAATGGTAAAGTTAGGAATTCACACTTAGTTAAAAGTTGCTTCGATCGTAGACAAAATGAGAGAATGTTGCCTAAGATGGTTTGGACATGTGCAGAGTTGATTTTTGAGTGCACTAGTGAAGAGGGATGAGACAATTAAAACAGCTGAATTTAAAAGATAAAAGTAGGCCACTCAAGAGTAGTCTTGTCAAATTGATTAATTTCCACTCAAAGGTAGGACAATTAATGCAATTGCATTTAAATTATTTTCCATTTCAATTTTCAATTCAATTTTGAGTCTTTTTTTCAATTCAATTCTTTAATTTTAATTAAATTCTTTAATTTAACTTCAATTTAATAGTGTGCAAATGAGAAAAAAAACAGGTGGGTACCCGCAGGATACATGTACCCGTGCCGTGGCTGGCAGATAACAAGTACAATGGTTCATACAAGCAAAAGGCAGGTAAATTGTAGTAGTACTCATTTAGTCGTACCCACCAAAAAGGGGTAACGAGTGACAGGTCTACTCAAAACTTGGATACAAGTCACATAAAAGGATATGAGTGTTTTAGGAATTGATGGGAGTGAAATGGTATATTGTGATGAGTGGCGTTGTAGGAGTTAGGTACTTGATTGAATTTGATTTTGTTGTTTCATATAATATAGCCAACGAGATCAATGCTATTTATTTTTGTATTATTTGTAAGTAGATTAGGCTTATGACTTGATATACTATAATGATTGAGTGTATGGATAAGTGTCGTGTATCCTGTTAAGGTTTACATCTTTTCTTTATCAAAGCTAGGTTGATCCATAATTCATTTCATCTTCCTTTCTTTTCACGTTTCTCTTCTGTTTTCTGTCATGGGCACAGACACACAATAAGATGGCTTTGACCCCACTCTGTTTTGCCTAATTTGAGGTTGTTTACCCTTCGTATTTAGCCTTCCCAGCGGTGGCAGCTTAGAGAGACAAACCTAGTCGTGTCTCAATTTATTGGTTGTTGCAACAATGGCAGGGAATAAAGTTCCAAAGGGGCGATTGTTGGTGATATTGTGAGTTCTAAGGGTGAGGGTTTTGTCTCTTTTTTATTAGACTTTCTGTTGAGAAATTAGTAGGGGCCTTGAATTTTCAAATTTGGTGCATGACCAATATTCTCACTTTAAAAGGTATGGGTAATGTCAATTATCTAACATATCTACCTCTTAAGTCTATTCTAAATACTTTATTTGAGAGATTGAAGAGAACCAAATTTTTGGATCCTTGAATTCAAATCACAAATTTGAAGTTATAATTATTAATTTTCTTATTATTCAATATTTGTGGAATTGATTGATTGTGTTATTAAAACAACAATAGTAAGTCATTAGTCATGTTTGTGATTTTTTTTAATAAAGGTTTTTAAATTTTAGAGGAATGATATGTTTAGGCACTATTTACTGAAATTGAAACTTTTTGATGAACTTGAGGTGTTATGATTGATCTGCTACGACTGAGGAGATGATTCAATTTTGGGGATGATGGAATAGAGGGAACAACTATGTGTTAGTTTAGTGCTTCTCGTGAGCCCTTATGTAAAACTTAACTTATTAAAAATTAGATCTTTTGGAGTGCACTTCAATTGCTCTTTCAAAGGAATACAGTTGGAAGTAACATGACTAGTGAGACTTGTAAATCATCTATACAGTCCCAATTGAATGACAAATCCATATTACTTTCCTCTTATACTTTTGGCCTGTATAGTGGTTGTAGTGACCAATAAGTCTATGGAGGGTGAGAACAAGAGTTTTAGTGGTAAAAAGGAAGCTAATGCCACTATTTTTGCACCCTTTGAGATGCAAGAGTACTTCTAATTCAGGAATTAATTGAAATGACTAACAAGGAGTTTTCTCAAAAATAATTATTAGGTGGATGAGTAGACTTTCATTGTTGCATATGCACAAATAGGAAATCATACAACATGTGTTCTAATGTCTTGAAGCAAGTGGTTTGTTGATTTAGGTACTTTAGATCTTACTAGAGTTGCAAGCAAACTCACCACCTATTGGATGATGTCACATATTAGTGTTATTAATATAGTAGATAGCTCCTCGGTTGTTGTAAAGGATAGTAGGACATGCCACTTAACACTTGATTTGAAGTTATTTTATGTGCTTTATGTTTCTATATTTATTGCGAATTTTTTTTCTGAGATTTGTGCTCAATTTTTTTAACTTTGTTTGATTTTTGCACGATGATAATAGCAGATAATATTTATCTTCCCAATTTGCATATAGTTTTTCTTATAGCATTTTCAATTTTATCAGTTAAATTTTAAAGTTAAATTTAACTTGCTACAGTATTTATAATTATAAGTTTAACTAATGTTATTTCGATCTTTATTATTTATTTATTTTTGTTTTAATTTGTTTTTTCACTTTAACCTCACGTTACTTTCTCCCTTCCACGTATCTTCTTTTCTCCTATGTGATATCTCCCTCTTGTAGCACCTCCACAACGGCGACATGATATCCAGTGTTTATCTCCCGTCGATAGTTCAGCCATTAGATTGTTTTGTGTTGAATTCCTACGCCCTCGTGTTCTTTCCCTACAATTGTTCGAAAGGGGGTCGCTCTGCGTTGCTTGATTATGAAATGCCTTGATGTATTCACAGCGAAGGAAATCAATCCCTTGTTAAAATTTGTATGGGAATATTTAGGCAGGGAAGTTGAAGCCACATGACTAGTCCAACTATTGACAGCTACCAAGCCTAGATTCTTAGTGGGTTTTGATACGAAGGTTGGGCTGCTTCTTTGCTAGCCCCGCAAAGACAACATCATATTGTAATTAATTTGCCTGATCTGTCGATAAATTACATTGGATTTTTTCCCTAGATTTCTGACGCTGTATAAGGTCTCCTCGTTGAAATTCTCTCGGTGGAAGCAACATGTTGGTTGTCAGATTACGTTTAGGTTTTTTTCTAGGAGTATGTCAGGAATATTTAAAAAGTTAGTATGATGGACTAATGTGGCTGGCTTAGCTAAAGGTAAAAAATTATCTAAAATTATTTATTTTTTTATAGCTTTTCATATAGCTAATGAATTGAAGACAAATATGAGTAAAATTTTATTATAGTTTTTGCTATAGCTAATGCATTGGATATGATTTTATCATGTAATTGTTTCTTAGTCCTATTTTCTTTTCTTGATACAACTCAACAAAATGGTATAGCAAAATATAAGAATCCGCTATAGGTTACCTTGCACTTTTGTTTTAGTTTCATGTTCTAAAATGATTTTAGGTTGATGTAGTTTTAACTACAAGCTATTTCAGCAATTGCCTTTCACCTGTCATTCCGACTGGGGATGTCCCATTTCCTGTCTAAATTTCTACTAAATCGTTCTTTCCTATCTCACCTAAGATGTTTTGTTATGTGTTTTGTCTGTGATGCACAGCCTTAGGCTTTTTTGGGCTGTGCTTACCATCAGAAATGCTTTTTATCTTAATTTAGGTCACTTTGTTAATCAGTTACTTTTAACAAGGATAGCTCTTTAATTTTCTCCGCAAACAATGTTTTGTCATTCTTATATCGTCTTTGTTCTATTTCAAGTCACTATCCTGATCATGTCGATCTGGTTTCGTCCATTATCTCATATGCACACAATTTACTTCATCCTCTAATGTGTGGTGTGGTCGGTGTGTGTCATCAGCAACTAGCTTCTTCGGATCCTCTGGTGTCACCCAATGTGCATTACAATGACTCACTGGATTTGTCTCTACTCGCCTCTCCACTTGGGTTGCCTCCCTTAATTCTTTTTCCACCACCATCAGGTGATGAGCCTATTGTTGTTCTCAAAGGTATTTGTACTTGTTGAGATAGGTTACAGACCTCTGTATGTTGTCAGTTATAAATGTCTATTTGGTCATACACAAACTGTTTTTGTTTCATAGATTCTTTTTGATGCCTTAACATACTCTGGCTAGCGAATAGCAAAAATGGATGCATAATGATCAAGGTGCACCTAGGTGTGTGACTTTCTCTTGACGCATATGTGGGGGAGTGCCTCATATGCTCATGACATGATCTACTATGATTATTAATTGTATAAGTATCATTTAGTTCTCTCTTCTTCTTCCTTACTTCACTCGCAGGCAGAAAACAAGACAAAAATTGTTTTTCTGAAAAATTTGTTTGGGGTACTCGAATTGCATTTTTGACCCAGAAATTAATTTTCATTGCTGTTATTACTGGTCTTGGGTTTGTTAGAAGATCGAGAACAAATAGATATTTGTTTTGAAACCATCAATTTGACATTTTCTTTTGTTTCTAATATTATGTTCTTAATTTCAGTTTGTATTATGCAAATATATCTGTGGGGACACCTGGTAAATTATTTCTGGTAGCACTTGACACCGGCAGCGACCTACTATGGCTCCCATGTGATTGTTTCAGTTGTGTACATGCATTGAAGTCGGCATATACTGGAGATGTATGTTAGCCTTCTTCTTTTTTCAACACTTATATTAGTAACTCACTTGAATATATGCACTAGCTTTCTGTTACTTTTTTTATGATCTGCTCGAGTGTGGGAAAAATGCTATGATCATTGGAGGAGCATTGCTTTTTGGATTGTAGTAATTTAATTTTTGAGCATTGCATTTTCACCTATGTTGAAGTTTTACATAGTCTTTATGATTGCTTTTGACTGGTTAACTGGTGAATCCAAATTTGCCTATTCAACAGTAACTACCTTGAATTCCCTGTCTCCATCTTTCTATTTATTTTTATTTTTTGGTGGGGGCAGCGTATACTCTTTTCACCAATATTAGTTCTATTGGAACTATTAGGTATTATCATACAACAAATGGAGACGTTGTCTCAACATAGTTTTAACTTTTATATGTGCGTATGAATCGTAAACTGTTTTTTCTTTTCCATTTCACTGCCTTGACCGTTTAATTATATATCCATCTACAGAGGGTAGAACTCAGTATTTACAGCCCAAACAATTCATCAACAAGTATCAAAATTTCTTGCAACAGCACTAGATGTGCAAGTAAACACTGCTCTGCAACAAGGAATACTTGTCCCTATGAAGTTGCCTATGTTTCAAATAGGACATCATCGTCCGGGTACTTGGTTGAAGATGTGCTGCATTTAGTGTCGGAAGACAAACAATCAAGAGTTGTTGATGCAAATATTACATTTGGGTAAATTAAATATGCCAGCTCTCCACTATCAAAATTTTCATGAGAGAAAAATGCATTAAGCTTACATTAAACTTATTCTCTCGTTTTTAGTTTATTCGTCAACTGTCTCTCGATTAAATTAGTGCACTACTTTTGTTGCAGCTGTGGTCAAAATCAGACTGGTACTTTCCTAGATGGTGCAGCTCCAAATGGTCTCTTTGGGCTTGGTGTTAGCAAAATATCTGTTCCGAGCATTTTAGCCAACAGTGGTCTGGTTGCAAATTCGTTCTCTATGTGTTTTGGATCTCTGGGAACAGGAAGAATCACTTTCGGGGATCAGGGTAGCACTGACCAAAGAGAAACACCGTTTATCTTAAATCAATTGCAGTAAGTTGTGTATTTATTCGTCTTATACTTTTCTTTGACCAGAATAACAAGTTTTTGTGCTTAACTTTCTTCTTATATTCTGGTGCTAGTCCAACTTACAATATAAGCATCACCCAAATAGTTGTGGGGCGAAGTGTCACGGATATCAATTTCACAGCAATCTTTGATTCTGGTACCTCGTTCACATACCTAAATGACCCAGCTTATTCACAAATATCAGAAAGTGTGAGTCATTGATTTATGGTATTGTTTGAAGAATGTTTGTTTTATGATGCACTCTAAATTTTGCTTCGCTGTAGTTTAATGCACAAGCTCAAGAAAAGAGGGTTCATCCTGGAGAAGTTGTTCCTTTTGAGTATTGTTATGGCTTGGGGTGAGTTTGATCTAGAGACTGGCCTCTCTTCTCTGGAACATTTCTTTTTAACTCTCAATCATCAAATTTTACTTATACATGCAGTGCCGAACAAACCAGCTTTACAGTTCCAAATGTGACCTTAACAATGGAAGGTGGAATGCAATATGTTGTAAATGAGCCAATTGAGCTGATTTCTTCCCGGGTAACTTCTCTATATTTGTGCTCCTATATCCTACACTTTCCTGCCCATGTACACTAACAATATAATCTTGTAATCTCTAGGCTCAGAAAATATATTGTCTAGGTATCGTGAAGAGTGGAGATTTAAATATCATTGCACGTAAGTATCTGGGCTCTTGAACTCCGTTATTGAGTAAAATGCTGAAAATTGTTCTATTCTGTGACTGTATTTCGTACAATTATCCTTTGTATAACCTTTCATGTAGTTCACTTGTCATTCATGTTCTTTTGTTTTGTTCTTAGTTCGGTTGTTACTTGGGTCATTGTAGATGACACAACACATTCTTAATTGATCAACTGGAGCCATGTTTTGACATGGATCCAGCGGAATTTGTTTTGGATTTTGGAACTGTTCATACTAATAAAATTTCACTCCATGTTTAGTTACTAGCTCATTTCATGACATTTTATTTCATTAAATCTTTTGCACTGAGATAGTTGCTGACACTGCACGTGAATGGATTTGATTTCCATGCAGAGAACTTCATGACTGGGTACCAAATCATTTTTGACCGGGAAAAAAATGTTCTGGGATGGAAGGACTCTGACTGTAAGGAGACTCGCGACTTTATGTATCTTTTATTGTAGACTTTGTTCCTCACTTCTCCACTGTGTTTAACTTGCCATGGTCATTTCAATTACCAGGTGATAATATTGCCACCACCAACGCCACCAGCACTACCAGCAATCTTCCCATCAGTCCACAAGGTCCTGCTGCAGCTCCCCCCTCTCTTCCATTCGAACCGGAAGCCACATCTGGGATTGGCAATAGTACTAAGAATTCCAGGGCATCGTCCCCACCTTCAGCAAACCAATGGCGTTCTGTCAGCTTCTTTTTCTGTGTATTATTTATGATGATTTTTCTTCCATTTTTCTAGGTATTGTTGATCATTCTTTTTCATAATTTGAAGCATTCTTGGAGCTTCCTTTATATATATATATATCCTTAGTTTTGCACCCCAGATAAAGTGGGGCATTACTTGGCCTCGCATTTTTGTTTTGTATTCTCAACTTGGGTCGTTGTAAATAGGTTATGAATACTATAAATCTGCACTATGGCCTGATGTATTAATTTTGGAATACCATCCAAATAATGGCTATTAATGATTCATGCACTGATGTACGCATGAAACTCCTTATAGGCGAAATATAGGGTCGTCAATTTTCTCGTGAATTGATTTCGCCCAAAGGTCAACATCAACCAATTTACTGTCTTCACTGGATACGTTGTCTTATTGCTTTAGGCAATAAACATATTTTCGTAAGCGAGTACAAACACCATCTCCAATCCATTGCTTTAAGTGAGCTTCGTGGCACAAATCAGAGTTGAGGCATACTGTATCATGTAGGAGTTTGAAGGCCTTCCAACAGCTCCATTAAATAGCAGTTGTAGGATCATTGCTGTCGTTTGAAGAGATTACTATTATTTCTACCGTTAAGATGGAGCCCATTCTTGGCCCTCATTTGAACTGAAATTTGCTTATTCCAATCGGGAAGTAGCAACCCAGAAAATCAACCATTAAATTGTGTGCATCAAATTCTTCCATTTGGTACTTGTTTTGATTTCGTGACTTTTTTTTTATTGAAGTTGAAACTTGAATTGAATTGAGAATGATAAAAAAATATCTTTGATACTGAATTGATCTTGATTTTAGTTATTCTTTTTAACTATAATTTTTTAAAAATTTTCTCCCACAAAATCAAAGCCCACATTTGCATTTCATCTTTGATAGTCTTGTCTCCATGCATGACCAAAATCAATTGTTTTTTGGTTTGATGCGTCAAACAAGTTAAAATTTGTTCAACTCACAATTTTTTGGTTTGAAATACAGAATCGCCGTTAAAATGGTGTATCAAACACCCCAAAAGAAATCATGGTTTTACGATGTTGTTTTGTAACCTAAGGTATTATTGGTCGTCTATTGCAGTGCAGCATTTTTCTAATTGTGTCTTCTGTAGAAGCAGCTTATGGTCACTTTAAACATTGGAATTTGTTCTTTAGTTTGAATCTATCGCTTTTATATGCATACATTAATATGCAGTAGTCTTAAGTTTGAAGCAGCTGCATTCATAATCATAATCAACAATTCATGCAAATTTCTTTATAACCTAAAAGAAACCCCAATAAATATTAATGCAACATTTATGAACCTAAAAATAGCTTCAGGAGACTTTTATTATTTTAAAAAATCAAATATTAAAAATAAGCTCCAACAAATTATTTATTTGCCTCATGAACAAAATGCTATAGTGACTTTTTATTTTTAAAAAGTTATTATTTATTTTTCACATATTATTTTATTATTTTTTATTTTTTTCTCCTCTCTCAAATAAAAGTTTATTATATTAGACATATAATAATAATTATTATTATTTTAATAAAAATAAAATTAAAATAAAAAGTATTGATGAAATTAGAAATAAAAATATTCTTTACAAATAAAAAATTCTAGATAAAGTAAATATTATTGTTGGAAATATGCTAAGCGGTTTACTCCTAATAGGTTCAATATTCTTCATTGTTGCATCTTCTCACGCTTCATGCACTCATATCAAAGCTTGCTTACCCAAATCACAACAATGGGATGACAAGATGATTAGCGGGGGCAAATATGATCAAGAACCCCCAAATTTCATATATTATATCTAATGGATGTTATTTAGTTTCCTGCAAATAATAGGCAATAGCATCATGCAAAAAAATTGAAACCGTTGTCAACAAAATTGCTAATAGATAAGCAATTGGTTGGTTATCTTCATCTTTATCACAGTCTATAACTCAACTCTATAAATGGCAATCTACGGTTCAGTTACCACTCATCAGTGGCAAAATATGAGAAGTTTATTTTCCTTCTAGTGTAACATATCCCTGAATGATGTGATCACTATTTCTTGTGTGCTAATTTAATAAATGTTCATAGATTGGAGGTAATATATATTATGTAAAAAAAATGTCACTATTATTGAAGCACGTTTTACTGGACACTAAACATTTTCACTACAAGTTCTAATGAGTGGACAAAATGAGATGCATATATAGAAGAATAGTTACCATTTATTTATAATCGTATTCACACGTTTATCTTGAAAAAACTAAATTCCAAAATTTAAAAGCATAACTCTCCTATTTTCACAAAACATGCCGCGCCTTAAATTTAGCTTTTAGATAACCACATCAACGACTCAAATAACCCTTTGTAAAAAGAACAAACACATTTTCACTTGTCCCCAAAAAAACAAATCTCATGTAGATTGGTTGAAATCTCAAACATGGTTGAAATTTCACCCTTGTGATTCGAGTACTGGCAGATTATTGTCAGTGGCCAGTAGCCCAACTTCTATGACCTTAATGGTTGAAAAGTAAACCGGGGGGGGGGGGGGGGGCGGGCGGTGGGGGTGTTGAACTGAGGGGCAAGAAAATGTCGTACACTCTACTGAGGTTCTTTCTTCTGTTATTATACATATTTCAAAGGAGATATGTCAAGTTGTAAACCATAAGAAACCCCATGCTCCCTAACTGGTCTTTGTTTATTGATGTTTTAGTTTGTCTGAGACTAATCGATGTTTTGGTTGTCCTTCACATTTACTTTTTTGCCTCACTGATATTTAGTACAACTTTTCCTTTTCCTTCTCTGCTTGGCATTCCTGACGGCTGATGCCCAGGCCTTTTCACAAAAGAATAAAATTACCATACCAACTGGTTTAAAGGTTCACAACCATGTTCTACTCTTTGGGTGAAACTGAGCATTCAGTACGTACTCGTAAAAGTTCAACGATGATGAGCATCTTTGGCATGACATTTTTTGTACCCAACCAAAAAGCTACTTCGCATGGGCTGAGGCAATTATGAGAACTACTGTTGGTCATGTGAGGCTACCCAATTCCTGATTTGACCTTTTTTTTTTTTTTTTGCCTACATAAAAACTAAAACAAAAGCTAGCCAGAGAAAAAACGTGGTTGGAGGTAGAGCATCCAGCAAAATTAAATGAATTATAACTTAATACATAGTCTTTGTTTGTTTTGAATATTTTTTTCATTTCCTTGCATTTAATTGAGTGAAAAAATGGTGCAAAAAAAAGTACCAATCAGTTTTTTTATAAGTAAAAAAACAACCGATCAGTTAAATATTGTTATATATATATACATATATATCCTTTTCTAAAAAATAACTTTCCTACATCAAATTTTAAATTTATTTTTCAATTTTTCTCTATCTTTTAAAAAATTGTTTTTTAAATATAAAAATAATTAATAACATTTTATAATGTAATTAAATGACTAAAAAAATTTCATGCATTAAAAAAGATTTTCTGCAAAATCATTTTTAAACTAAAACTTATTTTCTATAAAACAAATAAAACAATAATCTTAAAAACTGTATTATTATTATTTATGTTATTATGCAATTCAATTTATAAAATTATTAATCCAATGTTATTATTTATAACACTGGCAGATTTTTTATTAAAGTTTATTTTTTTTATTTATAGAAAAAAAATAAAAAATAAAAATATTTCCACAATAAAAATCATATATTTAATTTTTTCTATAAAATTTATACAATATTTTCTAATTATTTATTTCCTATAATTATTAAATTATATATTAAAAACTTCCTCCTATGTTTTTCATAATTTATAATTTTATTTCATATTAAATCATAAAAAATTATTATTAAATAAAAAATAATATAAAATATTATATTAATAATATAAACAATAATTAAATAAATTTTTAAAAAATATTTATAATTTATAATTTATAATATTCACATATGACATAACCCCACATGAATCATGGTGTTTGTCGAGCAGCTTATGTCTGTCAAGAGGAAGGACGCTTCGACACTACTCCACTCTTAAAAGACTAATTTCACTTTAGGCATATCCATAGCCACCTCACCATCCCATCACTACCTCTCCTATAACTACAAGGTTATAACAAATGATGTGACACTATAGTAAATATTGCTACTCTCTCATTTTCTCTGTTAAAGTTTTCTCTGGCCTTCATGTCTAATTTAATTTGCAAGTGCAAGGGAGCTAAGAGATCTGCAAACCTACAGGCTTTCGGCATGGTTAAAACCGCTGCATATCTATTAGCAACCTCACTTCTCTTTCTTTTATTGTCTACACCTGGGAATGCTCTAAGCTTGAATTACTATGTCAACACATGCCCTGGGGCTGAGTTCGCCATTGCAGATGCTGTTGTAAAGGCTTTCCTGAAGGACAAAAGAGTCCCAGCAGCGCTGCTTCGCATGCATTTCCACGATTGCTTCATAAGGGTAACATATAACTATCTACTTGAAGGGCTAAGGGCTAATCTCTCTTTCTCTGAACTGAACTGAACTGACTTTACCTTTTCCTTGAAGGGCTGTGATGCTTCTGTGCTGCTGAACTCAGTCGGGAAGAACACTGCAGAAAAAGATGGGCCACCAAATATGTCCCTACACTCATTTTATGTTATCGACAATGCAAAGAAAGAAGTGGAAGCTCTATGCCCTGGCATTGTCTCTTGTGCAGATATCTTGGCTTTGGCAGCAAGGGATGCGGTTGTACTGGTAACATTGATAGCATTTTATCATTCTTACTAGATATTGGTTTATGCATTCCATGGCCGGAACAAAAACTAATTGCTTTTCTTATTTCTTTCAAAATATTGAAGGCTGGAGGTCCAAGCTGGGAGGTACCGAAAGGAAGAAAAGATGGAAGAACATCACTGGCAAGTGAAACCAGGCAGCTGCCGTCCCCTGTCTTCAACATATCCCAGCTGCAACAAAGTTTCTCTCAAAGAGGTCTCTCCCTGACCGATCTAGTGGCACTGTCAGGTACTCGAAGCAAACCCCAAATCCCAAATTACCAGATCAGTCATCCTCAATTACGTAGCCAAATAAGTGTGAAAACACAATTTCAACCATTTGCAGGTGGGCACACCCTGGGGTTTGCCCATTGTTCGAGTTTCAAGAACAGACTTTACAACTTCAGTGCCACGCATGATGTCGACCCTTCAATGAACCCTTCCTTTGCAGAAAGTGTGAAGAAACTTTGCCCACCACAAAATACAGCAAAAACTTCCGGTTCTGCCATGGATCCTTCATCGACAGCTTTTGACAATATCTACTACAAGCAAATTCTTCGAGGGAAAGCCCTGTTTTCTTCGGACCAAGCTCTTCTTACCATTCCAAAGACCAAATCTCTGGTTTCCAAGTTCGCCACTTCAAAAGCAGAATTTTTGGATGCCTTTGTGAAGTCCATGATCAAGATGAGTAGTCTCACTGGTGGGGAGGAGGTTAGGAAGGACTGTAGGGTTGTAAATTAAGAGTACTCTAGGTTTGCGTGTCAGCCTTGAACTGTGCAAACCAGTTAATGTGTAAAATGCTTTGGTTTCGGTTGTACTTTGTAGTCTTCATAACTTGTAGTGATATATTTCGTATCAGTTCATTTGGCTAAAGACCAGTGTATTCTTATAAAAAGGCATCAATTGCAGTGGCCATGTACTAGGTCTAGCTCTACAAACTTGCACAGCAAAAGAGTGGCATTCTGCCATAGGGAAATTGGCCAAATACAAAATATGTATAGGATTATTATATGTTCCCACAGGGCTTCCATGCGCTGAGAAAATATCAACAATTAAACAATTTCAATACAACTACTTGTTAAAACCAACCAAAACTTACAAAAGTGCATAGAATGTAATGGCCGGCATGTACAAGAGATATCTCAAAAATTTTACTATTGCCATGTCTTTACCCAGTGGTATCAAGTATTTTCACTCCAGTTCAAATCACTCTTTCCCCATCGCCTGAAAAAAATAAAATGAAGAAAGAAAGTTGAGAAAAAGTTAATCTCAAATTGCAAGGTCTCTGTATCCTTACAGAGGCATCTGGGTTGACAATGGGCATGAATAGAGAAGGATAGTACTCTACACTGGCACAATATCATATGTACTGTAGAAACATAAAATATATGAAATAATAATTTTCCTTGATAATCATGTGAAGATTACAACCCATTATATATACAACTCACTCATAGCCTAAATTAGGAATGAAATTTAAGAATAATAACAACACTAATTACATGCTAATTACATCAATCAAATATTCTATCTTAATTACACAATCAATCAAATATTCTCTAAATATTTAACAACTCATGTAACTGCATTCCAACTCTCCCCCTCAAGTTGGTGCATAGATATTGCACATGCCCAACTTGAATGAAGATGTGTGGAATGAAACACCCGAAACTCCATGCGTCATGATATCGGCAAGTTGATCCGCGCGCTTAATATAGGAAACCTTTATCCGTCCAGAATTAAGATTGTCTTTGATGTAATTACGATCAAACTCAATGTGTTTCGTCCGATCATGCTGGACTGGATTATTAGCAATTTCAATAGCAGCAGTATTGTCACAAAAGAGCATCATGGGCTTCTTGGGTTCATAACCGAGATCACGCAGAAGAATACCTAACTATGTAAGCTCTTTAGTGGCATGATGAAGGGCTTGATATTCTACTTCGGCACTGGATAATGACACCACATTCTGTTTTTTGCTTCTTCAAGTTACCAAATTACCACCAACATATGATACGTATCCAGAAGTAGACTTTCTGTCCAATTTGGACCCAGCAAAGTCTGAATTGGCATAGCCTACAATGTCGAGGTGTCCATGCTTAGAAAAGAGAATACCTTTTCCTGGAGAAGACTTCAAATATGCAAGAATACGATTCACAGCATCCATGTGTCGATCACTCGGATTATGCATGAATTGATTAACAGCACTGACTGCATACGAAATGTCAGGTCTAGTGTGAGTCAAATAGATCAATTTCCCTACCAACTTTTGATATCTCTCCTTATTTGTTGGAACTTGATCAGTATAGATGAATAGACCATGATTCACCTCATGGTTCGAAAATACGTACAGAGGCGCCGCCTCTGTACGGCGCCTCGGCGCCTCAGCAGCCGACCGTATGGAGGCAGCCGCTCTGAGCCGGCGAACACTCGCTGGCCGTTCTGGGCGGGTGAGGCGGCCGCCTCACCGTCTGTACGCCCGCCTCACACATGGAACGGGGTGAGGCGGGCGACTTTATTTTTTTAAATAAAAAAAAACAACTTATAAAAACCATACCGTTTCACTCGCGATGCAGCCCTACCTCAGTACCCGACGCAGCCGCCTCGACCGACGATCGCTGCAATCATCATCGACGATCTGTCCCTCGCCGCGCCGTGCCTCGACGCAGCCTCGCCGAGCCTCGCCTCGCGTCGACGCAGCCTCGCCGAGCTTCGCCTAGCCTCTACTCGCGTCAACACAGTCTCGCCGAGCTCGACATAGCCTCGCCAAGCCTCGCCGAGCCTTGCCTCCCGTCGACGCAGTCTCACGAGCCTCGACGCAGCCTCGCCATGCCTCGCGTCGCGTCTGTCTTTCCCTCTCGCCCGATTCTGTCACTTCTCGCGTCTGTCTGTGTGGCTGTGAGTATATATTATACTTAATATATATTTTTCTAATTGTTTTTATTTAATTAACATTATGTTATATATTAATAACATTAATATTAGTTTTTATGTTTAATTATTCAAATTGCAGTATTGTTTATTGTTGTTGATCATTGAGCATACTTCCATTTGTGGTGTAATGGCAAGCAATCAAAGAAAAGATCTAGCTTGGAAGTATGGGATTGAAATTGAGAAAGATAAAAAAAAAAGGATATAAGTATATTCGATGCAAATTTTGTGAAAAGGAAATAAGAGGGGGTATATTTAGATTGAAGGAACATCTTGCAGGTAAAAGGGGTAATGTTGCCCCATGTCCAAAAGTTCAACCAGAAGTTAGAGATGAAATGAAAATTTTTTTTGATGATTCGGAGAAGTCAAAAAAATTAAATCAACTAGCTAAAGAGGAGATTATTGACAGGTGCACAACATTGAACAGTGGGTCTGTGAGAAGTTCAAGTAGTATTGGTGTTACTCAAAGAATGAATAGGGGACCTATGGATAGATTCTTGGAGATTTTAGAGGATGATGTTGAGGAGATCAATGATATAGATAAAAGTGAACCTAAAAAAAGACTTACTAATAAGGAATTACGTGAGGATGTGTGTGCGGAGATTGGTCGATGTTTCTTTGATAATGCTCTTGCTTTTAATGTTATTGATAGTCCATCATTTATTAGCATGTGTCGGGCAATCGGCCATTATGGAATTGGTTTGAAAGTACCTAGTAGTTATGAGTTGAAGACTACCATTTTAAAAAAGGAGGAAGAAAATACTCAAACTTTTGTGAATGAAGTGAAGAAGACATGAGTGCAAACAGGAGTGTCCATATTATCAAATGGTTGGAAAGATACAAGGGGGCGACAGTTGATCAACATTCTTGTCAATAATCCACGTGGAACAATTTTCTTGCGTTCTATTGATGTTAGTGATGCAATGAAAGATGCAAAGATGATATTTCAAATATTGGATGATGTAGTTGAAGAGATTGGAGAGGATTTTGTTGTTCAAGTAGTAACTGATAATGCCTCTAACTATAAAAAAGTTGGACAAATGTTAATGAAGAAAAGGACAAAATTATGGTGGACACCATGTGCTACACACTGCTTGGATTTGATTCTTGAGAAAATTGGAGAACTACCACAACATAAAATGGCGTTGAGAAAGGCAAAGAAGGTATATTTATTTCTTTACGACATTATTTATTTAATTAAACTTTCATTACTAAATTGTTTGTTTCTTAATAGGTGACCCAGTTTATTTATAATCATGGGTGGATATTTGCATTGATGAGGAAGTTCACAAAAAAAGACTTAATTCGGCTGCTCCTACTAGGTTTGTTCTACAGCGTACTTGACATTACAAAGTTTGTATGAATTGCGTGAGCCTTTGGAGCAGATGTTAACTTCACAGGAATGGAGGGAAAGCTCGTGGGCGAATAAAGTAGAAGGAAAAGAATTGAAAAAGATCATTGTGAGGGATGAGAATTTTTGGTCAAGTATGTCTTATGCATTGAAGACAACTAGACCTCTTGTTAGTGTGTTGAGATTAGCAGATTCAGAGAAGATCCCTGGAATGGGATTTATTTATGGAGCAATGGATGCGACTAAAGAGGAGATAGCCAAAAATTTAGGGGATGAATATGGAGCATATAGTGAGATTTGGAAGATTATTGACAACAAATGTGATTTCCAATTACATCGCCCTTTGCATGCATAATGCTTATTTTATGAATCCTAGATTTCAATATTCGAACAAATCTCCACTCATATAGAGATTAAGACTGGGTTATTGATGTGCATGGAGAAGCTTATACCAAATTTTGAAGAAAGAGAGAAGGCTTGTTTACAAATTACAGATTTCAGAGAAAAGAATGGGTTGTTTGGCTTCACATTGGCACAAAGTACTATACATAAATATAAACCCGGTAAGTCAAAATCTCATTTAAGTATTCTATAATTATTTATCT
Organism: Taxillus chinensis; assembly: GCA_023512835.1. NCBI lineage: Eukaryota > Viridiplantae > Streptophyta > Magnoliopsida > Santalales > Loranthaceae > Taxillus > Taxillus chinensis. The sequence continues at coordinate 28,079,266 of CM042090.1, forward strand.
AATTTCTAACTAGGTGAATTATTATTGTAGCTGATTGGTGGATTCAATTTGGGGATCATACTCCAGAGTTAAGATCTTTTGCAGTGAGAGTTTTAAGTCTCACTTGTTCATCATCCAGTTGTGAACGAAATTGGAGTGCATTCAATTGGGTACGTATGAAATTACAAATTTAGAATATATTTTTTAATATATATTTATTTATACTAATTTTATTTTCATTTATATTTGTAGATTCATTCTAAAAGAAGAAATCGATTAGCCACAGAGAAACTGAACTCTTTAGTTTATATCATGTATAATAGAAAGTTGAGGGATAAGTTCATTAGAAAACAAAACTTACCTGATGGTGTTGACTCTCTACTAGCCACTGATGTGCCTTCGGATGATGAATGGATAATTGAGGATGATATCGATGGAGATTTTGCAAACCTTTCATGCGAACCAAGTGAAAATTTGCAAGGAGAGACAAGTAGAAGTTCAAGTAAGTTTAGTAATGTTTAATAATTAAATGAAAGAATTTCATTATATTTAAAATATTATATATATATATATATATTGATGTTATTTTTAATTATTTTGGTGTAGGAAAAGGAAAAAACATTTTGATTGAATCGGAAGATGAACCGGAAACGAATGACTTTTCTAGTGAAGAACCATTGTGGGATCCAAAATTTCGACCATTAGATACGGATGACACACTATTCAATTAAGATTAGAGTGTCTATTTGAGACCTTCAGTTGTTTTGTTTTATTGAATATTTGAAATTGATTACATAGACTTAATTTTGTTTTTGAGTGAGACTTGATTTATATTTTTAGTTTGATTTTATAAAGTGTAAGACTATTATGATTGTAATATATTTCTATTTAAGTTGTGGAGAAATTTAAGTTATTTCCAGCATAAAATTATTGTGTAAGGTTGAGGCGCCCGCCTCGACCGTACTGAGGCGCCCGTATATCCATACAGCCTTCGGCCGTACCGTTCCTGCCTCACGTATTTTTGAACCTTGATTCACCTCAATAGGAGTGTTAGCCGGTGCACAAGCTGAATTTCCAGTCTCAGTAAGGAGGTCCAAAACATATTTCTGTTGAGATAGAAAGATTCCTTGCTTGGAACGGGATACTTCAATTCCAAGGAAGTACTTCAAGGCTCCCAAATCTTTCATTTCAAATTCAGTTGTTAAATAACAACGAAGTTTCTCTATCTTTGTAGGATTATTGCCTATAACAATCATGTCATCAACATAAACGAGAAGCAAAGTAATATCATCACCACTCCGTTTATAGAAAAGAGTATGGTCAGCCAAAGCTTGTTTGAAACCATATGCCTGCATTGAGTGGCTTAATCGACCAAATCAGGCTCTAGGGGACTGCTTCAAACCATATAACGCCTTTTTCAATTTGTATACCTTTGCTTCTGTTGGTGTAAAACCAGGAGGAGGATCCATATACACCTCTTCCATCAAATCACCATGGAGAAAAGCATTCTTAACATCAAATTGGCGTAATGACCAATCAAGGTTGGCTGCAAGAGAAATAATAACTTTGACTGTACTCATTTTAGCCACAGGAGCAAAGGTGTCTTGATAGTCTATGTCATATGCCTGAGTGTATCCTTTGGCAATCAATCTAGCTTTGTATCTTTCAACCATCCCGTTTGACTTATACTTTACTGTAAACACCCATTTGCATCCTACTATCTTCTTACCTCGAGGTAACTCAACCATTTCCCAAGTGGAGTTCTTCTCATTCATTTCTTCTATCATAGCAGACTTCCATTTTGGGTCAACCAGAGCTTCCTGAAAATGAGTAGGAATAGGCACAGAAGATAACTGAAAAGTAAAAGACATGTGAGATTTGGACAAACGGTGATAAGAAACAAAGTCAGAAATAGGATAGGCAACATTAGAAGATGATTTTGAAAATCTCAATCTATCTGGTTCTTTACGGTCACGAAGAGGATACCTTCAGCTTGCAGGATTGTTTAAACCTGTAGGAATAGAAGATAAGACATCATTTGAATTTGAAACTATAGGCGAAGAGTTAAGTACCTCAGTGGGAATTTGTGCTGCATGATCAATCCCAGAAGAATCTTTTGATGGCGTGATAGTGTCATTGAGAGGAGGATCAGACTTGAGAGTAGCATCTCGTCTGGTATAATATTTCTCAAACGTCCAGGCTGGCCTCTCATTGTTATTTGATTCAATTTCTACCAGTTTAGGAGAAAACTCTCCCTCACCTAAACTAGGAGCTAAGGACTCTCCTTTACCACCTATACTAGTAGAATCCTCCTTCTCCCCTAAAGTCCACACCTTTTTTTCATCCAACCATAGTTGTTCTTCTTCCTTACTACGAAGCTCCCCCTGAAGAGGGACAATGGAAATATCGCCAGAAAAATAGGATACCTGCTCACAAAATTGAACATCCATTGACACAGTATTTTCCCGTAGGAGGATGAAAATATTTATAGCCCTTCTGAGAATTGGAGTAACCCAAAAACACACACTTGAGAGCACAGGGGTCAAGTTTATCTCGGTGGAGTTGATGCACATTGTAAGGACCCGTACCTTGAGTTAGTCACAGTTTTGCCTTCTGAGTAGAGTTTTTTCTAGATTTTGACCTAGTGAATGGGCTCAAATGAATTCACGTGCAAAAGGAAAGATGCTTAGAATGATGTTCTCTATCTACCACAGAAGTTTCAGGCCAAACGGACGTGTATGTGAGGTGCACGTGAAATGGGTCCAATTCACGTGCAAGTGTGGTTGTCTTCTAAATGATGCAAGGAGTCTAGGGGTGAAGTTTGAGCGCATTTGGAGTGCATTTGGAGTTGCACGTGAATTGGGAATTCACGTTCAAATTGGCGTGCAACCATATTTTTGCATGGTCCCCTTGGTTTTGACATTCTAATGAACTTTCTCCAAAGGACCATGTTAAAATTCTGAGTATTTTGGCCTATATGGGTGCGGAAAGGTGCTAGCTTGTGTGATCAAAACTACGTCGTTTTAATCCTGTGTTTACTTAATCAAAACTACGTCGTTTTGATGTGGGTAGTGTCTATATAATGAGGGCTTGAGTTTGAGTTTAGGGTTCTTGTGTTCTTCTTTGCCTTGCACTGCTTGGCAGAGAGAGAGAGAGAGAGAGAGAGAGAGATCTCCGGGCAGTTGCCGTGGTGGTTCGCGTCGTTGGAAGGTGTCTAGCGTTGAGGTTAGGACAAAAGTCTGAGGTAGGGATTCATGTTCTTCCTAACTCTCCTATGTTCTAGGATATTCACCTATATATATATGTAAATCCATATAGGTGTGATCTCCTATATGGATGTTGGCCTTCAGTGGCATGTTCTGTTGATTCTGATGTTAAATTTGGCCTGAGGATTTTCTGGGTTTGTTTATGCCCACCATGTGTTTGATAAAATGTCTGTGAGGCCTGCACACTATGTATTTGATAAAATGTCTGTGAGGCCTGCATGCCATGTATTCAATATAATGCCTGTGAGACCTTGTATATGGGTGTCTGATGATATACCTACGTGACTGGTGTGTACTGTGTTTGATTTGTATTTGATTTTAAGCCTATGAGGCTGATGTGTGTGGCTTGTATCTGACCATGTTGGTCCTTCTAAGATAAAGTATAAATCTTGTCTTGAGTTTACATGTTGAGATGTAATGCTATCTTGTTCGTTGATCTGTTTGAGACTGAGCTGAGATATGGGCCAGGCACAATAGCTGGACCCCTTTGAGATTTGGCCAGGACGTGGTCCTGAGTCTCGGTGTAGCACTCACGACGGTGGGCTAAGTCTACACCCATTCCTGAGGGTAGGTATGGCACCTGAGGAGGTGGTTGACCATATCTGACTCGAGTGGAAAATGTTGCATTGGTGTCCATGCAACATTCGCCTGGATGTGGTATGTCATGTCGCCGTGGTGGCGGGGTGTCCTCTGCCCTCCAGTGCGGGCTCAGGTAAAGAGTGTTTACTGGGTGATGTTTCTTGCTTTAGCCTTAGGCACAACACGAGCACAAGCATACACATATCATGCATGTTGTAGAGCGGGACCGGTCCGGGGGAGACCGGATCCCTACTAAGTTATGGTTTGCTCACCCCTCCTATAAACCGTTCTTTTGCGGGGTTTAGTAGGCGGTAGGTGAAGGCTGAGGAGCTAGGCCCCTGGGGCTGGGAGTTTTATGCTATTTCCTTTGTTGTACTTTGGTTTTATGTTCTGGAATTTGGTTTGGTTTTATTTGTAACAGTACACCTGGCTTCATAGGGTTTTTTTCCCCGACTGGGTTGTAATAAACATTTAGTCTTTGAAATGAAATAAAATGAGATGTTATTCAATTTGTGTTTGTGTGCATGGTTTGGGAGCAGGAGCATGCCCCTTGGCATGTTAGCCTGATTGTGCAGGTTTGGGACAGCACCCGTGCCAGAAGTCCTTTTAAGGTGCTTGCACCAACCCCTTGTCCCTTCGGGTGCGGGCATGGGCAGTCACTACTCATTTCCAAGTGGAAGGAAATTGGGGCGTGACACACATGAATAAAGCACACACAACCAAAAACCTTAGGGGAAATATTAAGAGCCGAAGGGATGGTGTGGAAGCAAGACAACACCTTCAAAGGGGTTTGATAATCAATGAGACGAGCAGGCATTCAATTGATAAGATAAACAGCAGTCATGACGGCATCCGCCCAAAAAACGTTTAGGAACTTTCATAGTGAAGCATAAAGCTCTAGCTACCTCAAGGAGATATCGGTTTTTACGTTCTGCTATACCATTTTGTTGAGGGGTGTGGACACATGTAGTCTGATGAAGGACACCATGTCATTTAAAGAAGTCAGTCAAAGGTTGATTGACAAACTCACGACCGTTGTCAGAATGAAACACTTGAACTGGAGTATGAAACTGGGTAATAATCATTTGATGGAATTGAGGAATGACATGAACAACATCACTTTTAGACTTCAGCAAATATATCCAGCTTACCCTACTACAATTATCAATAAAAGACACAAAATATCTATGTCCTAAAGCAGAAGGAGTAGAAAAAGAACCCCAAACATCAGTGTGGACACAAGAGAAAAGAGTAGAACTTTTATTGACACTGATTTTAAATGGAACATGATGATTTTTAGCATAAATACATTGTTCACATTTTAAACTATAAGCAGAGATATTTTTAAATAAGGAAGGAAATAATCGTTCTAGATTGACAAAAGAAGAATGCCCTAAACGATAATGTCATAAAAGTATTTTTTTGTAATCAAGTGTCTCATGCCTTACTTGGAATCCCTGACTAGACGCAGAGGGTAATGTTTGTGATTCCTCCCAATAATACAAACCTCCTCTCTCTCTACCAATGTCAATCGTCTTCTTCGTGAGATTATCCTAAAACATACAGTGGGTAGAATAAAAGGTTACAGAACAATTAAGACGTTTGGTAATTTGGCTAATGGAAAGAAGGTTAGTAGAAAGATTAGGAACAACTAAAACAGATGACAAAGAAAATGTAGGTGAAAGGGAGACACTCCCAGCCCCAGTAATTGGCATGAGAGTTCCATTAGCAACCTGAACAGATTTAACTGATGGGCATTCAAGAATCAAGAGAAGTAATTAGAGAGAAATTACTAGTCATATGATCAGTAGCTCCAGAGTCAATAACCCAAGGATTGCCAGTAGAGGAAAGTAAAGCCAATTGAGAGACACCCTCCTCCTGGAACATGCGAGTCACATGAGAAGCAGAGGATACATCCATTAGATCCGTTAATGTCGCCACACAGGTGAATGCTAACCCAAAGAAGTCACATACACCAAAAACACTTCAAACCAAGATGTTGACGTGTCACCAATAGAAAACGCACAGTATTAAGCCAAAAAAAAGAAAGTCGCTGACCACCAGAAGCCAGATAACACCAACAGCGTTGGTCCGGTGACAACAGGCGACAGCAGGAGTGTCCGGCGACAACAGGCGGCGGCGGCGGCGGTAGCGGCAACGAAGACGATGGCGGCAACAATCTAGGGTTGACAGCAACCGTGGAGACAAAACCCATAGCGTGAAGGCTACGCTGTTACAGTTCCGATCGTGGCTATAGATGGTAACGGCGGTGACGGCGACGGTCGTCAGCGTCGGCGTCGGCAATGGCCGTAGGGTTGGTAGCAACGAACGTAACCCACAACGTGAAGGATACGCTGTTGTGGGTACGAGAAGGACAATGGTGTCTGTCTAAGGTAACGACGCCGGCGGAGGCGGCGATGGTAACGATGGCCAACGACGTCAGTGGCCAACGTTGTTACTAGACGTACGGCTACGGGAAGTCTTCACGTACGCAGAGGATAGGTCAACCGTTGAAAAGTTAATGGACTATAAGACGGCGATGAGGAGCTCCTCTAGAGTAGGGTTTTGCTCCAATACCAAGTAGAAAGGTAAAATATAGGAAATAATAATTTTCCTTGATAATCATGTGAAGATTACAACCCATTATATATACAACTCACCTATAGTCTAAATTAGGAATGAAATTTAAGAATAGTAATAACACTAATTATATGCTAATTACATCAATCAAATATTCTATCCTAATTACACAATCAATCAAATATTCTTTAAATATTTGACAACTCATGCCACTGCATTCCAACTTGTACATATAAATATAGTCCTACAAGACACCACCCACAAATCACCAGACCATCCCATGCCATATTCAAGCACTAAAGAAAAATGGAGTGAAAAGGCCATAAAAAATTCACCTCTTCTGATGCCGTGCTTTCAGTTACCTGAGCAGCCTGTTCACTACACAAGACTATCTCGGCAAGCTGTATGTCACCACTGAGACCAGACTCCTTGCTAAAGGGCATAAATGAAAATCCGTCAAGAAGCTTCAAGCACTTCAATCCCCATTTCACCATCAAGAATTCAATCAGATGATGCCCACTGAAACAATCAAGAAAAAAGAGAGTTAAAACTTGTTGAGTTTCAAAAACTAATACCAAGTGTTCTGGACCGGAAATGAAGACACCTTCGATTATGATAAGTCGTTACAAAAATAGAGCCTGGAGAACTTTGGAGCAGGAAGTTCACGGTCGCAAATAGATCATCAAAGGCTTATCAAGAGAAATGAATCAAAAATTAAAATGTTAGATTGCAACTTTCATCATACAATTTAGTAGGGAAAGAACAATTTAGTAGAGCAGAAAATGGCCATACCACTTGCATCATACAATACATCAGCTCCAAGAATAAATTTGGGGTGTAAACCGAATATGGGAGTATCCCAGACACCCCATGTGAGTCCCAGTACCTGCAAGATAAAACAGGATGACACAAAATCCAACCCAGACGACCGACTACATAGCAAACCCAGAAAACAGCACCTCGATGCCTCTCTTGTTAAGCAGGCACAATGCAAAGCAGTGGCATAAAACTAACAATCACTGCAGGACAATGCGATGGTATACCTTACACTTAAGTTTATTCAGCTCACAAACGTTTTTCATATTGTCCAGTACCTGCATATATCCAAGAAAATAGGGCTATAAAAAATCTGAAAAAAAAAAAACTGAGCTTTCCATACGCTAATGTTACCAAGGTAGTACAAATTGTACCTCTAATTTTTTAGAGTCATCCGTAAGTGTTACATCTGAACCCACTGTGGCGGCCACTAGCCCAGGCAAGCACGTTCCAGCACCAAGCTGCAAACCAGTAATTAAAAGAAGGAATATGCACAGAAAAATTAATGCACCACAAAATCGCTGGAAATGGGGTGTAGACTATAACCCACATGGATTAAAATCAAACCCTCCCTCTATGGATAAAATAGTTTCTTATTTAATATTTTTAATTTGCATTATGTGAAAGACCTCGACTACGCTGGTTCCGGCAAAACGCAATCGGTGTTGCCAAACATACTCCGCAAGAACGACGCTGCACGGCCACACGAACAGTCCATAGTCTTCCTTCATGTCCTGGATTGAATCAGGAACGACACCAACAGAAAACACGTACGATGATGTTAGCTTTCCCCAGTTACGACATAACCGAAGAATATAACACATGTTGTATTTTAGACATCAAATTTCATTGCAGGGACTTTAAAAAAACAAACAAAAACGCCTGCTGGTGTGAAAAGAGGCACCTCAATTATGGAAACGGAGAACGCGTCTTCGTTCTCGCTTGGGTTGCCGAAATAGTGGCGGGAAACAGTCCTCATGGTGTCGCCGGCGGCCGACACGACGGACTGCTTGTCGTCGCCGGTGTGCTCCCGCAGCCGCAAGTTGTCTCACTGTCGGCTCGCTGGCTCGGAAACCAGTACCAGCAAGGGTGGTTTTTTCAAATAAAATAATAAATAAATATGTTATTTTTTATTTGTTCGAATTTTAATTTTAGATGGAATGTTTAATTTGTTGTATTTTAATTTTGCAAATGTAGGATACAGCCTCACACAGTGATTTCAACCATGATTGATTCTTACCATTAGGGTTTGAATAATCTTATCAACTTTGATATGAAATTTTTAATATTTGATTAGTCTTTCATAGGTGAACAAAATCGGAGCATGTATGTTTCTAAACCACTCTAGAATTCTTTAATTAATATTTATCTTCAAATTGAAGTTTTAATTTTTTTTATCTTAACTAAAATTATATTAATATTTGATAAATCATGATATTTGTTACCTTTTATAAAAATAAATTTTCGTATGAAATTTGAAAGGAATGCCTATTTTACTTTTCACATTGGATGCAACTATTTGAAAAATAAATTTATATGTATATAATTTATAACAACAACCTAACTGAATTTTTTAATTGATAAATTATATATATATATATAATTTACTATTATGCATGCCACAAAACATTATTCTTACTCGAATACATAAATACGCAACAAAAAAGAATTACAACTATTTTTCTAGTTAGTACATGACTTCAATAGTATAAACATTTTGTCCAGGAACATTTTGCTTCTTTTTTTTTTTTAATGTTTTGGACTGAATGGTAACCGTCTTTTTTTGGTTTTTTAAAATGATAATTGTGTTGGGATTTTAGGACAAATGTTATTATGCAGATAAAGGGATAAATAAATGCTATGAGGTATGAATTTGAATATTCAATGCAACAATTCAATGAATAAATATTATGTGAACTTAATATTCTTTAAGTGCACAAGCACAATTACAAATAGAGCTTTTAGAGCATCTTCGATTTTCATTAGCTAAAGTGATGAGCTAAAGCTACATTTAGCTTGTTGTAGTATCACTTTAGCTAATGTTCATCTAATGCTATACCATTCATATTTTTACTGAAATTTTATTTTTCCCATAATATCCTTTTCAATGCACATGGGACGTTGCAGATCTTGGTTGATTGGGGAGGACGCAAGTGGGACGTTGCAAATATTGGTTGATTGGAGCTGAATCGGTGCAGCTACGATGGCACCGAGCACGATCCGGAAGGCAATCAAGTAGTGAAGGACCAGACTGCCAAGGAGGGGGGCTGTGGGAAAGAGACGGTAGGGGAGGGGGCGCAACGAGAGACGCCGGGCGGCCGAGGAGGGGAGCTGTGGGGAGGACACCGCTGCTAGGGAGGAGGGAGGAGTGCGCTGCCGCTGGGGAGGAGGGAGGAGTGCGCCGCCGTTGGGGAGGAGGGAGGAGTGCGCCGCTGCTGGGAAAGGAGGGAGGAGTGCGCCGCTGGGGAGGAGGGAGGAGTGCGCCGTTACTGGGGAGGAGGGAGGAGGGTGCTGCTGGGAGAGGAGGGAGGCATGAGAGAGAGGCTACGTGAGAGGTGGAAGGGAGTTTAGGTTAAAGGGTATGTTAGAAATATTTGAAAAATTATGAGAAAGGGCTGACATGGCAACTCCAGCTAAAGTTTAAAAAATATCCATATTTAGATAATTTTTTTGCTTTAGCTGTGCATTTAACTAATGCATTGAAGGAGATTTTTAGTTAAATATGATTTTAATTATACTTTTACCTGATGCATTGGAGATGCTCTTAGTAGTCTAGTAGTCTTTATTGTTTACACCCATTTTCTTCAAACAAACTACTCATGATCAAATTAATGCTTTAATTCATAAACATGTTATGTGTCGTCATTAAGTTAAAAAAATAATTAGTCATTGCAATGTAATTTCACTCAGGGCCAGGGGCAACTTTAGGAATATTTTTCAGGAGGTTCAATATTCATTATAAAAATTAAATATAATATTATTAATAAAATATTACATAAAATATTATACTTTGTAGAAGTTTTTAAATATAATACCGTTAAAAAATATATGAAATTTCATAAAATCTTTCTATAGGTCTTTATAATTTGATATTGTTGGATGATAGCTTCATTATTAGTATTATCAAACACATCACTTTCAATATATGTAACCAAATAATTATTCATACATTGATCTCTCACTCAACTGCACAGTTAATTCTTTATATAATAAATATAATATGCAGTCAAATATCTCAAAATTTATTACATCAAACACTAGTACAATCATAAATGAATAATATATTAAATACTAAATATTTATGTATTTGAAAAATTTTAAACTAAAACCCGATTAGAATTATTGAATAGCAGTATCACAATATCAATTACCAAATTATCAATTATAAAAAGCATTTAAGCAAACTATGCATTTTGAAATTATTGTAAATTTCAAAATAATTTGTGTTGGGCGCTGCAAGTAGGCGTTTGGCGTTGTTGCGTCGAGGATGAGCGGCTCACGGCAACTTCTGGCTCACGATACATGGTGTATGGCGGTCAAATTAGGGTATGCAGACATATTTTTTTAATATTTTAATTAAATGTTAGTATTAAAACAAATTTGACAATGTGCCAGGGTGTGCAACCTCACCATAACGTGGCGCCGCCCCTACTCAGGGCCAGCCCTAAGGGGAGGCTCACGAAGCGATTGCCTAGGGCACCTGATAGTCTTATCTATTTGGGAGCACTTTTTTAGGTTAATCTCTCATCTTTAACATCGTCTTCGACATCCCAAATAGGGCACTCGTCACACTCTCGGTCCTCGCCGCTCTAACACCAGATAAGAAGACCACAGCCTCGGTGAAGCTCTAATGCCAAACAGACAGATTGCAGCACCAGTGTCGCTCCAATGCCAAATCGATGTTGTTTTCTAGTTGCCACCATTGTGTCTAAGGTTTCTCATGCGGCGTATGGGATTTCTACAGTAGCTTCTCCTTTGATGGTTGGACTTATTTTTATTCTTGCAGCTGCTGCAAAAAGAGCTGATAGACATGATCTATTATCTATATTTGTGTCCTTTCAAATAATGAATTTGTTCCTCTTGATTTAATTACACGTTTTTAAGACGTAAGATCTAATTATCTATTGTTTTTTCCTAATGAATCAAATCTCTATTTTGTGTGTGTTTAATTATTGATATTCTATTTTTTCACTTGCATGTTTGTTTTATGCCTACAATAAAATCATCTCATACTTATTAATTCATTTTATTTGTATTTTTTCCTCTTTTTGGTTGACTTTGTGATTTCTCAATTATATTGTCACAAATTTGGTTTTTTTTGTAATAATAACTCTTCGAACACAATTCTCCAATCTAATATTAATGTTGCATATACCAAAATTTCCCATAATAATAATAATAATTACTATTATTTTACCTTTTTTCCAGTTACATGAATTTTCTCTTTATCCATAAATTGTCTTGTTTTTTCATTTTCTAACTTTTTCAAGTGATTTTCTTTAACCATGGTATTTGCGGTTTAAATGGATGGAATATATGAAAGAATTGTTACATCTAGCTGTACTAATTAATTGTAGGATTTTTTTCCCTCTAAGGCCTTTTTGGGGTGATGGATAAGAAAAGTAGAATGACCTCTATTCTTTGTCTGTCTCCTTCAATCTTCTCAATTAAAAAGGCTTTGATATGGATAACATCTTAATTTTGTAACAACTAAGATTTTTATCAACTTCCCAAAAATATTTAGGCTGAGAATTGAATGGATTATTGTAACTCTTTAATTTATTAGTCTAGTTATATTTGAAGCCTATATGCAATTAACTTTAAAAACTGCTTACATCCTTAAAAATAGAATGAATATTATTATATAATGACATTTATTCATGATTATGTAAGTTATCCATTTATATTTTTCTTGAGATTAAACATTATTAATGTATTTTTGTGAAACAATCTCTTAATTCTTTGGTGTACTTATCCTAAATACATGTATTTTACATGAATAAATTATAAATTTATTTTCATAAAAATTATTCTAATTATTCTTAGGCACTTTTTTATGTGCTTGCCTAAGGCACTCAAATCGTTAAAACCAGCTCTGACTTCAATATAATTAATTGTTAACAACATATATATGTGTTTTTTCAGGTAAACATAAACAACTTATCTAGTTCTCATAATATCAAAAAAGTAGTATAAATATTGTTTACAATATTTCAATCTTGATAAAAGTTAACAGATATTTCAATATTGATATAAAATTAATTAAGGTAGAGTCTTTTTGTATGTTTGTTGTATCTTCTTGCAAGATTATAGAGATATTTATATTTTGAGAAGTTATCATGAGAAATCTAAATCTTTGTAGGATGTGATTTTTAAATGTTGGAGAACAATTTTTCATTAGACTGGTATATGAATAAATCTATTAATAATTTTCTTCAATGATCGTAAGTTCAATTGTCATATTTATGTAAGACTATATCTTTGACTATTCAATATGTTTTAATTTTTTTTATTTTTTTGACGTCTAAGTCTTTAAACTTTATTTCCTTGCCAATTTTCTTATAATCTCATTGTTACAAAAAAATGTTGTACTTGAAGAAACATGAGAATCAATATAAATAATATATTTAACAATACATCTATAAACTATATTTTTAGTAAGTCATTAAAATATTTAAATAAGTGTGTATTTCTAAACAAATCAAAATGATTTTTCTCATCTTCTGATATAATAAAAACAATTTTCCCCTTTAGTAGTTATTATTTTGTGTCCCAACCGACCATATAAAATAATTATTTTAGTTGTTATTTATTTCTTAATAGCCTATAAAGTCTATCGATATAGAGATTTGTTGTATATATCTTCATTTTTTTATATTATTATGATGTGTTTTTGTTTAGGTTTTGTTCATTTAAGGATTTCTATTTTTTCTAATAATAAAAGCACCAAAGATAGAGATTTTATTTTTTGCACTTTCAAAATTTCTATTTTAATATCTCGCATTTCATAAGAATATTCATATAATTAAATAATTAATAAAGGTATTTAAAATTTCCCCAAATTTTAATATTTAGTGTCACACAACTACAATAGTTTTTATATTATTTTAATAAATAATAACCAATCATATCTATGTCGATAAAACCAAATCCTAAAAGCTTTCAATATTATTACACAACCAAACACTTACAAAATAATAATAATAATAATAATAAAGAAGTCAACGGATAGCAAATTCTATCATGATTCATGAATCAAATGTCCATTTAAAAATTATTCATTAAAATGAAATATTTTAGAGATTAATTTATGAAACTAGAAAAGTATTATTCGGCTTTCATACATTATGATTTTTTTAATCAATATAGTAAATAAGTTACAGGGAAGAGATTTTTTAAGATAATTTTAAATTTTTGTATAATATTTATTCTTATTCGAACAAGTTATAGATGTATGTGTATGACTGATATGGTCAACTCAATTGATTAAAAAAACAATTGGTTAAAATTGAACTATTTACTTCATTTAAGAGAAAACCCTTATTTTTATAAACGGTTGCACGGCCACTGTTCATATCTTAATCCCCTAATATAAGAAATTAAGAGCTCCTTTCACGCGAGAATAAGATTAAAAAAATAAAATTAACATGAGAATGAAAATATGTAATGAGAATGAAAATGAGAAAGGTTTATTAACTTACCCATGGATGGTATATAATACCATAAATAGTATTTTTTTTTTTTTTTGAAAATTACAAATCTATCCATGAAAATCAACAATGAGTCACTGCTGCATTGTCACCTCGCCCTGGTGTCGTGATACCCTTGCCGCTAGCCCACTGCTGCATCGTCCCCCCCCCCCCCCCCCCCAAAAAAAAAAAAAAAAACCACTGGCATTGTCACCCCCTAAGCCCACCCTTGAATCAGCTGTACGATGAGATACTCAACTTCAATGAGATGGTGACTCAGCTGGATCTAAATCGGAATGATGACTTAGCTCTTGTTGCCTTTAATTACGAGCACTTAGACATGAGCGGATTTAAACAAATGGATGAAAGGTACAATTAAAAAATTGCTTATCTTATGCAAGATAATCACTCAATTTTCATCCCAATATAATGGATCATTACCTCTTTTTGTGTGTATCAAACTCGAAAATGAGAATGAATTTCATTACATTCTTGTGTACCAAACATGCTATAAAATATTAGTAAATATCCATAAAAGTCAGATGTGAACATAGTTAAATATGTTGGATAAGAAAATATTAATATGACTCAACTCATTTAAAGTACACATATCTGATAATCTTTTATTAATATTTTCATTTCTTGAATGTTATAATAGGAAACCAAATTTGGCTCGTACTATTCACACTCAACACTTTATATAGGCATTTGTTGAACCAGATGGAAGGAAGTTTTTGATTATTTAACTAAATAATTTGGATAAAAAGTTTATTTGTTGAGCCAAATATAAATGCTCTTATTAGAGTAGTTGTTTGAATTTTGATTTTGAAAAACAAATTACTTTTGATAGTTTAAAAAGTATATTTTGATAAAGAGAGGTTGTGATCCCCTTGTTTTCTTATTTATTCATAAGATACGTTCCAGCATATATACAACACCCATAAAGGCTAAATAAAGTGTTACATTTAAAACATATATACAAATATTACGCTCATAATTCCTAACCAAAATGAGGAAAGAAATCATGATGGCAATCTACCAATAATACCCAACGAAATAAGGAAGCATATAATTGTGGTTGGTTGGCAAATCTCTCCAATACCCCCCTCAAGTGGGAGTGGATCCCGAATGCCCAACTTGCAAAGGAGGAAGTCAAATTGGTGGGCTCCCAAAGCCTTCGTAAAAATGTCGGCAAGTTGCATACACGTATGAACATACATGGGTCGGATGGCACCAAGGTAGACTGCATCGCGAACGAGATGACAATCGACTTCAATATGCTTGGTGCATTCATGAAAAACAGGATTAGCAGCAATGTGCAAAGCTACTTGATTATCACAATATAGAGACACAGGACTTGAATGTGGCACACCAAAAGTGGCCAACAAACTGATGAGCCAAGATAATTCACAAGTGGTGGTGGCCATGGACTGATATTCCGCTTCAGCCGAGGAGCGAGACACTGTCTGTTTGTAACGCCCCCAAATCTGGACTTCCAGACCGGGTGCGTTGGACAAATAAGATATTACAATTATAATGAATAGTAATCTATTACTCAACATAAATTCGATGGTTTATTTATTACATCAAGACTCATCACAAGATCTTTAAGGTTTAGCGTTTAGAGACTAGGTGTTAATAACCCATTATAGTTTACATGACATATAAATACTACATGCATAATCTTCTTATGATTTTATTCCAAGCATTCTGGACACCATTATCCTAGCATCCTTGCTTTCTCCTAGTTCTCTGGGGTTGGAAGAAAACATAAAGGAAATGAGCTCAAATAGCCCAGTAAGGTTAAAAGTAACGAATAATATATGGAGAATAATCAGCTCATGAAAGAATAAAAATATCTACTCATCTAGGTTCACCACCTAGATGTCATGCATAACCTGTTATTAACTGGATTGACACTCTCCAGGTGATATTCTTTACCCAATGCATTGGAGGTCTTTCTGGAACCACCCATAAACATATTGCCAAACATAAAACATATCTTCACAAAATTTCAAACAACCACATCAATGGTAAATTTCAACGTAAAGGAAGGTCTTACAATAATAGCCCCGATAAGTAAAAGGGTTATTCACCATTTAATAAATTAGATTACCAACTTTTCAAGAAGTGTCAAAGAAAGTTAATTATTAAATATCGAGATAGAAATATAGAGAAGAAATAGGAAATGAATTTCCACGTCGGAGATCGTGGTAAGGAAAGGGAGAGGGGATCCTTACTATCTTTTTGTCTTCCGCGTTTATAAACCTTGAAACAAAATTTAAAAGTTAATATTTTAGTTTGAATAATAATAGTATATTCATAAATAATATATTGAGAGACATATATAAGTATATTATGGTGGAAAAACTTCTCATGATAATAATAATAATCTATACGTATACATATACATATATAATATACGTATATACTATACAATATACATATATATATTGAGGGGCAAAGCCATCCATAATATATATATGTATGAGGAGACTTAGCCTTCCATGGAATAATAATAATCTATATACTCATATATACATATCATATACATATATATATTGAGGGGCAAAGTCATCCATAATATATATATGTATGAGGAGGCTTAGCCTTCCATGGAATAATAATAATTTATATATATACATATATGTATTGTTTAATAAATATACATATATATATTGAGGGGCAAGGCCATCCATAATATATATATGTATGAGGAGGAAGAACATGATTAATATATGCTTGAAATATTTACCTCTTGGAACTTCCAACAAGTGAGAGAAAGATTGAGAGAAGAGAAGGCTTGGAGGGCTATTGGGGTGTTAATAGAACTTTTTGGGAAGTATTTGGAGGAGAGTTTTGTAGCTTATTTGAATGGAAAGAGTGCTTGAGAAGGGAAGTGAGGCATGCTATTTATAGGTAAGGTGGTAGGTGTAATAGTGTGAAAAATAGTGTACGAATTTGACTTTGGCATTAAATTAAATTATTTAAAATATATATAATACTTTATTTTCCTCATATTATCTCTTATTAAAAACGTGGTTATCTCCTCCTATCATTTAAAAATGTTTTAAGACTTTTAAACCTAGAAGATTCCTTTGGCATCAAAAGTCCACATTGGTGTACTCCCGACTAATTCAATTATAACGTTTTTAATTTTGTAGTTTTTGACAAATGGCCAATTGTATTGCATTAGTAACTCAAATATCTACAAATGGGTACCAATTTTATAATTTTCACATGTGTATAACAAAAGTTATTGAATTTTAAAGTCATACTAAAATGTTTACCCGTTCACACTGAACCTATGTGTAGTATTTTAACTTCTGGAATTGATTGGCTTCATATTAAATTCTGAAATTTTTACACGTTTTATCTAAGTGATAAAGGAACAAATGGGCTTTGGTTTCATGTCAATTGGATCTGTATAACTCAAGTTATGAATTTTTGAATGGGACCTCCAGAATCTGCCTTATTCAAATTTTTGGGTCTTACCTATGTTTCATACTTTTGGTAAAGTTAAGGCTTGTAATACTTACTTACCCATAGTAATTTGGTTTAAGAAACTAAATGACATAATATATAGCATCTAAACTTTTTATGACGTATAAGAAATTATTTTATTTTTATAACGTATTTAATATTAACGCAGATAAAATAATATAATTGCGTAATCAATAAACAATAAAGTAAGATAACATTATATTCCATGACTTCTTACTTTATAAACCTATAAAGTATAATATTATAAAACATTATTACATACTCATACCTATTTATAACAATTCAAACGGATACTATTATAACGATTAGTTACTTATTCCAACAGTTAGTTACTATTCTAACTGCTAGTTACTATTCTAACGGCTACTTACTAGTCACATGCTACTTAAATGACTATATTGGGTACTTATTTTTATTGTGATAATATCTAAAATATTCTTTCTAACTATTTTTAGTAATGACATTATTATTATTACTATTTAAGGAAGAGCTTAAATTTTTTGCGGGTCTTACTATTACTTCTTGGTTTTCCAAGAGATGGGTGAGGTGCCCAAAAGAACAAAATAGCCAGTCAAAGAGCACCGTGTCAATGGACACCTAGCCCAATCGGAATCATAATAAGCATACAATTTCAGGTCTGCACACAAAAGAATACCTTGATTGGGATGCCCTTTCAAATAGCGGACAACCCTCAAGGCGGCTTCCCAATGGTCAACTTTCGGGTGTTGCATGAATTGCGTAAGAATATGCACACAATAAGACAATTCAGGCTAAGTAATCGTTAAGTAAATGAGGCACCCAACAAAACGTCTGTACTTTTTAGGATCGCACAAGTCATCACTTACAGAAAGTGCTAATGTATGATTTTGTTCAAGAGGGGTCCTAGCCGGCTTTGCACCCAACAAACCGGTCTCATAAATAATGCCTAAGGCATACTTACGCTAACACAAGAAAATACCTTTTGAGTTTCGCGTAACTTCAATCCCCAAGAAATATTTTAATTTCCCTAAATCTTTCATATGAAAACATCGACTCAAATAATCTTTGAATTGTTGCACAACCACTCCATCATTGCCAGAGATAATCAAATCATCAACATAAATGAGAACGTGGAGTTGAAGATGTCTTTTTGTATAAGTAAACTATGAAATCAGAGTATGATTGGTGAAAACCATACCTAGTCGGGGCTTCAGCGAACTTGGCATACCAACATCTCGGTGCTTGGCGTAAACCATATAATGACTTGCGAAGTCGACACACCTTACTAGGTGTGGGCGAAGAAAAACTAGGTGGTATCTTCATATATATCTCTTAATTCAACTCCCTATGTAAAAAGGGATTGTGGACATCCATCTGATGCAGGTCCCATTGTCACGCTGCTGCAACAACAAGAAATGTTCGTACAGTGACCATCTTTGTAGTTGAGGCAAAAGTCTCGGTGTAATCTAGACCTTCTTAATTCTGTATACCCATTTACTCCCGATGGCTTTCTTGCTAGGAGGCAAGTCTTCTATTGTCCATGTTCCATTATCCTGAAGGGCCTATATCTCTGTACGCATCGTCGCTCGCCAACGAGCATCTTTGACAGCCTCAGCATAATTTCGAGGTTCACACCTTGTAGTGATAGCTGTTAGAAAAAAGCGATGTTGTATAAAGAAGTTATCATAATTCACATAATGTGTTATAGGGTAACATGTACTTGAGGATTTTGACTGGAACGATGAACTGACGGAGGGGCTTACTCGAGCGGTATGTGTCACAAAGTCCTTTAAACGTGTAGAAGGCTGCTTAACTTGTTTCCCTCTCCCGAGTTGGTCCTTTGACATCGTGACGACATCTCCATCATTACCCCCCTTATCTTGCACTCCAACATGCTCATCAACAGTTTTTGCACACTCATGAGTATTCACTCTATGCTCTACATCCAAAATTGGAGCTTGCTGTTCCTCTAGTGCTATCAACATATTTGAGTCCGTATTGTCAACTGAGCAATCAACAATCTCATTCTCAGTGACAACAGAGTTTGAAAGATTAGAGGAATACAGAAACTGTGCTTCAATGAAGACAACATCTAGTGAAATCAAATATTCACCACGTTTCAAATCATATAACCTCCAACCTTGCTTACCGAATGGATAACCAACAAAAATACACTTTCAGCTGCGACTAGAAAATTTATCTTTACTCCTATTTTGGTCGTGAACATAACATAAACACCCAAAAGTTCGAATGTGTTTATATGTAGGTACCTGGCCATATAACATCTCATATGGCGTTTTTCCATTCAAGAGAATAGTGGTGTCCTGTTTATCAAATACCCTGCTGTAAGAACACATTCACCCCAAAACTCAATAGGCAAATGTGCTTGGAAGCGCAAGGCTCTTACAACATTGAGAATATGCCGATGTTTTCGTTCAACGCGACCATTTTATTGAGGCGTCCCAATACAAGAAGTTTGGTGCACAATCCCAAACTTTGAAAAGTGATTTTTTAAACATATAAACTCAACACCATTATCATTTGAATAATTTTCACGTCCTTTGCAAACTGTCTTCCCACCATAGTAATGAAATTTTTAAGGACACACGCAACCTCATCCTTTCTATTTAACAAATATATCCACACTGCACATGAATGGTCATCAATGATAGTCAAGAAATAGATAGCACCACAAGAAACAAGAACCCCGTAAGGTCCCCACAAATCACAATGAATCAAAGCAAAGCACTCTTAATAAAACAAACATCACAAAACTTGTTCTCAACGTTGTCACTTTTGCTACCGCTATTACATTCGGGAAGCAAAACTACTATTTTAATAGAAGGATGCCCCATTCTTCTATGCCACAGTTCATAAGATGCAACACTGGTGGTTTGGAAAGCACGAACATTATCCACTCCCTTGAGAAAATAAAGCCCCTCGCGTTGTTCACCAGCTCAATCATCATCCTCGCAGTGCGGTCCTGTATAGCACAAACCTTATTAGAGAATTGAACAACTAAATTAGAATCATCAAGTAGTTGTGACACGGAAATCAAATTGCACTTCAATTTAGGCACAAAAAGTACACGTTGCAACTTTAATGTTTTTCCAAATGTCACAGTTCCTTCTTTCAAAGCCATAGTCTCCACTCCATTTGGCAACCCAATTAGGCATGGTACGATTTCATGCACATCACGCAAACATTCATATGTACTAGTCATATGGTGTGAAGCTCCTGTGTTAATAATCCATGATAAAAAGCTTTGTTTACCTGTTAACCTTTCATTGGTACCACCCTTGTGTGAGTTTAACATGTGGAGTAATGTAGCCCATTGCTCATCATTTAAATCGCTAATTCCAGTTCGATCAGAATTAGTCATAAAAGTTTTCACGTTTGCACTGTATTGACGCGTGCATTCCCTCCTTATTCTCGTCCGCCACCAATACCCTGTTGAGCACCACGTCCACGCGCACCCCCGCGATCACCCGGGGTTAGGCATGGTCTATCACCCCACCAGTTTGGATAACCAATCCGTTGAAAGCAATTATCAGGATCGTGTCCTTTTCACTTACAGCTGGAGCAAATCAAGGTCTTGTCTTTTTCATCCCCCCCCCCTCGAGTTCTGCCCACTAAATTGTACGGCAAAACTCATGGGATTGCCTTTTTCCTCTTTTGTTCGAGTCATGGACCTTACTCGCTCTTGCTACACAACCATAGCATATACACAATTCATATTTGGCAATGGTTCAGTACTCAAGATATTGGAACGTACTGTCCCATATCCTTCTTCGTCTAACCCCATCAAGAACTGATGGACTCTTTTTTCTTCTTTCTTATTTTCTAGTCATGAGATAATGTCACATTTGCACCCATGACAATTGCATATTGGGATCGTGTCATAATTGTTTAGCTCATCCCAGAGAGACTTAAGCCAACCATACTAAATGATTATCCCTTGTCCTTCTTGTTTACAGTTGGCAAGATCTGTTTGCAATTGCTGCACTCGTGGTCCATTCCCAATAGAGAATCGTTGTTTGATATCGTCCCAGATATCCTTTACGGTTTCCATATAAGATACGGTTGACTGAAATGTAGGTTCAATGGTGTTAAACACCCATAAGACAAGCATTGAATTGACTATCCACCAATCTTCAAGGTCTAATGAATCATCGCCTGGTTGTTTGATAGATCCATCAATAAAACCATATTTCTTCATGGCTCGTAATGCAAAATGCACAACACGTGCTCATTCAACGTAGTTATCACCTTTCAATTGGTCCATCTCAATCGTGGGCCTAAATGGGCCAGTTCATTTAGATCCGGTCCATGCGGATACGGACCGATCCACGGACCGGCTTGTTATTTTTTAAAAAATTATTATTTATTCTACTTAATATATTAATACTTATAGCCTAAATCTATTATTTTTAAAATTAAAATTTAAAAATATATACTCTTAAATATGGTTTAAAATTTAAATTTTAAAAGTATTTTATAAAAATTAACATATAATATTTATTTTAAATAAATAAATAAATATGAACCAATCCGGTACGGACCTAATCGATTATATTTCGGTCCGTTAAAAATGCGAATCTAAACGAGCTGACCCATATAAGCCCGCTCCACAACGGATTAGACCAGACCGGTTTGTTTTATACCCCTAGTTATTTGACACGTCCATCCGATTGATGAATCAAATTGACCATTCTATCTAACATCATGACTCTTAATAAAGTAAGCAAAAGGACTAAATAAATAAATAATTTTAAAATTTTAAAACAGAAGAGGAGTTTTTTAAAAAGGAACTAATTTTTTCAAATTCAAATTTAAATAAATATATATTACAATTTAAAAAACATGCAAGGTTAAATCCTCTTCCCCTTTTGCCCCCAAAGGGGACTAAAGTTATAGGTAAACGACCTTTCAGGAATTATTTCCAAATTCCAAAATTGCTCCTTCCCACGGGCTTCCCGGCGTGCTTATCTTCTAGAAGCAGATGGACATTATTAATTGCAAACTATTATAAAGTAAAATTTTATCTCAATAGATTGGCCTTTGTTTTCATCCGCCCTATATATATATATATATATATATATATATATATATATTCATTCGTTCGTTGGTTCAGTTTGACCAAACTAATAATAAATTAACGAACGCGTTTTTCTTTTCACTCGAGACCAGATGAAAGGACAAATATACCCCTATTTTCAAGTCAACCTGCCTCCACTCTCCGGGGAGCTGCTACATAAACAACAGTACCACGCGGCAGTCATATATTTTGCCGGCATATACATATAAAAAGAAAAAGAAAACCTCATGGCGTACACCCATTTCAGACAAACACAAACTCAAGAGCGAGACAGCGTTAGAGAGAGAGAGAGCGTGGGAGTGTTGTTGGTTCTTTGGTTCTTTGGTGATGATGATGAGAAAGAGATTTTGGTCGCTGAAGATGGCGAGCAGGGATTGTCGGCGGCGATTGTCGGCGGCGTTCAGATGGAAGCGTCTTGGCGTCCGCGTGTCCCTCTGGGACGACATCGTTTTCAGGATCCTCTCTGTGTTGGAGGCTGTCGTCGTCCTCGCCACCCTCTGCTTTTTTTTCCTCTGCTTCGGTTGCCGCCTCTGATTCATGCATGTCTCTCCCTCTTTTTTTGTTTTTTTTTTAAATTATTTTTCTAACCCTGCAATTAAATTTCATAGAAAATTCACCTCCTATTCTCTTCCCTGTACGGCTATATGCGATGATGCTTGTAAATGGATTTGGATTTAGGGTGGTATTATGGAGGAAGCGAATTTTATTAATTATATTGTCCTTCTAAGTTCTAAATAAATGTCGTTTGCTTCATTTTACAGTGCGACTTTTCCGCGTTTTGAAAAATTTAAAATTTGCTGTGGAACCACGTGTTTACGTGTTAAGCTCGTCTTTACTAAAAACAAAGTAGAACACGTATAATTTGTTTTAAATTTGCTACCTTTTTGTAAGCCATCGTTGCCCCTTTTTTCAAGTATATTGAAAGTTTGATATAAAGGGTATATCTTACATTAATATATATCCTTACGTGAGCCTCGTGCTCTTGATTTTATAACAAATTTCTCTTTCTCCATTATCATCAACTTAATTCATAGGGATGAAGGGTGTATCTTATCTTCATTCCAAATACGCATATGAGCAAATGCAAAGACATTAAGGTCCTTTTACGGTGGCTCCACTAATGTTATATTATTATTGTATTATAAGCTTACAATAAACTATTCAGTTATTTTATATCACGCTTCGACTAAGTAAAGAGTGAAGTTAAGAAAAATTCCAATGGTATTTTTAATAGACTAAATAGAGAGTCCTTGTTGCAAATATTAATTTTAAATCGAAATTTAGAAAAATATATGTAACATTGCAAATCTTATGAACTCCTATATTGTTGAATCCTCAAAGCCAACTTCGCTTTGAATAATCACAAATATTAAATTGATCTCATAGTTTTATTGTACTTGTTTTATTATTTTATATCTTTTTTGGATTCTCAAACTTTCTATATGTTCTTTATTAATTCTAAACAAAACCATCTGAGATACATGACATCTCTCCACAATTACATGGCAACATAGGCCCAAATGCTACATATATTATCACATGTATAATTTACACAATAAAATATATAATCCAAAACATAGCTCCAACATACCATAGCTCTCAATTCCAAACATAATATATCAAGTCACATATCATCATCAAACCACCTAATACATGGTGAATAACATCCTTATAACAATCACAAACACCTTAAATGGAATCCCAAAAGTAAAAATAACTAAAACAGGCAAAAACAACACATAAAATAGGGCATGCCTATTTTAACCATAATACGTGATGTCATGGCAGCATACTACGACTGCTCCTTCCTTGTCACTCAACACATCTCGACAGCTATATATGTATTGCACCATCTCACATCATTATAATAGTCAAACGACACATAAACATAATTTATCATAAAGTATAATGAGTCAACGTACAAGTCACATCAAGATACATTAATTTAGAGTTTTTAGTCGGTTAAGTCCAATTTCACAATTCCTGAAGACATACTATAACCCTTAATTTAATTGGTTAAATCCTAATTCCTCGAGTTTTAATCATTTTAATATGTTGGCCAAATTTAAATAAATCACCTATAACCCTATAACCGCCTATAACCCTTAATTTAATCGGTTAAATCCAATTTCACATTTCTCCAATTTATACGATTCATTTAAATTATCTTGGCCAACCTTTTTTTTTTTTTCAAAATACAACTATTTTTAAAAATTTTGAGCTAAGATAAATTCACACTACTCATAAATACTTTTAAATTTATTGGGCCTATTGTTTTAAAAATATTCATATTTTAAAAAATAATAATATCGTACGGCCTCAAATATCTAACAATCCATGCATGTTGAATTTAATAAAGTAGTATAAATATGTAGAACAAAGTGTACCAACAAGAACCCTCATAAGCTACCTTGTTTTATATTTTTATTATTTTATTATTTATTTAATTTTTCAAAAGCCAATGATTCTACAAAATAGCATATTGGGCGAACTCTTAACTTAATCAAAATTACAGTCAAAACACTTATATTGATGATTATATTACTGTTTATATATTTTTGTCATCAAATAATAATTAGTTTAAAAAACATGGGCCTCTTCCATATTTTTACCAAAGTTGTAGCATGTTTTTTATAATTCTATAATCAAATTAGGCATGTGTGATAATTATATTCAAACTCGATGGAGAGTTAAAATTAAGCAAGGGTTTAATTCGTTATAGTCGATATCTTTTTTAATTGTCAAATCTTTTCTTGTACAATTAATATGTCATTGTGAATAGTTGTGCTATATATTGTAACATCAATGAAAGTATTAGAAAATTTATTCAAAGTTTGTATATTTTTTATTTTCTCTTGAAATGTTTTAAAAATTTATCATAGTACGAACTGTATTACGATTGTTATTGTAAAAACTAGAATCCATTGCATCCAAGAGTTAATAATAAATAGTAATATCAATTATTTTTGTTATACTTGTTTTTATTGGTTGTTATAGTGTAAGTATTTTTATTATTAAGAATATAATAATAAAATACTATAAAATCAATGATTTTGATTAAAACTTTAAAATAATAATTAATAGGAACATTTAGAGCCATTATGAAACGATATTGTTAAAAGTTATTGTTAACTTCAAGTCATGCCCTTATAAAATCATTTATCATGTTATGAAACGATAACATTTAGAGCTGCCACCTTCAGAAAGAACATCAATCATTTGTACTGTTAATTAGTATGATGATGATGATTTGAATACCCTAATATTTGTATTTCATGGCATTTCCTTTCAATTGCAAACATAAACGATAAATAACTACACATTTTGAAAACTTTTCAATCACACATCTTTTAAAGGGAACAATCTTATGCAAAAATAATGATGATTATTATTGTTTTTAAAACAACAACTATAATATAATATAATATAATATAATGTATTCACTCCAATCCATCTAATCCACAAAATAAGGGGTAGAACAGTAAATTGAGGCGAAGCAATAACCAGCATTATTATTCTTCGTTCATCCATCCTCCAGTCCCAAACCAAACAAGCCCAAACACAATACGCAACGCAAGCAAACAGCCAGAGAGAGAGAGAGAGAGAGAGAGAGAGAGAGAGAGAGGTGGGGAAGGGGGGGCAGGAGGGTTGGGTTCCCCTCAATAGCTCTCTTGCTCTCGCCGCCGAATCCTAATCGGGGCTCGGAGTGATCCCTGGGCCAGAGTCTTGCATTGTTTTTCAATTCCTCGAAACCATTTTCATTGCATTCATTGCATTCATTCACTCATTCATCATCCAAGCCTTCGTTCATCACGCCCCTCCTCTCCTCTGCTGCTGCTGCTGCTGATGATCCTTTTGCAGTCTGAAAAAATAATATAAAATAAAATAAAATTTTAATATCATCCTAAAAATTGTTTTTGCTTCGTTTAATTCTCATCGATCACCCTCTCACTATTTCGAAAAATTTTGTTTTGTTTTGTTTTTTTTTTGGTTTTTTGGTCGTTGTTTGTTGTGGAGGGAGCCCTACATACACACACACATACATACATGGCAGCCACTGCCAACCCATCCGCGGCGCGGAGCGAGAATCTGAATAGCCCCCAAACTCGCCGTTCCAGGGGGTGGACGCAGATTGTCCGCGGCGAGCCGGAATCTGTTGCCCCTGCTGCGACTGCTGGGCCATCTTCCCCGTCATCTCCGCACTTTGGCACCCCCGCCCCTCCCGGCGGCGATTGCTGCTTACCCGCCAAGGCTCCCGATTCTCCTGCTGTGTCCCACGGTTTTGCGGCCGACAACAACCGGGATGCGGAGAGTTTCGACGACACAGTCGGTGGCGGCAGCAATGCGGGTAAGAAGCCGGCCTGGAGCAAGCCTTCCAACGGCGCGGTCGAGGTCAGTCTGGTTATGGGAGCTGTGTCGTGGCCTGCTCTGTCGGAGTCGGCTAAGCCTAATAATGCAAAACCGCAGTCTGATTATTCATCTACTAAAGGTCCCGAGGAGGGATCCTCGGTTGTACCCACTTCCTCGCAGGTCTGATTGTCCAACCCTTTCTTACATTTGGTTGGTTGTGTATTGGCTTATATTCGTGCTTCTTTGTTTTCATTAACCCCCAAGGTTAGCTTTTTTTTTTTTTTTTAATGCTGTTTATTAATTCGCAGACCCTGA
This sequence comes from Taxillus chinensis, assembly GCA_023512835.1. Lineage (NCBI taxonomy): Eukaryota > Viridiplantae > Streptophyta > Magnoliopsida > Santalales > Loranthaceae > Taxillus > Taxillus chinensis. Next base: position 28,106,421 of record CM042090.1, read on the forward strand.
GGTTGCTCACATTTGCTTCTTCAAAATTGTATTCATGGGTTTATTTTTATTTATTTTTTTATCTTTTTTGAAAGGGGAGTGGAGTTGCTTCTTCTTCACATGGTCCGCCACAAAAGCAAGTAGTTAGTAATGCAAACCCAAATCCCACTCCAACCAATACTTACTCTGGGCGCCACAGAGGTAGTGGTAAGCGCGGTGGTGGGGCAGGCTCAGCTGCTAATAATGGCTCTTCTCAGTTGCCGGCAGCACCAGTTGCCGGGGTGGAAGCACCTCTTGCTAATCATCGGTCTCCTAGGGACCATGCACTCAAGAGTGGTAACTGGGATTCTGGACAAAGAGAGTCTCAGTCCCATAGTGGTAGCAATCACCATCAACAGCATCAGCGCAGTTCGTTCAGGAGAGGCAATGGAAGGTCACACCCACGTGGGGATGGTTCTTACCATAATACCTATGGGGGCAGGCGCGATCGCAATACTGACCGCGTTGGGAATCATGACTGGAATCCCCATCAATATTATAATGGAAGGGATTCCCACATGCATCCGCAGAGAGCTGTTCCAAGGCCCTTTGTAAGGCTGCCGACACATACTTCTACGTTTGTGCCTTCCCCACCTGTGAGGCCTTTTAGCAACCCCATGGGTTTTGGTAAGATGTATCTACATTAAACTATATCGTTCTTATGATGTTTAACATAGGTAAGATGTATGTTTAATCGTGTTGCTTATTATAGTTATCATTGATATCATTTTAGATATCGATGTAAAATTGTAAATTATTATTACGTTTACCTCAACGCTCGGTAAGTTATATCTATATTGAATTATTTCATTGTTATAATGTTTAATGTGGGTACTATGTATGTTTAATGTGTTACTTATAATAGTTATCAGTTGTAGATATTGTTGTTAATTGTTATTATGCTTAACTCAATCCTCAGTATGTGTATTGGTGTTAATTATGCTAATGACCATCATCAGTATTGTAGTTACCTATTATAACGTTTGCTGAGAGGCTAGGTAAGATTATGTGTATCGGTGTTAATTGTAATAACTAATAACCATCATAATAATATTAGGACTACTTCCAAAGTATTTGGTGTACTAAATTCCGTGTTCTATTCCAGAGCTGCCTTCACCGTTGGTGTATCTACCTCATGAGCCATTCAGAGGTGTGCCTTTTATTGCACCAATACCACCACATCCGGCGGTGCTTTTCCCTGCTCGGGATCCCCAATTGCATGCTACAATAGTGACTCAGATAGATTATTATTTCAGGTATGATTGTTAATTTCCATAGTTAAAATTCGTAGTGTATCATCAGTGCATCTAATTAAACATTTGGAACTTTACTGCTATTGCACGTGATATATGATTATTGCAGTAATGGAGCTTTTCTTAACTTCTATTCCACATAATATATATACTTCTTGCAGTAATGAGAATTTGATTAAAGATACATACTTGCGGCAGAACATGGATGATCAGGGCTGGGTTCCTATAAAATTAATAGCTGGTTTCAACAAAGTGAGTTTGACTGAGTTTCAGGCTTTCTTGTTTATTTACAATAATCTCATTTAGTACTCTAATTATATTTTTATGGATCACTTGTACTTGTCAGTTTGTTCTACATATAAATTACCTAATATGTCCATGCTCAGAGATACCTTTAGTGTTATCATCAGCGTTTGTGCATATAATTAATGATACTGTATCATTCAATTATTACGAGCATTGCAGACATTATAACTGGTGTTATTATTATGATTATTATGAGTAGCAGTATTAATATTTTTTATTCAGTTGTGTTTTAGTATTTAAATGCCTCCTTTTCATTATCTCTTTGTTTCGTGGGATGGGGGTTTGGGATTGACTTTTTTAGTCTATGTTCATTGACTCCGATCTTGAGCTTACGAGGCTTCTTTTGGATCATGCAAAGGGAATTTGATCTATGGCTGTTTGGGCTCGTCATCCGTTCACATTCCAAATAGTGACCATGCATCACCATGGCTCATCAGTATTCTGTTGATGTATTTCATGATTCTACTCCAGTCAATAATTAGAGGCACTGTAGACAATGGGACTACTGCTAAAAAATGATTTATTTATTATATTTCTTTTTTGTATTCTGGCTTGTTTCAGTATCCACAAACCTCCTTTTCCTTGTACCTTTGATTCTTGAGGTGGGGGCTGGATGTTGTATTACGTACACTTGCTCTATTGAATCCAAACTGACCTAGAAGGTTTCTCTTGGTTCCTGTAAAAAGGATGGATATATTGATTTAAGGCTATTTTGGCTTGTGATCCAAATAATGGTACCCTCCACTATGTCCCATATTCTACTCAACTTAATATCTCAGAGTTCCTAGGCTTCTTCTAGTTGACTTTTAATTAGTTAGGGGGATTCCAAATTTAAGATTCTTTTTCCAGCACTGGTGTAATTTTTTTTGCAAGGCAGGTAGATAAATACTAACGTATATGCTAGATCAAAATTTCTCTTTATTTTTGGTCTCAGTACTAATTGATTGTGTTTCTGGAATCCTGTTTCAGTTGGAGAAGTGGGGTCCAAGGGTCCACTCCAAACTATGTATTTCTATAGAATTATGGTGTGTAAGTGTAGGAGTAAGGTCCATTCCCATTGAGTATTTATATAGTGGGAAACCAAGCAAATCGTTTACATAATAGAATTCCTGTCATGGGGGATGGTAATGTGTTATTATGTTAGGGGATTATTGGATGTTTTAGGAACTAGGAAGCGCCAATACTTCTTCATATGCTGTATTTTTGAGTCCAGGGGCATGATGACTCCCTCAAACAATCAGAAGACATTTGCAGTTACTTCATCTTATCTCTTTTGTTCTGTTGTGATCACCTTCTCTAGATATCTCCTTTGCTATTCTAGTCTTCTCCAGCATGAATCTTTAAGAGAGAGGAAGATGGAGAAGAGTAACAGCAGTTTCTGCTCTAGTTTTTTTTCTTCCGCATTAATACAAAAAAAATCTTCAGCAGTTTTTTTTGATGCTTTGTTTCCACAGGACAGTGTAAACAAGTACTTATTTTTGTTATTAGAAACCTATTTTTTAGCACAGCTGCCCAAGCAATTTTTTTGTAAAAAAATTATATTGATCATTGGAGCTGTCCAGAGGGCGATGTTTTCTTTTTTATTGGTAAAGGGAAATGAGACTTGTGCTCACACCTAACTGAGGGGAAAAGGTAACTTTATCCCTTCGGTCAAACCTTGGTCTTACTGGTACTGTTTTCAAATCACTGCAGCTGAATTTATAATTTACTCTTGTGTACTCTACCAGTGTTCCCAGATATAACTATTAGTTTTCACCAAAGCTTATGACATAAACCTTTTAGTTTGGTTTCTTTGTGACAATGTTGTTTATTCCTGTAGTTGGTTGGGTTTTCTCGCTCCTTTAAATATTTTGTTTAAAGCATGTCTGAGTGAATTTAGTGGAAGACACTGCAGATTTTATAATGCCTTTTTTTTGTCTTTAGATGGCTAATTCTAGCCTGTGATCAAAGGCAGTCTTAACTATTGATAATGCCAAAATATGGGGATAGTTATCACAGCCTGTTCCTACTTGTAACTGAAATCGATTGCATTTGATGTATGATTTCCAAGAAAGAACAATGCATAAAGTATATGTAGATTTTCCCTATACTTGATTGAACCACTATATAGATTTGTGCATCTATTTATCCACATCACCATGCCATCGAAAGTGAAAACACCCACTGGCCTTTAAATTCAACTAGTTGGTACTAAAGGGTTACATGAATCATTTCTATCCATATGTGCTATATGGATCTGACAATTTTATTTTGTCTGTCAGCACTGTGATTAATGTTTTTCCTTCGGATTTTGGGAAGGATAAAAAATCTTTGCATGCTGAAACCAGTGTACGCCTGAGATCATGCATGTTAAGTCTGTAAAAAATTCAACAATAACTAATCCCAACTCCAGATGTAGATGTTAGCTACTCTTAATTCCCTTACAACAGGCTGTGATTTCTATCATTTCTTATGTCTGAACTATTCTTTTGCGGTATGCTGCGTAAGATGAGCTCTCCCAGTTGTAGAGGAGCTATGTAGGATGGTGATGAAGAACCTCTGCATACTGAAACCAGTGTATGGGTGACATCATGCATGATAAGTCTCTAAAAATTTCAAAATGAAATAATCCGAACTCCAGATGTAGATGTTAGCTCCTCTTAATTCCCTTACAATAGGCTTGTGATCTTTCCCATTTCTTCCATGTCTGATCTATTCTTTCTTGGCATGTTGCATGAGCTGAGCTCTCCCAGGTGTAGAGCTATGTAGGATGGTGATATATAGATGGATGGACTATAGTCACTGTAGTGCTTGTACACACACACAAGTCAAAACCGCTCCATGATTTGTGTTATTTTTATTGTGTTATTACTAGCCAAGCACAGTAATTATATTTATTCCACCGGTTTGTCTTTCTTTCTGGGTGATGGCTTGCCCTAGGTACCAGCAATAGGCAAAATAGGAGACAAATCCATACCTAGTACATATGTGCTATGGATTAAGCAAGATGTTAAATATATATTCCTTTTAGGTTATCATTGGTGTGATGGGTGCACAATTTCTTCCGTTTGGACATGATGCCTGACAGTTGTGTCAGATCAATTCTACTTTGATTAGACAAAAAAATAAAATAAAATACGAGAAGAAGAAAAGTCAAATGATCAGATTGTGCTAGATTAAACAGGAAGAGGGGAAAAGGATGGAGTTGATCAGAGCAAACATAAAGGAATGGTAGAAATGAACGTAGGACCTGGGAAGAAAGACTGAGAAAATGAAATGAGGGGCGTGGAAGATAATTTAAAAAGGAAAAAAAGTAACATGCACTTGAAGCTAACCATTGATAATTCTTCTATAACAAACCAATGTGTTTTTTTTAAAGAAAACCATTGCTTTCCAGTTTTAGGTTTAGTATGTTACGTTTTAAATATATAAATTGTTTCTCATTGTGAGCTAATTTGTTCCCTGATTTGTAATTATTTAGTCCAATGAATTTACAAACATGACATACACCCTGTATCCTACTATACCCATATCCTAGTTTTTCAGTACTTTCTATATTTCGGTATCAAATCTGCTTAATACCTTCTGTGCATAATTTTTTCTGTGCAACGTGGGCTCTAGCCTTAAAATCTTCAAGGAAAAAGCACGCTACTAACATAGAAAGAGGGAAAGACAACATGTCTAGTTGTATGGTAGAACACAAATCTGGAAGTCTAATACAATGCCCTTTTTTGGATGCTGAGAACAATTTGGATTAGTTTCGATTAAGAATGTTTTTTCTTAATGCAAAGACAGTGACCTTTGTTTGCTTTTCTGTTCCTCCCGCTCTAGGTTAAGAATTTGACTGATAATATCCAGCTGATATCGGATGCTTTGCGGACTTCAAGTCTTGTGGAAGTACAGGTATATTCATTTTTTCTTAAGGTTTAAGTGTATATGAAATTCGCTTATCTTGGAACTGCTGATATTTATATCTTCAGTTCATGTATGTGCCTTCTATTTGACTTGGTTAAATAATCCATTATGGGGATCTGTGTGATCTGAACGCAAACGTTCTTGTATTTTTGTTTTCTCTATATGGGCCAAACTTGATGCAATATCTGAAGTCTTATCCTTGCGTTCCTTGCATTGCAGGGTGACAAAGTAAGGAGGCGTAGTGATTGGATGAGATGGGTAATGCCATCCGTTTACTTCCCCACAGTCTCAGCCTCAGGTTCCCAGTCCCCTGGAGGGCCTAGTAACGAGATCCTAGCTTCAAAGGTCCAGAGTGTAGTGTTGAGTAGTTTAGCAGATGTTCCAGCTGAAGCATTGATTAACAAACCAACATCCGGAGATTTTCAAGGTGGTTCTGCTAACATTGTTCCACCGGAAATTTGAATTAGAAAGAATCGTGGCAGAACACATGAATCTACACCAGGGAGGAAGCGGGTCAATGGCAATGGGTAATATATTGCTTTTTTCTTGGGGATGATGATTACAATGGCATCATCGAAATGTGGCTTGTAGGAAAAAAAATAGAGAGAGAGAGAGAGAGAGAGCGCCTCCCCCCCCCCCCCCCCCCCAAAAAAAAAAAAAAAAAAAAAAAAACTAAATATAGGTCACAAGCTGGGAAGAGGGGATTAGGGAAAAAACTGTTGCCACTTTTGCGTGCCTCTTGTTTGGGGCCTTGTTCACTGTCGATTCCCGAGCTTGTTCTTCAATTATGGGGAAATTTTCTACTTCCCATGCTGCATTCACGGTTTCCTTTTTTTTTTTTTTTGGGAATCTCTTTGGGGTCGGGTTATTACCTCTTATTTTAGAATGAAATGGTGGAAGGCATGGATTCGCTTTAGTTATGGGGGAGACAGAATGTCCCTTGATTACTCGTGTTTTTACTATCATTTTCTTTTAAATCGACTCTAGTTACATGTCTTCTTTTAAAGTATGTTCATGTGAATAACTTCAACTTATTACTCTTTTGAGTATTTTTCGTCATCAGATTTTCCTCCTATTGTGGGGACGCCATTGGCAGTTTTCTTCTATTTAACATTTTAATACGTGTGTGGACAAGCATGCTAATGTATTTTTGAGGTTGAAATTAATGTCGGGGCTGGCTCGTTTGGTATATTATTTTTAAAAATAATAGCTTTGATGAATTTAAAATTAGTAAAAATTAATTTGGACGTATAATTTTTAAAAAGTTATATTTTTAAAAATAATTATGCACTCTGAGCTATAGAGTCAAATCTTGCTTTTCAAACACTAGAGGATAACATGCTTATTGAAGTACAAAATTGTTAAAGTACAAAAGAAGCTTAAGATAAATTATGTACTCTCTAAGAAGTGAATAAAGGATGTCAAAGGACAAGAGATCAATGATTCTAAAGCAACAATATAAAACTTTCATTTCAAAGCCTAATAAAATATTAAAAAAATATTTGTAAAAGGTACACACAATTGATGCTTGAGTTGATGACTTTTGGGATTGAGATGTCAAGTGAAGACATCAATGACAAAATTCTTAAATCTCTCTCAAAGATGTTTCATGTAAAAGTGATTACTTTGAAAACTTTGGTTTGGATCAATACTCTACTTATGAGCACTATGGGAGTCTCAAGACCTATGTGCTACAGTATCGCAAAGAAGATGAAAAGCTCACTAAAGCATTATCCAATAAATACAAGGTGGATACTGACTCTGAGGATGATACAGAGGAGGAAGATAGCAATTCTAAAGATTCAGATGAAGAACTAAAATTAGCACTTATTGTCAGAGGTTTGACGAAATTTTTCAAGTCCAAAAAGAAGAAAAATTTCAGACGGTCTTCAAGAAAGTTTAAGGATGAAGAACTAACTTGTTATCATTGTGGTAAGACTGGACATCTTATAGCTGATTGTTATTTCAAGAAAAATCAGGAGAAAGTAGAAAACAAAAAGAAGACTATAGCTCCAACAAGAAAAAAGCTATAAGAAGGCCATAGTTACCAACAACAAGTTCAAAAGTGATTTGGAAGAAATAGAATAATCTTTCTATGACAAATTAGAAGAAGCCAATTGTTTTATAGTAGTTGAGGTAAACTCATCTTCTACCCCTCGTGAATTTTAAAAATTGATTGATTCATTAACTGTTGAACTTGAGGAAACTAAAAAGGAAAGGAATCAAAAATATGAATACATTGAAAAAAATCATAGATTCATACATGCTGAATGAGAGGTATGAAGACATTAAATATCTTCATAATAAAACAAGTGTTGAAGAGGAGCTGAGAGTCACAAAAGACATATTAGAAAGTGCTTGTAAAATAATATGTAGACTTAAGTATGAAAATGACAACTTCAAAAGGACTATCAAAAGGAAGTTGAAGATAGAAAAAAGTGGCAAAACTTTGCTGAGATTGCTAATCGATTTAAAGTTGAACTAGATTTAAGAGGCGTAGCTCCTAGGTTAGGATATGAGGATATAAATCCTAAAACTTTTAAGAAATACGCTGTTGAAACCAAACCACAAATTATTTTTTTCTCTACTAGTGTTGTCCAACACAATTGTGGTGAGGTTAAAATGATTCGAAAGGTTGTCACTGTAGAGGTGATCAGGGAAATTTTTACCACCTTTTAGGGCCACTTTGGGTATATTTTCATGTTCTTTTGCTTAATTTATTATCCAATTAAGCTAAATTATCACATTTTCATGCCCTAACCCGAAATAAAAGATTTCTTGGAGTTTTTACGATATTTTTACTATATTTTAATAGGAATTCAAGAATCAAGGAAGAATTTATCAAATTATCTGAAGAAAGTTAGAATCCTAAAGACCTAAAGACCACGACTGGCAAATTTCAAGTTGATTGGGTGAAGCCAATTTTGCATATTTGGAGTTCAAGAGTCTCAACGAAGAAGTCATCCTTTTGGTTGGGTGAAATCCGATGTGTTTAAGTGATGGTCGGGTGAAGGATTCTTCACCTGACTAGGTTAAGTGAAGCTTATTTTTGCATATTTGGAGTCTACAAGCCTCAATGAAGAAAACGTACTTCTGGTCGGATGAGATCCGAGGTTATTAAGTGATGTTCGGGTGGGGTGAAGCCTTCTTCATCCGACCAAGCCCAAAAATTGGCCGTGGACTCATCATTATAGCAACTCACTTATTCCCTTCTGGAAGGAAGTCATTTGAATAAAGAATAAACATCAAATATGAAGTCAAAGTGCAATTAAACTAAGAAATTCAAATTCAAATAAAGGCTTTGCATTGGGACACTAACATTTTCAAGTGATAAATGGTGGGATTTAATTCCTTTTCAAATTCAAAATTCAAATATGAGTTACAAGAGAATAAATGAAGGTATTTACTTGGAAGAATTATGAAATATTATGGAGAAATTCAAATCCAAGCTCGGGAGGTTATAAAAGGGGCATCAATTCATCATTTGTAACCATCCAATTTTTTACCATCTTACGTTTACCATTATACTACATATAGAGTAGATAAAGAGAGATTTGAAGAAGGTTTGAGTATCATTTGGAGCGTGAAAACATTTTACTTGGAAAAGAAGATCAACAAAGTCTTGGTCAAAATAGGCAGGCAATTCTTATTATATTCTTTTTCCATGCATTGTAATTCTTTTGTCTTCAACCAAACTATGTCAGCTTAAACACCCTTGATTGGGGTTAGGATGAAGTTTGATATAATAAATTGACTAGTAATGTTTTAATTTAATTTTTTCACCTTGTGTGTGTTTATTGAATATCTTGGTAAACTTAAAATGGACTTGATCATTTCATCTTATCATTATAGGTATTTATGTGAAAGATTGAAAAATGAAATATATTTACTGGAAAAATCAAGATAATTAGACTAGGGTTACATAATTTGTGAAAGCTAATGTAAAACCTATAATACCAATTAAGAATGGGTGTGATGCCTAGCTCTTGACTAAACAATTCAAAACTTAAAAGGTCACTCGTCCTCCATGTTAGGGTGTACACATAATTATGACACTTTAAAAAAAGGCTAATTCATGCATTAGAAATTGGGTATTAAATAATGATCACAAAGAAATAATTAGATTGAACTAAGGCATAATCTTTAGAAAAATACATCAAATAAAATCTTAACCTCCAATCGTCTTTATAAAATTAAACTTTTATCTATTATAAAAAGTGTTTTTCATCTCTCACACTGCTTAAAATAATTTGTTTAAATTCAGTTTTGTTTTTATATTATTCCAATTAAAATATCTTTCTAAGTTAGTTTAAAATTTTCAAATTCTTCATCATTCCCTTGAGTTCGACAACCGGACTTAAAATTACTTTATTACTTGTTACGATTCGAACACTTGTGATTCACCGATTAAGAGGGCAATGTAGTGACACTCATTTCTATAAAAGAGCCTAAAATGATGATGTATCTTAGGTCAAAGATGTACTACTCGTGAGAACAGGCTTAGGCCATAAAGGTAAGCCTGAAAAAAAAATTAATATGCAAACTTTCATTGCAAGTTGTTAGCTAGGGAAGCAAATCAAGCAATCTTTTAGAAATGAGAAGTAAAAAAGGCTAGTTCTATCACAACACCTTGGCAAATTTTCACATGGATCTATGTGGTCCAATGCTTGTTAAGTCTTATTATGCACATAGAAAAAAGGCCACAAAGTGCACGATACATGCTTGTAGTAGTAAATGACTTCACCATAAATACTTGGATTGATTTTATTAAAAGTAAAACTCACACACTAGATACTTTGATTGAACTCTTTAATTAGATAAACACTCACAAGGATTAAGGATTAAAACCTTTAGGAGTAATTATGATAAGAAATTTGATTTTTCAAGAATGATTAATTATTACACTATACAAGGTATTAGGCATGAATTTTTAGCACCAAAAATTCTCCACAAATAGTATTACTCAAAGGAAAAATAGAACACTTGTTGAAAGAAATACAACCTTGTTAGCATGAGCAAATATTTCTCGTTACTTGTGGGCTAAAGTTGTGTCTACTGTATACTATATACATAATAAGACCTTAATTAAAAAAAAAGCCATGAAAACACCGAATGAAATATAAAAAAGCAAAAAAATTTAATATTAGAAAGCTTATTGGAAGTGCTTGAATTGATTTTGACATTTGTATCGAATAAAATTGTGCCTTCTACGTATTGTTATTTTTAATTTTAGAGAGGAAGAAATTTAAAAAATAAATAATAAAAATAAGCGGGATGAGATAAAAAGTTAATATAATATTATTTAATTTTTTATTTATAAATAATAAAGAGTACGTAGTGTTTTAATTGATACAAAATTGTGCCCATATTGTTATTTTTAGTTTTAGGGAGGAGGAAATAATAATAATAACAATAATAATAATAATAATAATAGGGAGGGAGGGCGTGAGCGTGTGCGGAATCCTAACCAGGGTCCAGAGTGATCAATCTTTGGGAAGAAGGAATCGTGTTGCATTGATTTGTTTCTTTGCAACCAACCCACCCCAACCCATTCATCATCGTTCAGAAACCTTCATCCATCACTCCCTGCCTGACTCTCCCCATCTCTTGTTATCCCAAAATGTTATTAAACCAATCTCATTTGTGGTCACTTCGTTTGGATTGTCATTAATTTGTTTTGATTTTTGTTTGTTTTCATTAATTAATTTTTGGGTCGCCAACCCTACATGGCAGTCACTGCCAATCCATCCGCGAGGCCGATCGAAAATCTGAGCAGCCCTCAATCTCGCCGCTCCAGAGGGTGGACGGAGATCGTCCGCGGGGAGCCAGAACCCGTCGTTCCCGCCGGCCCTTCACCTTCATCGCCGTCGCCCAGCATGGATGTCGCCGGCACGGTTCCCTCCCCCTCCGGCGATTCCTTGCCCGCGTCGTCCGGTTTCGCCGCCGACAACCAGGCGGAGAGTGGCGAGGGCACGGGCGGTAGCAACAATGTCGGTAAGAAGCCGGCCTGGAGCAAGCCTTCCAACGGCACGGTCGAGGCCAGCCTGGTTATGGGAGCTGTGTCGTGGCCTGCCCTGTCGGAGTCTGCTAAGGCTAATGCAAAACCGCACTCCGGTTATTCATCCAAAGGTCCCGAGGAGGGATCGTCGGTTGTGCAGGTCTGATTGTACTCGAAGCCACCCTTACTCTCCTTTGATTGTAATGATATTGGCATATGTATGTGCTTCTTTATTTCCATTAACTCGCAGGGTTGGCTTTTTAGTGCTGTTTTGCTACTTCGTAAACTGTAAGGTTACTCGCATACATTTGCGTATCGAACGCTGTTTTCATTTCACGGATCGTTTACCGTCTTTTGTAGGGAAGTGGAGTTGCTTCTTCTTCATATTCTAAGTCGCAAAAACAAGGAGTTAGTAATGCGAATTCGAATACCACACCAAACAATGCTTACCCCGTACGCCACAGAGGTAGTAAGCGCAGTGGTGGTGGGGTTTCAGCAGCTCAAAATGGCCCCTCTCAGGCACCGGCCACACCGGTTTCAGTAATGGAAGGTCCCCTCATTAATCATTCTTCTCCTAGGGATCATACCCATAAAATGGGTAACTGGGATTCTGGACAAAGGGAGTTTCAATCCCATAGTAGTAACAATCACCCTCAACCACAACAGCGTAGTAGTTCGTTCAGGAAAGGCAATGGAGGGCCACATCCACGCGGGGATGGTTCTTACCATCATAACTATGGTGGTAGGCGTGATCGCGATACTGACCGAGGTGGGAATCATGACTGGAATCCTCATCAATCTTATAATGGGAGGGATTCCCACATGCATCCGCGGAGAGCTGTTCCAAGGCCCTTTGTTAGACCGCCACCACATGCTTCTACTTTTATGACCCCCCCACCCGTGGGACCCTTGGGAAGCCCCATGGGTTTTGGTAAGATGTATCTACATTAAACTATATTGTTGGTGTAATGTTAAACCTAGGTAAGATGTGTGCGTATTTGTGTTAAATGGATGTTTAACATCGGTAAGATGTACTTGTATCTATAATGCTTACTGAAAAGCTTTGTAAAATGGATGCGTATCGGTGTTAATTATACAAGTCATCATCATCGGTATCACAGTTATTATCACTGCTAGCCAAAATTTTGGGTTATGCTAAATTCTTTGTTCTTTTTCAGAGCTTCCTTCGCCATTGGTTTATATACCTCACGAGCCATTCAGAGGTGTACCTTTTCTTGCACCAATTCCCCCACCACAGGCAATGATTTTCCCTGCCCTGGATCCCCAATTGCATGCTACAATAGTGACTCAGATAGATTATTATTTCAGGTATCATGTTTCTTGGCTTTTACTAAGGGTAGATGTCATAATGTATCGTCATTCATCTTGTACCTTATTCTTAGGTGCAGTTTGGAACTAAACTGCTATAGAAATAGCACACCATATAACATTCTTGCTGTAATAAAACTTTACTAACTTCAATTTCACGTAATATATGCTTGCAGTAACGAAAATTTGATCAAAGATACATTCTTGCGGCAGAACATGGACGATCAGGGCTGGATTCCTATTAAATTAATAGCAGGCTTCAACAAAGTGAGTTTAGCTGAGTTTTGGGTTTCTTCTTGTTTATTTACAATGTGCTCATTTGGTACTATGATAATATTTAAGGATCATTTGTGCTATTCGGTTTTTTATACATGTAAATTACCTAATAGGCCAATACATCCATGCATGGTAGAAACATCTAATTTTAGCATTAGTATTTGTGGATATAATCATGACTCTGCATCTTTCAATTATTACTAGCACTGGAGGCTTTAGAGCTGCTGTTTTAAAAGCATTTTTTTCTTCATTTTTTTGGTATTTAGGTGTTTTAGACTTTTAGTATTTAAAACCTCTCTTTTTATCATACTTTTGTTTTGTGGATTGGGGTTGTATTTTGACATCAAACTTGGACCTACAAGGCTTCTTTTGGATTGATAACTGGCTGTGTTGGCTTGGCAGCCTGTTATCCATTTCCACACTAAATAATGGCGATGCTCGACTTTGTCTCATTAGGATTTTGTTGGGGGATATTATTCAATGGTTATGCGTCAATCAATAATTCAGTGCACTGCAGACATTTAGAGCTGCTGTTTCTTTCGGTAATTAGTTGTGTTTTGGTATCTAAAAACCTTCTTCCCCTTATATTATACCCTTGGGGTGGGGTTTGAATTTGTATTTCAAACCCTGTTTTATTTACTCCAAACTTGGGCCTATGAGGCTTGTTTTGGGCCTCGAAGGGATATATATTGATCTAAGGCTGTTTTGGTGTGTCACCCATTCCCACACAAAATAAAGGCAAGACTCACTATGTCTCATTTTCTACTATACTTAATATCTCAAAGTTCCTAGGCTTCTTCTTGTTTTATTTAAATTATTTAGGCAGATTCCAATTTAAGATTTTTTTCCAATGCTAGTCTAATGTTCTTGTGTGATAGATAAAGAAATGATAATTTATATACTAGTTCAAGTTTTCTCTTTTTTTATGGGCTCAGTGCCAGTTTAGTGTGTTTCTGGAATCCTGTTTGCGTCTGGAAAAGTGGGGTCTGACTCCAGATTATGTATTTCTATAGAAGTACCTTATGTGAGTGGTAAAGTAAGGCCCATGCCTAGTGATTTGTTGTTTTGGAGTAATTCTGTTTTGCCAAAACCAAGAAAAATAGTTGATTGTTTTAGGGACCATGAAGCAGCAATACTTCATTGTATGATGTATTTTACATTTTTACTGTTTAGGAAATTGATGCTCTTTGAAATATGCAAGATACATTTGCAATGGTTTCTTTTTATCTCTTTTGTTCTCTTGCAACATAGTTAAAGCATCAAGGCAACGCAAATGAGTTGGAGGGAGCTCAGATGCCATAGTGATAAAACGACCAAAATGTAATCTAATTAAAGTTAATATTAATTTCATGAAAGCTATATGACAAATAGTAAATAATTATCCATCCATGATCAAATAATAATCTATCGTTAATAAATAAATTTTACAAATTAATCCATCAACACCACCAACAGAACAACTAATGTATGGTTAAGTTTCAGCAAAATAGGAAAATAAGGTTTAATTGATGATTAGATTTTTCAAATTTGTGATCCTAATTATATAGTGCTACAAAATACTATAAAGTTATATTGTAATGAGTGAATTTCATACAAATAAATTAAATAATATGAATCCCACTTTACCCATTGATTTGGTGAAGACTAAAGCTATGGAACATGTATAAATGTAATACAGATAATAATAATAGTAGTACTAAATCACTAAGCAAGTGACTAAATTACAAACGACCAACACATGCATGGGCAATCAAAATTTTTATCAATAGGATAGGCATTACGACGTTCAGCCACATCTATCATTCACTCTTATCAGTAGGAGAAATATGTTGTAAGTTCTGAAACAACTGACATCTGCGCTCACTCCATATTGCCTAGAATGTAGTGACATGGACCGACCCCAACAACCACGTGGCCCATCCACTGCCTTAACCTCCAGACCCACACAGCCCTGATAACCCATAAAAGCTTGATCGCAGCAAAGACAAAACTCCACATTTAAGCCACCCAACTAAAGTGGAGGAGGAGATGGTTAATGAGGTTTCTCCATTTTCAATCAAAAAACCAAATTAGCAATCAAGAGCGATCATGAGACATTATGATAATATTACCAAAGAGTAGAGGGGGAGAGAGCCTTGTTTGGCTGACGCTGCAAACCTAGAGGAGCTGACATCTGATGTACGAGACAGGGGTGTCATTCATGGGCTATAAACGTTGTCCTTTTGAGGTTTTACTTGGGACCATATGTCTGAGCCTGGGTTTTTATATGCCACAATCTGCAGCTATCACCATTGATGTACACAGCTGCAGCCCTAATAGAAGCAGGGGCAGCTTGATCATGCTCGGTCGGGAAAGCAAGCTGTGAGAGAGTAAAAAGTTTTTTTTTACTACACGTGCCAAACAACATCGTTTTGCTCTCTTTTTTCATTTTATTTTTAATTAGATACACGTTGCATTGTAAGCATTAATTTTGATGCTTTAGCCACATTTTGTTTGGCAAAAAGCTCTTTTTTCTCACAGATTTAAAGCATAGCCAAAATAAAGTTTTTTAAGAGCATCTTCAATCCTATCAAATTATAATGGATAACTAAAGCTAATTTTAGTATGCTATAGTACCATTATAGCTAATAGTACTCCAATAGTTCATTAGTAATATTTTTGTTAACTTTTATTTTTTACCAACTATCCTTATCCTCTCAAAATCCAAACACCCTAAATTCCTAATTGGTGAGGCCTCCCAACGCAGCTGCCACACCGTCAATCCCTATCCCCACCATGGGCGACATAGAGAAGAAATGTGGGGTGAGGGCCAGGCAACACAGAGGGGAGATTTGGGGAGGGTGCTGGGCAACGCAAAGGGGAGATATGGGGTAGGGGCCGGGCAATGTAGATGTTGCAGTGGTCATTGACATTACAGAGGGAGGTGGCTAGGGAGGAGGTGCCGTTGGGGAGGATGAGGGGGGGGGGGGGGGCTATGAAGAGGAAGGGGGCGTGTGGGAGAGAAGTGACGTGGGGAGGACGCAGTTTAGGTCAAGGGTTTAGTTTGTAATGTTGGAATAGGATTACAATACAAGATGACTTGATATCATCACCAAAAGCTAAAGCCATATTTATCTTGTTTTTGCTTTTGCTAATAGTTTACCTAATAAATTGAAGAGTTTTTAGTCAAATATGCATTTGGCTTTTGCTTTTGCTAATGGGTTGAAGATGTTCTAAGAACATTTTCGATAGCTTAGCTATATTAATAGTTAAAGTTATATTTAACTAATAAATTACTCTAATAGGTTAGTTATTACATTAGCTAAATATAGCTTCAGCTATAATCTTAGGTAAATCCACCTAAATTTTAGCTTTTAGCTAAATTACTACATTATCATTCACCTCATAATTATTTTAATTGCCTAAAATATCATGCCCTTACACGTCTCTCTCTCTCCCTCCAACCTAGATCTCGTGCCGTCCTCCCCCACCCATCCTTTGTACCGCCCTCCCCCGCCCTTGCTTGTTGCTCCCGTCCCCACATACCACCATCAACATTCAGAGCTCTAAGCTATAACATTTCATCGGCAAACTCAGAATCTCCGCAAGACCGTCACTTTGGATGCACCACCCTTCTCGTCCGAAAAACGGTGTCTATTTTTTGAACAAAAATGGTTCCACATTCATGCCCCGCGTCAACACTTCCGATTGATGTCCACAAACGGGCGCGACCGGCGATGCCATTTGTTAAATCGTACTCCTCTTGAGCCCAGTGGTGATTTGTTTTTTTGCCGGGCTGGTTGTGTGGGTCGGTCCACTTTGGCGTGTATCATTGTATCTTGTGGTGTCTTTACGGGGGCGAACAGAATGCTATTTGAACGTGGCTTTGGGTGGTGGAGCTTCAAGCCCGTCTTGCGTCTCTCTGGCCCTGCACGTTCTTGTAGTGTGGTTGTGGTTGTCCCTACTCAAACGAGGTCGCCTTTTTTTATTTTTGTTGCACTCTCTTAGTGTCTTGATTTTCTTATAAAGTTTCATATAAAAAAAAAAAGTCGTCGCTCCTCCTTGCCATGTGATTTCACCCTCCCCCACCCTTGGCCGTCCTCCCCGCGTTGCCTACCTGTACTCGTACGCCCTACGCCACCATACACCCGTCACCCTCTGCATTGTCCCCATCGACCAAATAAACCAAATAGGTTGTAATCAAGGATTTGGTGAGATATATGATAAGGATAAACTAAGTAAAATAAAATTAAGTAATAAATTTTAAAATGTATTCATGGAAAAGAGAGGTAGATAAAGAAGGGGAATGAAAGTTTCTAGTTTTCATGGCATCCCACCTACCTTAAGGAAAAGACACTTTAACACTGCTGCTAAAGCATTTTAAATAAATTATTTTTAAAGCATTGGAACTAAATGGATGCTACTATGTTCTTTTTATTGGTAAATTGGAAATAAGGGAGTTGTGGCTTGAACTTGGCCTAGCTATAGGGAAAGGCTAAGTTTATTCATTGGTTCAAGCCTTGGTAGTACAGACATTGTTTTCATATCATTAATGAGATTTATAGTTATTTTATTATAATTATTGTTTGAGGGAGTGAAGGTTTGCTTTGGGCGATTTTTGTTATTCTTTCCTATGCGACATTATCAATAACTTTTTTTTTTCCAGTTAATTATTGTCTTTTTGTTGTAATCATGTATTTCACGTGCTCCTTGTGTTCGATTTTCATCTAATAAAGTTTGTCTTATAAAAAATTATAGTTTATTGTATCTTTAATTCTTAATACATTCATTTCTATTCATAGTATCATCTTACACTTCGATGTTTGTTTACTATTATTTTGATAAGAATAATATTTTATTATTTACTAGTTTAGGCGGCATGTGTCTAAGACACTCACTATGATTTATGTGTTTTTTAGTTATGAATATTCTTTTGTATTATTTTTTTACCAATATAATCATTAAGTTTGTTTAAATTATCTTATTATATTAAAATATTTGGTTAATATTTCTGGTATATAAATATATAGTATAAAAAGAATGAAAATGTTATTTTAAGAAAGAAATAACATAGAAAAAATATATAAAAGTAAATGTTTATTAGCTCAAATTATTTTATGAATGTATATGTATAGTGTTATATATAATATATATTTACTTACGTAATATAATCATATTTTAAGTTTCAACACTCCAATATAGTTTTGTTATTACTTAATTACTTTTAAATCACTTATCAAATTTTAATCGTAGTATATATATTGTTTTGACTAAATTTTACTGTTGTTTGATTACTTTCTAAATATTTTTAAATTTTTACTAAGTTTTATTGCCTTGTTTTTGTTTCATTAGTGTTATTCGTGTATTGTGCCTTTATTGAGTCATTTTAAAATATTTATTACTAGTTATATAGGTTGGTCTGACATATGCCTTAATTGTTTTCATTTAGTTAATATTTTTTATTTTTAGTAAATAAATTTTATTGAGTTAGAGTATTTTAGGTAAATAGAAGTTTCTATGCTGTTTTTTATTACTTTAGTGCTATATTTTTACTGTGTATTTATTTATAATTACATTTTGAGTTACTTTGGTAATAGAATTAAATTCGTTAAATTAGTTTTAAAATTCATTTTTTATTTAATGAAAATTTAAAAAATTAGGTATTCTAGAAAAATACCTTTTAGAAAATTTTAGGTAAATTTCTTTTTTCTTGTATATATTATTATTATTTCAATATATTGTGTTGTGTTTTTTTAAAGATACCTATGAATACCTTTTATTAATTGTTTGAGTTTTTTTAATAATATATTTTTGTTATTAGTTGTTTCTTTTTTATTAAGTATTAAGTAAAATTTATCTGATTAGAATGAATATTTTTAAAAATTAAAATGCAACTAAACTCCCACTTTTATATATTTAGATTTATTTTTTTGGAAATTGATGTATATTGTATATATGTATAACTTAAATTTGACTTCTCCGTGGATAAATTCTTGTCTAGTGACTAGTATCACCATTTTAAAGATCTGTACCACTATCACATCCTCATATTGTGTATGGATATATTATCAATGCCATTTTTATATACCATAAATGTCAATCTCTAAGTAAAGTTTTAGCCTGCAGAATTAAGGTTGTGTCACATTTTTTTGTGGCTTTTGTAACTTCTCCTTTTACTGTATATAAAAAAAGAGTTTTAACATGTAGTATACTAATCATAAACATATATTCACCAATATTTCTACCCAACTGTTGGATACTTGGATTGTTTGAGGACCTCATTTTGTTGAATCCTGATGCGGTTAGTAAATTTTCATTTACACCCTACTATAAATATGTATCTCAAAAATGAAAGGTAAATAAAAAAATATCAGGTAATTTAAGATTTTAAAGTTATCTTTGGTATTTGTTGTTCAGAAATTGAATTGTGATGCAGATGGATTTCTATACAAAATATGAAACTTTTTGATTTTTTTTTAAAATTCCTTAGCATCTAATTAAATATTTGGTATATGGGTATCATAATAATAGGGAGAATGAAATTAACATGAGAATATAATTGACATGAAAAACGAAATGGAATGGTCAATTAACTTTATTGCATTTGGTATACGAACTAATCTATTGACTAAATTATTAAAATATTCTTTCAATGAATAAAAATTATTAAATAAAATCTATCTTTCTTCTTTTACCTGTTTTGGATCCGAACACCAGCCATAGGAACATGGTGTAGACAAGAACGAATGTCCTTATGATCCAGATCCAAAACGTTCTTAATCTATTAACTTAATGACTAAATTATTGTAGTTGATAACAATGAGGATGTTTATGTGGAAGAAGAGGAGAGTGGAGAGTGGCGACAAACTCAGCGATTAAGGCTTTGTAGAGGGACTACTTGGTGAGCTCTTCGTGTCCACCAGCGGTAGATTGTGATAGTTCGAAACAAAATGAAGCATCTGGTTGGAAGTCGAAGATGCACGGAGGATAGGATGGCGTCGAGGAAATAATAATAGTAATAATGATAATAATAATAATAATAATAAGGGCAAAATATAAAAAAGTTATCTAATGTAAGAAAATATTTGTAAACCTAAAATAGGAGGGGTATCAGTTAACTTTGGCTAAGGGTATAAGATTTCGAAGGGAATTGTTGACTTCTTTTCTATTTGTGTAACAAATGCGAAAATGTATATATTTATGTTTAGTAAAAATAACTTTTATATATAGTAATTGCATAGGCGTCAGATGATGGTATGATGCTGAGGTGGTGGTGTGGGTTGCAGTTTTGGTTGCCGTTGATGGATAGGCGCGTGGAAGTTGGGAGAGACGCTGGAGTTGGGTAGACACAAGAGAGACTTACAGAAAATGTTTTACTGATTTTTTTCCTGTAAAATGTTTTCCAAATTTTACGTTAGGGTTTTCTGGTCAAGATCATTTTGCTTTTACTTTGCATTTTACGGCAAACCAAACATCTTACTTCTTGTAAAATATTTTGCCTCCATCCAAACGGAGCCCAAATATCTAACACATACCTTCAAGCTTGAGCATATATGTTAGCCATGCCTTGGTTGGTATAAATATACCATGAATGGTTTCCACTTAAGGACTGTTAAAACAAGTTGATCACCTGACTTGCATAGCTGTGATTAATTTTTGTGGATTTATTCATGAACAAAATAACAATCAACATCAATGCTTCATTCTTTCCTGGAAAACTGGATTAGTTGCAATATGAATGACTTCCTTGTCATACCAAAGTTTCATGCTATCCATGTTTGCATACCCAAACTTTATTAGCATTTGTTTCAACCACATCAGCTTACATGTGGGTTGAGTCATGAACTGATAATCAGATTCAGTGTTTGATCGAGCAACTACTTTCTATTTCTTACTTTTCCAAGAGACAAATGTTTTCTCCAACAAATATACAATAAGTCAATAACCAATAGTGGACCTTCTATCCTTTTACTTGGTGTGAATGGTATCGTGATATAGGAGGCCCTGTCCAGGTTCAGTCATGAAATATCACAATATATCTAAAGCAACTTCTTTTCAAGATTCTTAAAAAATAGAAAATAAAAAAGATTCACATACTCTTTAGGCAAACCGTTGGATTGGCATACCTGTCTCTGCCCAATGTATGCTCTAACCTTAATCTTTCAGAAAAAATCAAGCTTTTACACAGAAACAGGGAAAGACAACTTGTCTGGTTGTATGGATGCTGAACACAATCTGGCTTAATTTTGTTGATTTTGATTTCCTGTTTCTCTTTCTTCAGGTTAAGAAATTGACTGATAATATCCAGCTGATATTAGATGCTGTGCGAACTTCAAGTTTTGTGGAAGTACAGGTATATAAAATTTACTTAAATCTTGGAACTACTGATAATTATATCTTCACTTTTTATGTGTAATTTCTTACTGATAATTACGTGAAATAATCCATTACTGGGATCCACGTGATCTAAATGTGAACATTCTTGTATTTTATTTTTTCCTTTGTATGGGCCAAAATGCATTTAAATGGGAGTTTCTAATGTCATACCCTTTTCCTTGTACCGCAGGGTGATAAGGTAAGGAGGCGCAATGATTGGATGAGATGGTTGATGCCGTCCGTACACTTTCCGACAGTCGCACCTGGCTCCCAGTCCCCTGGTGGGCCTGGTCATGAGATGCTAGTATCGCGTGTCCAGAGCATGGTCTTGGAGCAGACGAGTGGTCTAGCAGATGCTCAAGGTGGTTCTGATAACGTCGTATCTGCCAGAAATTTAAATGTGAAATAATCATGCCAGAGCATGAATCTACGCAAGGGTTATTGGAGAGGGGTGGATGAATAGAACTAACGGCAATGTTGGGAAAAATGGCACCAGTGAAATGTGGTTTCTGGGAACAAATAACAATGATAGTAATACTACTACTACTAATAGAGAGAACGAATGCCGAAAACCAAATATATAATAGGGCACAAGTTGGAAGGAGGGAAAAAAAATCCTTTGGTACTTTGCCTGTCACTTGTTTGGGCTTTATTCATAGCTCCGGTCTTGTTCTACGGTCTTGTTCTTCAATTGTGGGGAAAATTGTGGGGAAAATTTTCGACTTCCAATGCTTCCTTCTCAGCTAGTGTTTATTTTTTGTTTTTGTTTTTGGTTGTGGGGAGGTGAAGGTGTTTAGTAGAAGGTATGGGTTGGAAAGATGGAAGAGAGGTTTGGCGGATGGGGGAAACAGAAGGGTACTTGATTAATTTTGTTTTTTCTTATTCTTCGAGTCTTTTTTTTTGGGTCATAATTTTGATTTAATTATTTTATATTCTGGTTACATTTCTTATTTATAGGTACATTCATATGTATAACTAAAACTAATCTTACCCTTTTGAGGAATTTTCCTAATCAGGCTCATCACACTGAGGGAAGACCTTTTTTGTCATCCCCGTGTATTTTCTCCTCGGTTAAGCCATTGGGTTGTAATTGTTTTTATTTAATATCATCTGTGAGGAATCTAATTTGGGCTTTATGTAACCCGCTGGGTTGTTACTTGTTCACTTTTATTTTTCTTCACAATAAATTGGATTTATCTTTTTTTTAAAACAATTTAATACGCCTTATATTTTCTAGTAAAAGGATGCTAATAAGTAAATTTATATTTAAATAAGTAATTTGAAGACGTTTTAAAGAAAACAGTGATAATATTTTTTGGGTGAGCAGGAGCAGACTACATAATGTATATAAATTTCAAACAATGTTATACAATATGGGTGTTTTTTGTTTTGTAATTCGAATTTGTATTAGAGTTGGCGTTTTCATTTTGAAAATAAATATTATTTAATGGGAGAGAGAATATGTTTTTAAAATTTATTTTTTAAAATTAGATTTTATAAAAATTATATAAAAAAATTATAGATTCAGGTAATAAAAGAAATGAGAGATTTTTAAAAAATAATAGAAAATTAAAACTCACATAAAATTTGAATTTAAATTTAAAAATAAAAAATATTTGAATGATGTATTCAAAAATAATTATTTTATTCAAATAAAGATTTGAATAAAGTAATACTATTCAGAAAATAGGTATATCAAACACATTTTGTCAATTATATTGTGTTTTTGAAAACTGAAACTAATTTTAAAAATAGTTTACTAAACAAAGTCTTACGTTCAATACTAGTTTAATCCTTCATTGAAAACTATTGTTCCTTTGGTTCTTTTAAAAGTTTTGAATCGTGGATTGACATTAAAAAAACAAGATTAATGTTAATTTGCATGTTAATGATTGATTGAAAAGCAAGATTGACTAAGGATGCAAATATGCAATGGTTGGAAGCAATATGTATGCATGGGGGCATGCAATGGTTTAAGTTCACATCAAACTTGCACTTTAATACTGATATCAAATTTTTGGTTTAAAAATTGACATTAAACTTGTGGTTTAAGGTGGAACATTAAATTTATAGTTTTGAGGCCAAACATCAAACTTGTGGTCTTTTTCGTGGTTCAAACTTTCGATTTAAAAGTTATTTTGAACTTGTGGTTTTGAAAATGCGTGAACTTATGGAATTATGCAACTGTCAATATAAAATCCTTTTATCTTCTCAAACTTTCGAATTAATGCTTTCATTGGTGAACTTTCAATTGAAATAATATTTCTTGACTTGCATTTCTTGACGCATATTGGAAAGTATAATCTTTTGACATTTGTATATAAGATGCATTGGTTTATTGCATGACTATTGGTGAAGATACTAAAGAAAAACCATGGTACCATGATATCAAACAATATCTACTCAAATGGAAATACCCTGCATAAGTCTTGGAATCAACAAAGGAACATCCAATGGATGGCAAGCAATTGTTTCCTTATCAGTTTAATCTTATACAAACACAATGATAATATGACCTTACTGTTATGTGTGGAGAAAAATGAAGCATCCTATATCCTTAGTGAGGTTCATGTTGGCGAATGTGGATCATATGCAAATTGACTTGCTATATTTAGGAAAATCATGAGAATGAGCTATTACTAAATAACCATGAAAAAAAACTACATTGAGTATGTGCATAAATGTTAAATATATGGTGACCGTATTCAAGCCCCTCTATCTTAGCTACACGTAATAACATTTCTTTGTGGGGCATGAATGTTATTGAACTCATATCGCCAAAGGCCTTCAATGGCCATGGATTTATCATTGTAGCAATTAACTACTTTACTAAATGATAGTTAGTTTAAACAAGAAGGTCAAACCAAAAATCTTCAAAGAAAGAGACCTAGTTCCAAAGAAAATATTGTCAATACAACATGATCATAGAGACAAGTAAACCTCAAACAATGATGGATCATATGGTGTGAAAAAGGCATTTTCGGGAGACACTCCTATCCTTAACCAAATATGGACAAAGACAAACTCCCGAATCTTATAAATAGTAATGTTATAAAGAAATTATGTCTAAATCTCCTTTATATTGTTAAATATGAATTGCAATTGCCATTTATAGTGAAGGATCTAATCGTGTTACATCGCTTTCAAACCCTTTGAGCCTTTTCTGGTCGTTTTCACCTATGCTTATTTTCTTGTCATCTACATTCAGGTACCCTTTTTCTTGGTTTTATTGAAATCGTAGATGACATATTGGGATACAAGATACAATGACTTATATTAGGGCATGCTAATAAAAAAGAGTGATGCATTCCCAATAGAATTTAGTAAAGAGCTCACCCTTCCAAAATTCTAAGACAAAAAACCCATACTACCCGTAGTTGAGTCAGAGGGAGGCCTTGATCCATGAAACAGTTTCTTATCCCTAGCAAAAACAAATTCCCATTGCCTTTTATCTAGTCTAAACCCCTTAGAATCTCTAAAAATCCAAAAAAAAACCTCCAAAGAAGTTCGATATGTAATCTTACCTTCAAAAGCTCTTACCCCCAATATAGTCCAAATCTCACACTCATACCGTTGCTACCTCCTTCGAATAAATGAGAATTGAATTATTATTCGATGCACAAGAATTCAACCTACTAGTCAAATGTAGACTTATTAAAACCCCTAAAAAGGTGTCAAAGGTAAAATACAAAGCTTCATGGAAAAAGAAGAAGAAAACAAAGGCACACTTAATGAACACTCAAAAGGGCGAGTAGAATACAAAGTTAATAAAACAAAAACACTACAAAGCTAGAATCCATGATCATTTAGGTTGACTAGCTAAAATTTGACAATTCATACCCAACTATTCTTTGTCATTTTCCACCTAAAAATTATTTACACAACATAGTTTCCTGAATAGTATTTATAACGGAAAGACTTACACGAGACAATAACAAAGTCCCTAGTCTCTTGTAAGGTTGTAAATGAATCAAACATTCATGAACAAGCTCGCATTCGCCTCAATAAAAGATCGTTTATGTTCGTTCATTGAAGAACAATTCGTGAATACCATTGTTATATTTGTGAACATGTTCGTAACAAGTGTTCACGAATAGTTTGTGAATATTATTTGTGTTTGTAAAAATTATTTGTGAACAAAAAATAAAAAAATTAATTAATATGTATAAAAGTTATTTTATTAAATATAATTTCATAATCATATACTTTTATATTATTATTAAATAAAATATATATTTTTTGATTTATTTGTTTATTATTACTATTATTATAATATTTTTGTGAATTATATATAGTAATTATTTAAATATATTAAATAAAGATAATACAGTCTAACAGTTAATTAATTGTACTTTTTTGGATTAGTTTACAATGTATTTTTTTTCTTCAGATTTTTATGATTTTATAATTGTATTCATGAACGCTTATGAACCGTTTGTTAATAACATAGTAACGTTCGTAAACAGTTCGTGAACATCATAGTTTAATGTTTGTGTTTGGTTTGTTCGTTAATAAATAGTAACAAACACATTTGAACACTTTACTAATCGGTTCGGTTCGATTTATTTCTAGCCTTAATTACTTGTTATAAGGAGAATGCCAAATTGGAGCTATTTCAACAAATTATTTTGTGATGCTATCTTTTAAGAGTTATACTCGATCTGATTTGTGGTTTAGATTAGGTAAACTTGGTTCCTTGGTTTTGAGAGGGAGTGGTCTATCTGCTGAAGATGAATCCCTATCTGCCGCTTCTGAGAAAGGGTTTTGAAGTTCAATTCTTGGAAGTGATCCGCTAGCTCCTTTAGATATGGCCATAGTCCTAACACTGAAAAGAATAAATATGTCAAATGCGTACCGACGATGCATGAGATGCAACTAACTTGTTTAATATATATATATTTTCCCTCCCACTGGCGTAATACAGAATTATCCATGAGTTAATGATACTTAGCATTTACGCGTTCCGAAATAATACCGTGAGTGAAAGAGGGAAAATAGAGGCCGTTTCGAAAAATATAATAAATAATAATAAAGTACACAGTTTGAAATTGATTGAAGTTCCCCCTGGAAAAGACTAGCGGCGGCATCGAGGCAAGGTAGCCTTGAATCCAGAAGTCCTCCGCGAGAAGAGAAGAGAGAGGTACGTACATTCAAACAGATGGACACAGCCTTTCCAGCTGTAGGACCATTCATTCAGTTCATGGGCCTCTCAATGCGTGAAAAGCCCATGGCATGGCAAAACCTGGCGGTTCAACCAAATTGCACCGCCGGACAAAGCCGTCCAATCCAATACCGACAAGACAGATTCCCACAGCCACGCATGCACCAATATAATAATAAATAAATATATGGCGCATTCAAACTGTTGCAAAAACACGTACTGCATCACGCACCAAATTATAATCAAGAGGGATATGATAGTGTTTATTTATTTATTTGTACATACATGTGGATGATACAGATATGGGGGCAGTACGTCCTGTCCTGGCCCTCTCTGCAATCTGCAATCTGCAATGAAATAAATCTGTACAACAGGAAAGACGACGGGAAGGACGATGGGTCTCAATCGCCGCATCAGACAGACCGAAATTCAAAACCCACATGATACTTCCCCTTCCCCACGCCACACCACGCAGCACCGAATGCGAGTCAATGTCCATGTTATCATTGTTATGCATGCATGGACATGGTATATAGCTAGCTAGGTTGGTTGGTGAGATCTCAGATCTCCCATCTTAATATGGTTCATCAATTATAGCTCTTTTCCTTTTTAGCTGGGACACAAGTGGCACGAGCGGGGAAGCATTTTTTTGGTCGCATTAATTTATTAGTGCCACGCTTTTAACAAGGCAGACAACGGCTACTATAAACAACCAAAAAGGAAAAAAAAGAGGAAAATCTTGCCTGGTAATAAAGGGCGAAAAAAGAAAAAGATGAACG
Organism: Taxillus chinensis; assembly: GCA_023512835.1. Classification (NCBI taxonomy): domain Eukaryota; kingdom Viridiplantae; phylum Streptophyta; class Magnoliopsida; order Santalales; family Loranthaceae; genus Taxillus; species Taxillus chinensis. Next base: position 28,133,790 of record CM042090.1, read on the forward strand.
TTAAGCTTTATTTTGGGCCATGACTCGATGGGGCGTGATTAGGCCCGTAAATGAAACAACAAGCAGTAGATGAACTAAATGTTTATAAACATTACGGACATTTTTGATCCGATATATGCGGTAAAGAAATGCTACTTAATTGCAGTACATTATTAAAACGATATTATTTTAACTAAAAAATTATTTATCAAAACGTTATTATTTTAACTAAAAATTTATTTATCAAAACTGGACATTATTTTAAAAGACGTAAAAATTTAAGAACTGCATATACATTTTTTCATATATATTTTATTGCAAACATAAACTGTTCTTGAATGTTGATAATAAGTGTTTACATATATTTAGTAAAAATATTATTTCATATAAAAGTTGTTTTTTCAATATATATATATATATCAAATATAATTTTATAAACAAATACTATTTAATTATTGTCAAATGAAAATATTATTATTTTTTATGCAGTATATATAATAATTATTTAAATATGTTAAATAATAATAATGTAGTCTAATAGTTAAGTCATTGTATTTTGTAATTGATTAATTTGTTAATCTTTCATATATAAACAAGTGTGCTTTGTAAATATTTTAATACATGTATTCAATTTTCTTCTATAATAAATAATATTACATAATATTGAACATGTTTGAACATATAACTTCTTGATGCAGTTCCATTTGTTTATGGCATGATTAAAGATTATACTTTTAATTTTCTTTTTATTATATAGCATAAAAGAATAAGAGTTAGAGCATCTCCGATAGTGTTAAATTAATAAATTATTTTAACTAAATATATATATATTTAACTTGTTAGAGAATTGCAATCCTATCAAGCTAAAGTGGGTAATTAAAGTTAGTTTTAGCTTACTACAATACCATTTTACTTAATAATATTCTAATCCTACATCATCTATACTTTTATTTAAGTTTTATTTATTCCAATTTACCATTGCTTTAAACCTAAATCTACCTAGGTAGATGGATGGGGGACTCACACAAAGAGAGGGAGAGGTGCTGGGAAAGAGGGTGACAAGAGAGGGGGGCAATGAGCGACAGGAGTGACGAGCAACAAGCTAGGAGGTGATCGAGGTAGAACGGCAGCATAAGGGAAGTAGAGACAGCGGCGGAGAAGAGGGAGGGGAGAGGAAGGGTTTGGGGCAGGCGAAGATGAAGAGGAAGGGGGAGAGATGGTGGGATATTTGTGGAATTAGACTTATTTGATGACATGACACATCTTCAAGTAAAGCAAAAACAAAAACAAACTTTTTCTTTTTTTATTACTTTAAACTTTAACTAATGCATTGGGAATGATCTTAAATATTCCTTTAGTTAAAAATAACTCCAATAATTTTAGTTAATTTTAATTTCTTGGATCAATTTTTCCTAATTTGCACTCAAAATACTCTCTCTTCTCTTTAATGTTGTATGTTTGGTGTAAAAGGCAAATTATAGTTTTGAGATAAGATAATGATATAAAAACATTAGATAAAGATATAATTTAGTCAAATTTAAGCTATTTTTTTTGTCAATTAAAGCTAAATATAACTTATGTTATAGCTATATTATTGAAAAAATATAGAGTTTAAGTTAATTAATTTTAGCTTTTGCTTTAATTAAGACAGCTCGAAATGTTCTTACATTAATAAATTAATAGTTAAAATAACATGTCTTTGTCATGCTCATTTTTAAAATAATAATTTCAATCTTACTATATTAATTTTTAAAGTATATTTTTATAAAACAAGTATTATTAGGTTATTAATTAAAAATTATCATAATTTAAACAAACATTTGTTAGATAATTAATAATCTATTTTAAAAATTAAAACTCGAGGTCAAAATATTATGAATATATTTTTGGGTTTAGTCATAAATTCTTTTATAACAAAATGAAATTCAGCTTGGCTTTGCAGGTTATATCAAAAAATTATTATAGTTGTATATTAATTATCAGGACCACCAATTAATAAATATTATCTATTTAATAGCTATTAGCCCATTTAAAAAAAATATGATTTTTAACTATCTATAAACATTGAACATGAAATAAAGTGTATGAGATGATGTACTAATTGTTCAAAAAAAATCCAAATATTTTTTTGTTTTTATCAACAAAAATAGTTGATATTTTTAATTTGTAGTTTGATATTTTTGTTGTACCATTATAGTTTGATTGTTATATTTTTTGCATTGTTGTAATAGATAGATAAAGTATCTATCTAGCTATTTCTTATTGTTGTACCTAATAAAACAATTTCTACTTTTTTCTTAAAGCAAATTTGTTGTTCTAATTGTTCAAAAAATCAATTAGCTTATCTAAGTAGTATGCCTTGTATACCAATGAAACAAAATATATGAGATGTCCTCAATCCATTGGTCATAGAGAATATAAATTTTAACTTATAAACTATTAAAGAAGCAATTTTAATAACAACTTACCAAAATAATAAGATTTAGTGAGGTTTTTTTTAATCATTAAGTGATATAATCTAGTTTTTTTAATGACATTTGCAAGGTTCTCGTGTATTGTCTGTTGTCTGATATACTTATAGCATAATTGTTTTGGTTGTCATCATCTAAATTTTTTGATCAAATAAGTATAGTTCACTTAGTCTTTTTCATCAATACTTCATTAGTTCTAACCTTGTCAAAATCAAAGTGACATTAACAAGATACTTCATTATATTTTTAGTAATTCTATACAATGATGCTAGGGACTCTATAATAGCTTTCTTGTCTTACATCAACTAGAGAGTGTGGTGAGCCTTGTAATAATGCTTGCTTAATTTGTGAGTAAACTTGAGTTATTCTTTTAAAAGGGAACTAAGTTTTAAAGCCTTTTAATCACCTTACTTAGATATGTCAGTATTCCTATTATTCCTTCAATGCAGAGAAATCTCTTCTTTTTACCTAATATACTAGAGTTTCTTGCTTATATTAAGTTAACATGTATTTATAATCCTAATGCAATAATTTGAAACATTTTCGCATATCTCAAGTGTCCAATCTTTCTATCTTTTGTCACATCATGCAATACAAAATTTGCCTTCATTTATGGGTTATCAAACATTGGCATTCATTTACAAAAATCGTCATTCCTTTTGTTAATGCGGGAAATCTTGTAGTCCTAGCAATCAAAAGGTGGAAGTTTTTTTTTAATAGTGATCATTTTCTCCCAACAAATTCTAAGGATATGTATGACTTGAAATTGATTATTAACTTAGAAAAGATGGGGATTGATTTAAGATGGAGTATTACTCAAGTCTTATTTTATTTACAAGTTCAATTCAAATAGATCAATCTATAAAATTATATTTATGAGTTCTATTTCGATCCCATTTTCGTTGGGCTTAACTTAGGGTTTACTTATATTTATTTAGAGTCCAACCTTATATATACACAATTGTAAATAATATTCAAACTATAATTACAATTATTTATTTTAACAATTGTAATTGTTGATTAGTAATTAACCATAAAAATAAGTTGCAGCTATTGTCATTATGCCTTAAAAAATGATGTTATTGTGGTTCCCTCCTTAATTTGATGAAGGTAAAGTGGTGTTTGTTTTTGTTTAAGTGAGATTTGAATGTCGTATGTATTTGATTCAATATAACCCTAACATCATTTAACTTGGCTGGTTGGTTGTCTAAATAGAATTTTGAATGTGTCCAATCTATTCAACAAAAAAATACTGACTTTACTATATTCAAGAACAAGGGACAATAATACCCTTAGTAAACATTTATATTTATCTCATTTTTACACTTACATATTTATTTCAAACCAGTGATTTAAAGCATGTGTAATGGTATCAAGTTAAAATATTTAGTTAAAATTACATTTGGCTTGTTATAGTAAGACTTTAACTAATAGTGCTTCAATGAAATATTATTGATTTTTTTGCTTAACTATCATTTTTTCTAATATACCCTTACCCTATATCCTTCCCATGCCAAATCCCTAATTCTAAGAAAAACAAAGCTCCAAGCATCCTGTTATGAACTGCAGCACTGGTGTAGTCTCATAGCCTCGAAGCACGCCTCGTAGCCTCAAAGCACTGGTGTAGTCTCGTAGTGTGGAACGGTGTTGTTTAGGTGTCATTTTATTCATGGACCAAACATCGTTGTAGTGGTAGTTTTATTTGAATTGTTTTATTATTCAGTTGTTGCACTGGTGCAATGTCTAGGTCACTAACGGTGATGGCGCTGTATTATAACTTTCAGGATTCTCATCGGGGGGTGATAATCTGAAAATTGCATGTATTTGGGTCTTATAATGGGAGCTTAGGGAAGGCTCGAATTTCCCTTCTTTTTAATAAATAAAAGTTGTTTGTGTGTTTTCTCCCTTGTTTAATTAGGAATTGTCGATCCTTATAGTTGGTATCAGAGCCAGCAAGGGAGATTCCATGGCGAAGGGACAACAAGACAGCGCTCAGAAAATGCAAGAGGCGCTTCAGAAACAATTGGAGCAACAACAAGGCTCCATCTCAAAGCTAACCGGGCGATTCGAAGAGTCATTCTTCGGCTTGTCTAAAAAATTTGATCGGATCTAGGCTTTACTACAATCGGACCAAAGAAACAAGGATGGTGTGACTGACCACCATTGGTCGGAGGAGCGTTCTGTTTTCCAGAGGGGCTTCAGGTTGGATTTTCCACGCTTCGATGGTTCCGACCTTGTTGGTTGGGTCTTCAAGGCAAATCAATATTTTGACTGCTATAATGTTCCATTCCAGCAAAAGTTGATGGTCGCTTCACAACATATGAAAGGGGAATTGTTATGAATCGGAGCATTGGTGTAGCCTTGAAGCATGACTCGTAGCTTCGAAGCATGGAGTATGGAACGGTGTCATCTAGGCATCATTTTATTCATGGACCAAACGTCGTCGTAGTGGTAGTTTTGTTTGAATTGTTTTGTTATTCATTTATTGCATTGGTGCGATGGCTGGGTCACTAGCAGTAATGACGCTGTATTATAACTTGCAGGATTCTCAGGGAGGGTGAGGGGATAATCTGAAAATTGCATGTGGTTGGGTCTTGTAATTAGAGGAAGGCTCGAATTTTCCTTCTTTTTAATAAATAAAAATTGTTTATGTGTTCTTCTCCCTTGTTTAATTAGGGATTGTCGATCCTTACACATCCAAAGATGGTATCAAGATTAGGGATGTCGATTGGAGAAAATAAAGCATCGAGCATCCAAAGAAGGTGATTTGACTGAATTGCATTTATTGAAGTTGGTTGAAAGGCCGATGCCAAGCCACCCTTGGATCGAATTGAGAGGCTAAAATCAGACGGGATAGAAAGCTCCCATAGGGCAAAAAGCAAACAAACACGAACCTGCCACCCATGAAACACTAACACCATCGTAGGATAGTCGCTGGAAGCCAACGTCAGAGCAATGACAGAGTAGGAGGAGAAAGATGACCATGAATCGCCACCCTAATCAATAGAGGGTTGATATTGAGGGAATGATAGAAAGAATAATTGGCATTATTGACTATGTGATATATCATAAGTTATAATTATATATAAATTTAACTTTGTTTATTACTTTTAATAATATTTTAACTGGATGATTAAAGATAATTTTTAATCAAATTTAATTTTATATGGTTTTAACTAAGTCATTATATTTATATATGTTCTTATACGCCCCTATCTTTTGCTCTAAAATCCTGTCAAATTCCTAGTGTTCTCTCCAGCATCTCAAGCGAAAATTTATTTTTTACACATGCACGACCATGCGGACGCCCAAATTGACACTTTGTTTTATCGTTTGTAATTTTTGGTTAATTTTTTGTTTTGATTTTTTCTTTTTTATAACTTGTTTCTAACAACAAAGCTAACGCGAGACCTTGAGAATCAAAATATACCACTTTTCATTCTTTTCTTTTCTTTTCCTGTTCCGTTTTTACGTTTTTTCGCATGGGTTTTGAGTTTTTGATTTTTGTTGCTGTGATTATCCTAGAACATGCACAATATAAACATATACAGGAAGATTTAGAAAATGTGGATGACATTAAGATTTTGTGTGATGTGACCGCACTTATCTTCTGTTTTACCATATGGGGGCGTTCTTGGCGTTATAGTAGGCATAAAATGCATGGGAGTTGTTGCCGGCGTGGGTTGTTGGGGAGTGATGACGACTGATAATCATGCTCTTTCTTTCTTCTTTCTCTCCCTGTCTTCCTTTTTTTGCGTGTCTTCTGCTCCCTCTTCTTTTCTCTGCTACTATTTCTCTTCCCTCCCTGCATTATATATATATATATATATATATATATATATATATATATATATCTTGCAAAGCTTAATTATATATGTAGCGTGTAATGCTTTTCTGGTTATTGTGCAGCCATATAGATTATAGATGCCGCTCACGGACGCACTGTTTATGCCCTCTCCTATCCAGACTCTCTCCTCTTCCCATTTGCTGTTGCTTGGCTCGTCTCTTGTCCGCTTAATTTGGCATGATGCGCGTGAAGCTAAAACATCTCCCTCACTTGCATTTTCCTCTCTTGTACAGAATGTAAAATAAATATATATAATAAAGAAAGCACAACCATCTTTGCACCAGAAGAATATGACTTTTGCTTTATATTTTGGGTTTTATTATTATTTTTCGTAATGGTCTTTAATATATCCATTGATTGGTGCTTTACATCCATGTTCCAAGACTTCTTTTTTTTTTTTTGCAATATCAAATGCAATGAATTTAAGTTTTGCAATAATTCTTCAAGATTAGAGTGTTTGTCGAATTTAGTTGTTGTGCTTATAATAAGGTGTTATACATAATTAATATAACACGTACATCTATATTATTTTTTTATTAATATATGTGGAGCGAGAGAGAATAGGGGTGTAAAATGGATCGCCGGTTCGCGGACCAGTCCGTGTCTGTGCGGACCGGAGCGGACTGGACTAGAGAAATTCTGTCCATTACAATTGCGGGCCTAAACGGAACGGTTCGTTTAGGTCCGATCCATGCGGACTAAATCCGTGCGGACACGGACCGGTCTGCGGACCGACTTTTTTATTTTTAAAAAATAATTTTTTTTAAAATTATTATATATTTTACTTAGTATATTAGTACCTAGAACCTAAACCAATTAATTTTAAAATAAATATTTAGAAATATAAACTATTGAATATAATTTTTAAATTAAAATTAACTTATAATAAGTTTTAAAATAAATAAATAAATATGGACCGGTCCGCAGACTGTCATGGACCGGACCGGTCCGTTTTACACCCCAGAGAGAGAGAGAGAGAGAGAGAGAGAGAGAGAGAGAGAGAGAGAGAGAGAGAGAGAGAGAGAGAGAGAGAGAGATTTTCTTATATATTTATCATATAATTAAATGAAATGAGAGCAAATTAGAACAATTCTAAAACTTTCTCTAATTTTTTAATTCTATTTTTATTTATTTGAAAATCAATTCGCTGCAACACTACTCTCTATAATATATTTTTCAATGAATCTAAAACAAATGAAAAGTAAACAGTAAATTTTAGCATATTGATTTTTTCCTTTTTCTTTGCATTTCACAAAACAAATAGTTGATGATTACATTATATATACATGTGTTGATTTTTCCAAGACACTTAACATATTGATTGAACTCAACAAAGATCAAGAATTAAAGTCCTTATAAGTGATCATGACAAGTAATTTAATTTTTCTGGTATGATTAACTATTTCACACATTAATCATGAATTTTTAGCTTCTCGAATTCCCTCAACATAATGACATTGTAAAAAGAAAGAATAGAACATTTGTTGAGGGTGATATCTAGAAACTCATTGGTAATGATTAATTTTCTCATTATCTATAGACTGAAATTGTAGTTGTGTCTACTGTTTATTATGTGTAAATCAGAATATGAACAAAAAAAACTATGAAGATACCCTAAACGTTATGAAAAAGGTAAAAGATTTAATATTGATCATATGAAAACTCTTGAAGCGTACTTGTTATCAATTGAATAATAGCAACAAATACTTAAAAGAAGTTTCAAAAAAAAAAACCAGCTAATTAACGGTGTTGGAGTAAGTTTTTAATATTTTTTTTCTTTCCATTCTGAGGCAGAAAGAAATACATTATCTTTGGATGAGCTGCTGCTATGCATGCATGGAAGGTGATATGTGATGAACAGAGTGGACAACAAACCTTATTTGACGTTTTTTGAACAAATATATATGAATTATAGTAAAGATTTGTTTTAGTAAGAGAGAATTACCCGATATAAAATAATGGGAGATTACCTTAAAAAATGGGGACAGATGGGATCCCGCGGGGGATTGGTTCAACTGACGACCATTAGGAGGTCCGGTCCAGACCCAGTAGAGAGCCTCGAAGGTCGAGCCAGAGTGGTTTAAAAATAAGTGACGAGTGATAAAGAGAGAAAAAGTGGGGCAATCCCAGCCCCTCAAATCTCAATCCCTCCTGTTGTCTTGACTTGTTTGGTATCAGGTATCAGATGAGTGCAGATTTCGATGCTCCCTCCTCTGTTGACGCGTGTGATGGTATATCGTATGTATAATAATAATAATAATAATAATAATAATAATAATAATAATAATAATAATAATAATAATAATACCATATCGTACATAAATGCATCACAACTCACACCACACTGTCACTGTTCGATTAAGTTTGATTATAGTATCCCCTCCGCCCTTCCCCCTAATCCCTATCCCTCCCTTCAGGCGCGCGCAGCCCTGCTCAAATGAAATCTGTGTCACACTGGGCGTGCGTGTTGGTTTGAGGTAGCCTCTGTTTGACTGTTTGGTTCGTGGGTACGATGCCCTTCTTTTTCCGTAGCGCCCTAATTGGGAATGTCCACTGTTCACTCCTTCAGCGATTTAATGACAAAAATGCTTATTTACGGTCCCTCGTATGCCACCCGACACAGCGGGGGTGTTATTTACTTATTATTGTATTTTCTTTAGATAGGCAATAAAATTTTAAAATTGTATCTTGTTTCGTTTCATGTGTAAGTGGGATAAAATATTTCATCCTATTGTGAGGTTAGTAGGGGGGACTTCATCTACTAACTTTCTGCTATCGACTTTTGTTAATATCTCTCTTAAGACAATATTACCTTTTAAAGGCTTTATGAAACAGTTGATAGAAGTAATTCGAGTTTTATCGGAGGCGGAATCAACCTAATAACGTCTCTTGCCTCTCGCTTAGGCGGTAGATTAAATTTTAAGATTATATTTCATTTCATATGTAGGCAGGATAGAATATACCGTTCTTTAATGTGTCTGTGAATGAGATTTCATTCACCCACATCTTGTTATATTTTTTTATTGGATATATTCATATTAATAATTTTGGCTTAAATCAAATTTCTATATTATTTTTAACCAAAAAATTATCAAAAATGATTTAATTTTACAATAATAAATACCATTAAAAAATAACAAAAATCATAAATAATAATTAAATAATAATATTTAAAATATTATAAAAATATAAATAAAATATTATTAAAATTATGAGAGGTGGAGCAGGGTATCCCGCTACCTATTACCGCTCTCCGTTTCTGCCTAAGGCGGAGTGTCAATTTTAAAAATTGCACCCCGCTCTTACTTAGGTAGAATAACCCACCCTGCATAGCGGGTGCGGAGCAAATAACGGATGAGATAGCAGATACAGGTATCCGTTGCCTACTCTTACGCATTATAGAATAGACGCATTATAGAATAGAGTTATGTGCATTACAATTTACAACTTATTTTTCAATGAGATTATTTATATATGCATTGTCACGTACCCGTCTCAATTCCTCGCAATTTTCATTTAATTGTATTTTATTTTTAATTATATTATTAAAAGTCAGGGACTTAATGCATGGCCTATCAAATCTAGGATTATTAACAAAATGGCTTTTGAACAAAATATTATTAACAAACTCTTATTGAGTTGTGGCTGATTAATAAAAATTTTTTTAGGTAAAGGTATTATTCACATTTTTAATCCTATATTTACTTAATCTAATCCAACATACAAATTAAATCACACTAATGCTGTAAAATGGGATGATTGATGCCTCAAATTTGGTGATCACTTGAAGTTGTGTTTACAAAAATACTTCGCTTTAGTTCACGCCTGTGATAATAAAGCTTATCATTAATTGTTGCGGCCGGACATGATTAGTCTCTCAATATAGTTATTCAATTAACAATATGGCTTTCGAACAGGGTGGAAGGGGTACTCCAAGTGTTATATATATATATATATATATATATATATATATATATATATTTTATATAAGGGTTGACTTGAGCATAGAGTGGTCTTTTGGGACAACTCTTGGTCCGCATCATCATCGACCATCATTATTTTCTATCAACAGAGGTCACTATTCTCGATACAGATCGATCTATTTTACAAATACCCCAAACATGCACTAATGTGTTTTGAGAGTATGAGTCATTGAGGCTAAGTACATATTTGAATACGGAAAAATCTATTAATTTAGATTAATTGTGTAAATAATTCTGGAGAAATATCCTTCCTGCGCTGGTATAACTTTTTTTTTTAAATATTATCCTTTCAATATATATAATTATATATGGTATAACTTTACAAAATTTGTCTTTGGTTTAGACCAAATTTTCGTGGGTAAGGCCATAATCTTAAGTTTGTTGTTGTTTTTTCCGTTCTTTTTTTCTAATATGAGTGAAAAATGTGAGTGAGTGGAAAACAATTAATATATAAAGAATGCAATTTAGGGCAATTTATTCAATTTTATAATTAGATTACGGTACATGTAATTCACGTAGCCATTTTATTATTCATATAAATTTAATGGTAGGACACCCAAATTACTTTCACAAATAAAAATTTTCTTTATAATTATGGTTTAGGACCAGTACCGTTAAATCCTATTAATAATTGAACAATGAGTTACATGTTTGGCTTTAATCCCACTAATTATAATGAAACGTACGTTACATACATGTGTTATTATTCTTTCTAGTCAAAAGTATCAAATCAGTCTAATATTAGAACTTATCCTAATTCAATTCCTATAATAATTTCCGGTCAAGTTAGCCTGCGGTGAAAACTAAAAACAATAAAAGCTAATATAACTTTAAGAAATGATATGTGAATCGACTCGTGATATTGCTATGAAAATGTAATTGATATGTAAAATCATGATTTATTTATATTTTATTTTTAATTATTACTTAATAATTATATAATTTCAGTAAATACATAGTATTATTCATATATATTATATTACAGTTTTATAGGCCAGGGTGCTCCACAGTACTTATTGTTTGCCGTTTTATCAAATTCGTTTTTATTGCGTTAGTTTTTTCATTTACCAATTATGGACAGAATTATCTTTTTAGCGAAATTTTATCGAACAATGCATTTTTTCAGATTTTGTTTTTTGAAAAACAACCAATTACAACATCCGAGAAACTTATAATAATTTAGAGATACGGAAATTTAAATTCTTACATAATAGATCATGCATAGAAGCAAATTTTATATTTTATTATGTACTTTAGCAATCATAAAACAATTAAAATATAGATATTAGTATATCGGTAATTATAGATTCTATTTTTTTTTACTGCAGTTGTGCCGATTTCATAAATAACATAACATTTACTGATTATCGACCGACTTACCGAAGTTTTGACCAATTTACTAAAAATTAAAAATTTGATAAATTCGGATAAATACTGAATGTTGCCAACTCCTACAATTATATTTAATGTGTAAACACACACGACTTTAAAAATAAAAAAAATATGATAATATGAATAACTATGTAAGTAATTTACGTAAAATTTAACATTTGAGACAAGGTATAATTTTAAAAAGTCTTTACTTTCATAAAAAAAGGTAAGAAAGACTTAAAAATAGATGTCCAACCCAAAATTAAAAGATTAGGACTAAATCGAATGTAAAATTAATCATAGAGATAGAATTGGTGCAACGCATTTAGTATACGTACGAGTGTTTCATATTTATATTTATTTATTAAGAACGTGTGGCGGCTTTGAATATCTTATAAACAATTTTTGTGAAAGTGGATACACTTTATAAAATTGTTAAAGGTGTGTTAGAAAAAAAAATACCGATACGATACCCGCAAATATAATACATATATAATATAATAGTGTACATAAGCATATTTCATACTTTTTGCCTTAATTTTCAAACAGCTTCTTTAAAGACGTCTCCTTTGAATTACGGATCCACTTTACCAGCCTAAAGTGACACAGAAAATTTTAAAGTGCCGACAAATCAATCAAATCTCGCACAGAAGGAGAAGGAGACGAACTAATTAAATAGTGGCAACTACGAGTGAGTCTTGTCAAACAAACCATTGCGAGGAAAAGGAAGATCGATAATTTCACCGATGCAAAGAGTGGCTGGTCTAGAGATAATATATATATATATATATATATATATATATATATATATATATATATATATATATATATATATATATATATATATATATATGGGTGCAAAGCAAAGTGTCCAATGAATAATAGGACGAGAGACCTTCTTTATAATACTAAATGTATGAATGTATAGTGCAACCAGTAAAAAATGGTATTGCAAATGTTTGTCTTGATGGGTGGGCGTCATAAGTGGGAATCTCAACGATAGGGCAACAATATTAGCAGACTAGCAGAGGCAGAGCTGAATGCATTACATTTACTTCTCGTGGAAAAGTGGGAACTAGACCATTTTTGCAGTGGTTTAGGAGACAACCAGTACTATCGCTTCTGCTTAAAAGATGCCCAAGTAAAATTTTGAACCATGTCCACCACTTGGATCGTACCATGCATATATGCCTTACCACCTAATCTATGTTCCGCGCATGGCAATAGATCATCCAACATTTCCACGTGTTTTTGCAGACAAATTAAATACTATATCAGTAACCTCATATAGACATATAATCATTAAGATATGTATAAATAGACTTATATGCTAGATAATGTGTTGAAATATTCTTAATTTTTATACGTTCAAGAGCAATAGTTGATTGTTGAAGTAGTAGCCGATGTCTCCTGTACGTTGTCCAAAGACTCAATTGTTGACTCGTGAATTAATAATATTTCATTGTCTACACATCTAGTATATTAGGTGGATCCCAGCTAAAGTGGGACCTATAAGATTTTAGTTAAAAAGAAAAAGGAAAGAGAGGAAGAAGTGGGCACGTAATTGTTGGCATATGAATACTTTTAATCCTCCAAAATGGGTATAATAAATAGCCATATGCCTTAGTGATTGCTTTCTATTCACCAACAAATAAATAAATACATACAAGAACCCAATAGCTTAGAGTTCAAAATATAATAGATAATGAAATTTAAATTAAGTACCCAACTCTGTTTATCAATTTAACTATTGTGTCATTTTCCTTGGCTTTGAGCTTGCTCTTTACTTTTTACCCTCATTTTATCCTCTCTATATGTAAAAATAAGTTTTCAATTTTTAAAACCTTTTAAAATGTGTTTCTCCTTTCTTCACATAGCTTCTAAAAATACAACATGCAAAAATATGAATTTTAATTTCTCTCTATTGCATAAATATTTGTGTAGAGTCTAAGAAAGCTGCATAACTACCTCCTTAATAATGTCAATCTTGAAAAATAGGTTGGTCAGGTGAAATTTGCCACCTCCTAATTTACCTGATTAGAAGGGGAAATGTATATTCAAGATTTTAATAATCTAAAAATAATGTTTTCACTATATATGGTCGAGTAAAACTCATCCAACTGCCTCAAAATAAACCCAATTGGAAGAAAGTTTATTAATTTGAGGCATGCTCTAAAACTATGATAATTACCTTGGCCGAGTAAAGGGAGTTTACCCAACCATATTCAAAATTCACCCAATCATAATAGACTTTGCTTTTTTGAGAGTTGATGAGAACTCCAAAAATGTAATTCTCATCTTGGTCAAGTAATTTTACTCAACCACCTAATGTTTGCCCAATCACTCTAAATTGACTCCCAGGTCCCTTCATCCCTTTCTTCGACACTTGAATTTTTGAAATCTATTAATCATAAAGCAAAAACAACACAAAAAACTTTTTTTAAAAAAAACTTCATTGGATGTGAGGACATTAAAATCATAGTATGTAATTATTTTGGGTTTTAAAAAAGAATCTAAACATGTAAATATACACCTAAAACTGCTTTAAAATAGTGGTCAAAATGACCACTATCAATTTAGAAGTAGCAAACCAAATCCTTGGCATGATAATCCTTTGCAATAGAAAGAATAAAAGGTTATGGTTATCCTAAGAAAGGTAAATTTAAAATGTTTTAAAGAGATTTAATATGAGTAATTCAAAACTAGTTAGTACTTTACTTATAAGACATTTTAAGCTATGTTCTCAAAAATATCAAACAAGTGAGAAAGAAAAAGAAAAAATAGAGAGAGTGCCTTATGCATTAACTATAACTAGCTTATTGTATGTTATGTTGTTTACATGGCCAGATAGAATTAGGGTTGTTAGCAAATTTCTCTCTAACCCCGGGAAAGAGCTATTATGTCCCAATCTTAATAATATATGATAGAGAAGGGGGGTGAATATGTCTACCTTGACTCCCCCCAAATAAAAACACTAATGACATGATTTGACAAGCAATTATAACTAAACTAGATGAATTACTCTAGAACTATTGGCTATAACCACACAATCTAGGGATTTACTACTCTTCCAATAGATAACTGTTACAAAAATCAACTATGACAAGTTTAATGCTACCCACTAACTACAGTGAGTCTTACAGTTACCTTTTAGACACTTTACTTAGCTCCAACTAGCAAATCTTGTCTTCTTAGATCTTCTTTATGTTGGATTTACAGTTTATTGATTTTAGGTACTTTAATTCGAGATGAAACAAACAACATAATGTAAAAAGTTCAAAAATAAAAAGAACACCAAGATATACATGGTTTGGTCACAAACAAACCTACTTCATGGTAGTGAGGTCGTACCTCTACCTAGACAATTCACCAATAGTTTTAATTATTATAATTGTAGCCTACAATCTCTTACAAGGATTTTCTTTTTCTTTTTCTCTCTTCTTTTTCACTCTCTATAACAACTTACAAAACAAATTATAATAAAGATAATTACTCACTACAAGACCTCCCGTCTAGCTTGTACTGCCTTTTCTTGTTTGATATACATATTTTAGTGAATGAATTTTAAGTATAATGACGTAGATAAGTGTATTTATTTAAAATTTACAAAGGATTATGGAGTTATAGTATGTTTTTATATTGATAACATGTTCATATTTGGTGCAAACAAGTTATAAATAAATAAAATCAAAAGTATTTTACTTCAATCATTAGAATCAAATATTTAAATGAAATAGATACTATTTTAGGTATTAAAATAAAGAGATATGATCATGGCTTTGTACTTAGTTAATCACATTATATTGAGAAAATGTTGAATAAATTCCAACATCTTGAAGTAAAGGAGGCCCATACTCCATATGATCCTAGTATGAAGTTGACCTTAAACGCAGGTCATTGTTGCTCGATTGGAATATGCAAGTACAACAGAAAATTTAATGTAT
The DNA here is from genome assembly GCA_023512835.1 of Taxillus chinensis. Lineage (NCBI taxonomy): Eukaryota > Viridiplantae > Streptophyta > Magnoliopsida > Santalales > Loranthaceae > Taxillus > Taxillus chinensis. The sequence continues at coordinate 28,149,385 of CM042090.1, forward strand.
GTCATGCATTGTACTAACATGATAAAGAAGCACAAGTAAACCAAGCCATGAACATTCAAAATTTATTAGAAAAATTCTTGGTTATTATAAAAGGATAAAAGAGCTTAGATTGATTTAGTCATCTTAATAGGATTCACTATTGCAAGTTAGATCACGAGCAAGAGTGATAAAAAAATCTACTTTAGGTTGGACTTTTACACTTAAGGAAGTCCAATAAGTTGGGCATCAAAGAAACAAATATACATCTCACATTCAACAATGGAATCTAAGTTTATTGCTTTAATAGGAGTAAGCAAGGAAGTATATTGGTGGAGACATTTATTGCTTGATATAAAATTGTGGCCACAACATATGCCAACCATTTCCTTACACTGTGATAGTGAGGTTACAATGTCTTAGAGCATTTATCAATATTTATAATGAGGAATCTAGACATATTTGCATACTTATATTCGAGCATCAATCACTAATAGAGTTATAACAATAGTCTATGTAAAGTCTATAAACAATCTACTTGATCCTCTCATAAAAGCATTACCACAAGATATAATGGAAAAGATGTCATTAGGAATGAGGCTTAAATATTTGAATTAGGCATTGGTAATGGGAATCCAACTTTTATTTAGTCATTTCTAAATTTAAAGTTTAATGAGTAAGAACAAGTTATTGTGTATGCCTGTTTAGCACTTGAAACCTATTCCTATATTATTCAAGTGTTGATTGTTATGTCTTTAGAGGTTAAGTGTAAATTTTTAATAGAGTTGATCGTTTATGTAATGTTCATATAATGGGAACATAAAAAACTACATATGGTCATAAATGTGGTGTCGCTTCGACAATAAGATTTGAATTCTCTTGTAAATAGCTATTATTAACAGGATGAACACATGGTCATAATTGTACTAAAAGGTTTTAAACCTTTTGAATTAGCTAAACAAGTCCTATGTAGATCACACAAACTTCTAATATAAGTGGTTATGGTTTAATCATTGAACACCACTTACTTCATTAAATATGTAATATGTTTACTCATGGAGGGTTTAAATTAAGAGATACATTTTTTAAGCATATTACTTGTCAAGTATATATAATTGAATTAATATTTCTAAACTAATGGGAGAATATTGAATAGTTTGTAAATATTAAATCCTACATCGCTAGAGTATGAGATTGTGACAACTTTATAAATGCTTATCTCTTCTCTCAATCACAAACAAGAACTCAATAAGGCCTTTGTTGGGACACCTTGGGACTTGACTTGCATAAATTTTATATTAATTTTGAATTACTATATATTATTATTGTTATTATTTGGCATATTTGAAAATTAGACATGTTTGTTGATAGTTATAAGGTATCCCTATCAAATGATACATTTTGAAGGGATACATCTTTTCATATGTTGACCTTCCATAATATATAAATTCTCACGCAATATTAAAGTTCTATATCTAATTTTTTTAGAGAATTTTAAATTTTATTATATCATGGAGGATGTTTAAATCTTCAGAAAAAGTAATCCTTAATTAGAAAAACCAATATATTTGTTATACTGACCTTAAGATTTTCCTAACATTTATTATAATCAAACACTTAAAATAATTTCTTGAATTAATAAATCATATTTTGTGCATCAAACCTTGGCTTATGAGACCCGAGACCATTAATAGAGATAATTTATTCTTAAATGGCTGGTAGCATAGCAGAGGAGCTCGTTGCGCCCACAGCGCCCAACCGTACACCCGCATGCACGTAATAACTCACTCTGCTTCCACCATCACCGCCCGCAGCCCGCAACCAAACGCGCACCATGTTATAAAACCCACTCCACTCCCCCACAAAACCACCTTCACCCGTTGCTTCGTTTCAACCTCAATCATTGTCTCTGACTGCACTCTCACTCCCCCCACCGTATGTTCTTCCGAATGTCACCGGCAGGTGGAGATAACATTCCCCGGTACCGCCACGACAAGCTCTCTTCATCCACATCGTCCACGCTGTCGTCTTCGTCATCTTCGTCGCCGTCGGCGCCGCTGCTTCCGACCACGCCCAGAACCAGCAGGACCATGGAGGAGGTCTGGAAGGACATCGACTTGGCCTCGCTCCAAGAACACCACTCCGACGTCGTCCCTGGAGGGGCCCACACCTTCCGCGGCACAATCCTTCAGAACTTCTTCGCACGGCCTCAAGACCGCCCCGCTGCCGCTGCACCACCGGCTCCGCCTCCTCTTCCTCCTCCAGCTACCGTTCTGAGCCTGCACTCGGGGGCTGAGTTCGGCCGGTTCCTTGACCGATCGGTTGACTCGCCTCGGCGGAGCCCACAGCCATCCCATCGTGTCATCTCTGCCGGCTTCGCAGATGATGTCGGCCATCACCTGGATGTTTTGGGGCCGATTCCGGCACCGGAGGAGCTTGGTTTCGGGAACAAGAGAAGTTCAGTGGTTGAAGGCGGGTCCGGCGACAGGCGACATAAGCGGATGATCAAGAACCGGGAGTCTGCCGCTCGGTCCAGAGCCAGAAAGCAGGTATTCCTGCTCTCTTTTTTTCCTTGCTTGCTTTCTTTCTTTCTAAGCTTCTTCATCTTTCTTCTTTTTGTCTGTTTTGTTTGAACATCTTGTCACTTGTGACTTGTCTACTTTTATTATTATTGTTGTTGTTGTTGTGTCTGTTTACACTTTGAAGGCATATACGACTGAGCTGGAGAGGGAAGTTGCACAGTTGATGGACGAGAATGCCATGCTCAAGAGGCAGCAGCAACAGGTATATTCATTAATTGAATGTCTTTTAAAAAAAACTTGTTGCAAAAAAGTGAGATTCTAATCATTCAACACGCTGTTAAAGCTTGATTTTAACCACTAGTTATGACGAACCTTTATCTCAGTCTGAATTGTAGTTAACGAGCCCATTAATTTCACTACTGGTAAAATATATAAGATAAATTGCTACTTGTAAAAAAAAAGTCCGGTGAGTCAACACCAGCGATAATAGGAAAGTTATCATCAACTCTTCAGTGATTCATTTATGATGTGATTCTACTGGGAGCTGATTCATTGTTTCTGTGTGTTTTTGGATGAATCTGGTTAATTTTGGACAGTTATGCATGGCGGCTTCTCAACTTACCAAGAAGCAGACGCTTCACCGGACCTCTACTGCTCCATTCTGAAAACGGACAATTGGGTGCGGAGAAATTGGTTGGACAGTTTTATGTTTTTATGTTTTTTGTTTTTTGCTTTTTGGTTGTATACGGTAGTGGCTAGCTAGTCTTTGGGGGTTTATGAGTTTTGAATGCTAAGGGACTGATCAAGTGGGACTGGTTGCAGGTGTTGTAAAATGGGTGCAGCCTGCCTGTTGCTTTCTCTTTGTCCCTATAATGTAATGTCATGGTGTTTTCTCACTCCGAACTAGCCGGAAGGAATTCTTAGTGGGGTCTGACACGACCACCATTGTTCAATTTCTTCTCCTGCTCCATTTTAATGTTTACTTGTTTCGGAAAAAGTTTATCTTTATGCTTTCCATTTTCATATTTTACTTTTTTTTAGAACTAATTAATAGTCTTTTCCTACTTTTTTCTCCTTTTGTTTTGAAATTAGTAAAAATCCAACTGCTAGACAGATTTGAAGCTTGAACTTGATACAATAGTACTAGATGCCCCAACTCTCTGTTCATGTTTGGGACGAAGGACGAAGTTTGACAGGGAATGAAATAAAATTAGGATTAGAATTGGAATGGCATGAGATTCAAATGTAGGTCTATTCATACTTGTTTGGTATATTAATGCACTAATAAACATGGGAATATAATATTTGAAATAAAATATCCAAAATACCCTCCAACCTCCATTATTTGAAATAAAATCTAACTTGGGTGATGAAAAAAGAAAAGGTAAAATTATTTTTTAAAAAATGATGGGAATTATCTTATTCCATGTTAGCCGAGGGATAGAAAATTTGAGAATTTGGTTGGAATGAGAATGGGATGGGAAATCATATATTTTTGTTACCAAATATAGGAGGGATTGGGAAAAAATTTAGGGTTACTTCATTTTATTCTCCCGTCATCTTTTCATGCCAAAGTAATGTTTTTGTTTCTCTGGCTACATCTTAGCTTGCGAGGGACGAGAGTAATCAAATGGTCAAGTAATTATAATTAGAAACATTGGTTCAATTCTCTCAAACGAACTATTGAATACTTAAAGCATTCACTTCATCAAAAATGTGAAGTTTTTATTTATATTATTATTATTATTTATTTGAATGTGAAGTTTTTATTTATATTATTATTATTATTATTTATTTGAATGTGAAGTTTTTATTTATATTATTATTATTATTATTTACTTCATCAAAAATGTGAAGTTTTGACATATTTATTTATTTATATTATTATTATTATTATTTTAATAAACGTAATAGTTATTTTGATTATAACTTTGGCGAAATCGATGCAAATGTTTTTATATAACTGAGAATAGAAACCCATGCTAAAAAAACCTTAAGAAATTAAATTTCGTTGTGGTGTCAAAATCTAGGAAAGCTGGAAAAATTTTCTTTTAAGCATGGGTACCAACAAGTGTTAAGCTATCTTGTAAACCATACGCGGTTGGATATCCTCAAGTGTTAAGTTACCTTAGGTCTAGGAGATTTGAGGGTAAAATACTCGGTTCGGTGAATTCTCATGGTGAAAATTTTAGTTGTTGAGGTGGGTGATCAGTGCCTTATTAACCATTAGATTCAAGTCAAGTCAAGTGAGCCGTTGTCCACCCAAAGCTACCGTTGTTCCCTTCTAAGCTCAGGCCCTACCGCTAGTAAGTGTGTGGCATTGGTGGTTGCAGGCGTGATAAATGCTCCAATTTAGTGCGAGGTCCACAACCGTGGCAAGACGGGACTGCCCATTTTTCCTTGCTTTAAATATCACGAGATCAACATCCCCCCGACCTCCCATTGGCGGCAGTACTACTTACTATCCACTTCTGTCGTCCTCTTCCTTTGTTGGCTTTTGTTTTTTTACTACTAGACCCTTTTTTTGCTTTCATTTTAAAGGTACCCTGTATGAGAATTAAAACGTAAATGAAATGACAATGACATGGTGTCTCTCTCTATATATAGTATAAGGGAGGACGGATGGGGTTGGAGCATCTTTTGCCTTTATCGTATTCGATATGGGTGAAATAAAAGAAAATAAATCAAAATTTATTTATTTTTCTCATTTGATATGCTAACAGAAAAAAATTAATTATTCTTATATGAATGTTATAACTTTACATGAGATAAATTAATTCACCTCATATATCATGTTTATGAAAGCTTACATAATGAAACCTCTCTATCTTTCTTGTCCAGTTATCTTTTATTTTTTTACATGTCACACCCAAAAACCACCCTGCTAGGATATTGAATCCATCTCACCCAACTCCTTGCAACGTCATCCTCTATGCTATTGAACCCATCCCACCCTATTATGTCATCCTTTGCATCACTTGCAATCCCGTTGTCACAACCAAGGACGGATCTAGAAAGTTCAGTTAAGGGGGGCTAAAATATGAAGTATGTAATTGATGTTTAAAAATTATTATCTAAAACAATAATTAGTATGATCAGTTTCGAGATTTAAGGGATTTAAGGTGATTATTAAATTAGATGCTCTTATTCGTAAATTAAACTGTTGTTTTTTTATTTTTTTTACTATAATTATAGGAACAATATAAAATTTAAAAATATATATTATTGTCGAAATTATAAATTAATTTTTGATTGTTTGCTGCCGTCAGAAGTTAGGCCAATATGAGATGATCCCTGAAAGTCCTAATTTTAATCTAATTTTTAAGAATCAACACTGACGATTAATACCATTTAAGTTAAAACTAATAACATAAAAACATAAAAAAATATCAAATTATCATATAATCAAGTTAGACAACTTTTTTAAATCATATATTTAATTTACCACTATTATAATTAGTAACATATTTATCATAAACAATATAGGATATTAAATTATATTATTAATTAATTTTAATTTTAATTATATAAATATAATATAAATAATTTAAATTTAAATTTATATATATAATTATATATATTTACCTACTATTAAAATTTATAATTTTATATATTAATTTTAATATATATATATAAAGTTAAAAAATCTTGGGGGGGCCATGGCCCCTGCCGGCCCCTCCTAATTCCGTCTTTGGTCACAACACTTGTATTTTCATCCCGTGGTTCCTCTGCGTGGATGATATATCTAGAGAGATCGACCGGCCTTTGCGTGTCATAAAAATTTTCCCTATGGCATAGGAACTCTTGTTTGAGGATTGTGTCAGCGCTTGCATCTGATTCCTCCATCTCGAGCAACGATGGCGAGTTTGATACCGAAATCTAGCCAAAGCTTCCAAGATCTTCTGCCTCTATCGTCTTTTGCCTAGATCTTCATCGTTTGTACTTATTTGTCCAGCTCCACCAATGACGTAGGGATCAATGGTGGCTTCATTAAAGTTGACATTAATGATCCATGCTAGTGCACTGCAAACCCCACATGTTCTTGCCATTGCAACATGCTATAATTGAACCACCACTGGTGTTATTGCCTCCCCAAACACCACCACCAGCCACACACTTTTTTATTGCCATGAACCGAGAGTGTTGATGAGGATATGGTTGGGTTGAGGAGAACATGATAATGACAAGGATATTTTTATAATTATCTTAATTTATTACCATTACTTACCTTGTATATCAAACGTAAGAAAAGTAATAAAAAAATTTTATTCTGGTTTGCATATCAATTTCATTTACTTATTTATTCAATTCCTCTCTGATTCATTTTCACGTATCAAACGAACTATTAATCTTTATTTCTAGCCATTTATATGTTTTGTTTATCATTATTTCTTGAATTTTTTTAACTATATTTGTTTAGAAAGAGTCTTATCTATTTTATGTATCTTTATCTCTAAATCTTTTAAGTCTATCTATTTAGTTTTGCACAACTTCCTTTGTCTCCACCATTTGATACCGGTCCATGAATTATGGGTCATCGTGGATATTGAAAAGTAGATAAAATAGAAAAAAAAAACTTAGACTGGGCTAAGGCGTAGGCCAATCTGTGTGTTATAATACTATCCATTTTGGGCTCACCACATTAATCTGCACGATAAGTTGTTGTGATATTCTTGGGTCTGCTATCTCTTATATATGGCATTGGCTTCTCCAAATTTGGAGCCGTGGATCAAAGTTGTCCTACAATCTTTCCTTTTTATCCCTACAATCTTTGGTTCAATATTGTGGTAACATCTATATTTTGATCTAATATCATTGCACCAACAGGACATGTCACTTAATCACACTGCATTAAAATAACTTTTGATATCATGCAACACCTTCTAGGGACCAAGGCGTAAGTTTGCTTATATGTCACAATATTAATTGTTGAATTTTAACTAGCCACATCAGTCCACACAACTTTTAACTGCATTGGGATATTCTTGAGTCTGTTCTCTCTTTTTCCTCTATGTTGTGACATTCTTTGCACACCTTTCAATTTCCTCTATGTTTCATTGTGGAAAAAACATGAAAAATGAGGGGTATGTAAAAAATATATGAAAACACATTTCTTGCGTTTGGCAAAAAGTGAAAAATGATAAGTGGAAAGAAAAGATATTAAAAAATGGAAACCTGTTGTTATTTTTATAACAATCAAAATGGTAAGATTTCATATGAAAAAGTATTGAAATTATAAAATTATCTTTTTTCACATATTACACAAATTTATACAATTATGTATAAAGGGTGAAATTGGTATTTTAAATACTATTACTTTTTTACAACTTTTCTCTAATTCTAATCTATAAAAAATAGTACTTTTTTTCCTTCTTTTCTACCCCAACCAAACAATCTATTTTTCATATTTTTTCTTTCCACCTAAAATTCTTACACTTTTCTTCTATGCTACCAAACATATCAAGGAAGAAACACCCAAGATTGACTGAATCACAAATTAGCAATAAAGAGGTTTGTAACGGCAGCAAAATCTCAACTGAATGGAGCTTTGAGGATCTTAGTGTACGGTGATAGAAAAATCAATCGCAAATAATGATGACCCAAATAGCGGTGAATGACTTGGTGGCGTAACGGAAGAGAGGATAGGGCCAGTGGTGTGGGAGTGGGGGTGGATGATAGATAGGATTCTATGTGAAAAATAGTTACCTTTTAAGTTTAAAGAGAATATTTAGGAATTCAAAGTTGATTTAGATGACTTAAGTGTTCTTATATAATGGACTGTTTGATTGAATAAGTATGATCGCACTTATACTTATTACACACTTTTTTCTCTTTGGCATTTTCCTAATATTATTTTTTATCTTTAAAATTTTAAGTTCTATATAAGAAACTTCCATCAATTGGACTAGGGGAAAAATTAATTCTGTGAGAAAAATACACAAATTTTGAATAATAGCATTAATATTATGTTAGAGCATTTAGAGTAGATTTTCTATATTTTTTATTAAAATTTAGCTAAAAATAACACCATTAAAATTTTATCCTAAAATTTAATCGTTTTAGAAAACCATCAACATACCCTTCCTTATAATTTTTCTATTTTATTAAATTAATATTATTATATTCTTTCTTTATTACTTTTTCTCTCTCTTTTATTTATTATAGTCAATCAAAAATTCACATGTGTTAAAATAATATAAAAATTTATAAATAAAACGTTTAGAAAATGAATATATGGGTTCACATGTGCTTTCCTAAATATAAAAATTCACATGTGCTTTCCTAAATATATGGATTTACTATTTATTTCATATCTTCAAATCTTATTTTAGGAAAGCTGGTGGATGACCATTTTTACCTAAACCTTAAAAGTGTTCTCTAAATCATAAGAAAAATGTATATATATAGAAAATTCAATATGAATGCTCTTAGAACACTAATAACTGATTTCCTATAAAAGTATGTTTTTTTTATTTAGGAAAAAAAAAAGTTAAAAAATCATAAAATTATTACCACAATAGAATTTCTATATTTACTTTTCTTTATAGATTTTGTATAGTATTTCCTAATTTATTAAATTATGTATAAAATTTTTACTTATATGATTATTAAATTATATATAAAATTTTCTCTCATTACTTCCTTTATGTTATTATTTTTTCTTTTTATTATATATTAAATCATAAAAAATTATTATTAAATAAAAAATAATATAAAATATTATTTTAATAATATATATAGTGATTAAGAGAATCTATTGTTGTGTTTATTTGTATAGAAAAGTAAAAAAATAATTTAAATCCTTAGAATTAGAAGAAAAACAACGGTGAGAAAGGTTAATACTCTTACAGCAGTGGGCAGACACCTTTTTTTACTAATGATTCCTGTGATGGAGTCCCGAGACAAAATTAGACCGAATTGGTATTCGTTAAAATATCAACGTGGATAAATGGCTAAGAGCCTAAGATGAAATCTCCAACAAGTCCATTATCCATTGAAATCTTTAAAATTTTCCTCACAGAATAAGTTTTCAAATAATGAAAATTTCACCTGTTAATCATTTTAAAACAGGTCGTCAAAATTGAAAATTTATCTCCAATCATTTTGATTAGGTAAAATTTAAATTATAAAATTAAATCGGAAAAATAGTCATTTAACTAAATTTAAAATCTAATAAAATATTATATAATAAATTGTATAAATCAAAATTAAATAATAATAAATTAAATTGAAAATTGAAAATTAACCAATTAAAATAATACAATTGAAGAAATATGAGGGTAAAATTGAGATTTTTACTCTAATTTCACAATATTTCGATTTTGTTAGCAGGTTCATGGCGATTTTAACAACCATGGTCCATGATTAAAAATGAGGGCAAAATGTTCATTACCCAACAAATTTGAGATGGATTGGTCGATTTATCGGCAAATTGGGCCATACGTGCCACACGTACAACATTCGTAATCATCATAATTGAAAATTGTTGGGCCGCAAATTACAAAAGATCTACGCATGGGTCGCCTATTAAATATTAATATTAAAACAAATCAGCCTCCACATGCAAGCAGTTTGAAGTAAGTAAGAAACCATTTGTTCCGGTAACGTGCATATCAATTATATATTTATGACGAAACCCTGTGTCAACAATCCATTGTCGTCCAGCGGTTAGGATATCTGGCTTTCACCCAGGAGACCCGGGTTCGATTCCCGGCAATGGAACTTTTTTTGCACGTTTTTTAAAATTCAATTATATTAATTAATCCAATTACGGAAAAACTAGAACGATGAAGCAACGAGATGGACTGTTGACCTGGTTCTCTTCCTTTGATGTAGTATAGTAGTGTTTGCCCTTTTTCCCAAAATTAATTATTATAACCATCCAATTAAGAAAAAACTTTGAACGATGAAGTAACAAGATGGGCTGGGCAAGACTCAATGCAAAAATGAGACACTACCATACATGAAAGGAAGAGAACCAGGTCAACAGCTCCTCCGTCAGTTCCTCCACATTGTCCTCCTCCATCAACAGCCGGCAAACCGGACAAGTCTTACGGCACGCGTCGAGCCACCTCCCAATGCAGTCACTGTGAAACCGATGTAGGCAAGGAAGCACACGGACATTCCCATTCTCACTCCCTGCCCCCATCAGTCTCGACAAACAAACGCAGCACTCCTCTCCACCGTCGTCCACGCACATCGCATCCTCCTCTCCCTCTTCTCTGCAGCTCAAACCGGGGCTGTGTTTTACCACAGCCGCCGCCGCGGCCACACAGCATGCTCTCATCTTCACAGCTCGCCTTGCTCTCATGCTGCATACCAGGAGGGTCAAGATGAAGGAAACCCAACTGATTATAACCATTGGTTTGAGCAGAGAGAAGTAGGCATTAGGCAGACATGGTTTTGTTTGGTATATATGATGGTGCAGACTGCAGAGGCTAACCAAGAATTAAATGAGTGCACCAATCAGAGGTTAATAATAATGTGTTATCCTCGGATGTTTTGCGTGGAGTGGAAGGGTTCTTAGATTTGACTAGAGAGTGGGAAATCGATATTGATGTCTCATCGTCAAGCGGTTGCACCTAAAACTTCACCTTTTTTTTTTTTGGGTTTTCCACGGAGAATTGATTGCTTCAGTTAAACAATCCGTCCATTAGACCAGTGAGATTAAAATTTGTATTCCTTCTATTTTCCCTTTGCTCATGCATTAAAAACCCAGATGAAGACTATATATATATAAGGGCACACAGCAGTAAGCTAGTCTCCAAACTATAGCTATAGGCAAAAAAAAAAAAATGCTATACCTAACCTTGTACCCTCGATCACTGACCTGCTGCTATATGCAAGGTTATTGTCATTTTGAAAAATATATCCGGCGGTGAGATTAAGGAAAATTAAGAAGTGTGTGGGTTGCCTTGAAAGATAGAAGATGTTGCAGAGTCGTTGCATTTGAACTTCCTCTTCTTCTTTTTGCTGTGAATCTGCCGTAACTTAAAAGTTTTTTTTTTCTAAAAGGTGGCCAGTAAGTTATAATATTATTCATTTTGACCTTGCTATATTAGTTACTACTTTAAAACGTATTGGGACTTTTTTGGGCCTATTTTTACTGTATATGTTTCTCAACTTTTTTTTTTAAGACACAATTTCTTCCTATATTCTGATTGAGAACAGATCAATTCAATTATATAAAATATGAATTTGTATTTCAATGTGATACCACCGCACACTACGGGACATGCCGCTCAACCATAGACTACATCGAGAAGAGTTTTGATTTGTTAGGATTGGGCCAAATTATAGGTCCACAAGTATATCACAATATTATCTGCTTTGAATTTGTCATATGGGACACTTTAAAACAATCGTGATTGGATTCACTGGTGAGCAGCGTCAGCTCACCATTGTAGTGAGTACTTGAATTCAGATTTATTAAAATCTGAATTTTAATAAATTAAAATTTATTTATTTATCTTCATATTTTTTTAATTGAATTTGCACAAAAATTAACCGTCAGATCGCCTTTAAATTTTACATGCATGATATATATTATATGAATATTCAATCTACCAGTTGATTTTTGAAACAAATATTAATACAATCCAAAATAAATTTACCGTGCTCACAAGTACATAGTTTTTAGCTTATTTTATGGTATAAGTTACTCCACTTTTTTTTTTACACAATTTCCTAAAAATTTTTATAATTTATTCACAATGTTAGTTAGTGGGTGTAAATTCAATTCAAAATTTGACATTTTAAACATGATTTTACCATCACCGTATCAAATTTTTAATTCTAATATGGCGTCATCATTAGAATTGAACGGTGTTTTTGTTTTAAACATATAAATTATTTTGAAGAAAACGGAAGATTGATTTAGTTTATGCAAGCACTACGTTTGATGGAGTCTGCATTTGTTGGATGAGAATGCTCTAATCATGCTTGATCCCTATCCTGCACCGTATCTTTCCTTAAGATTGTAAGCCCTAGAATAATATTGGATGGGGACGCAGTCCCAATTTTGACCAAGTCAAATAGTTGTTTCGACCAAGATGATTCATCATATTGGCCAAATCAAATACTTCGGTGAAATATGTTTCGATCGGTGGAGAAAAATGCCTCCTTCTTCCCTGAAGTAATCTCCATCTTTAATCTTATTAACTTTGTCATCATTAGAAGTAACAACTTTTTCAAAGAAGAAAGAGCGGCCCCATGACATGAGGTACAACATTTATGATTTAAGAGTGGGGGAACAGAACACTCTAGTTTTTAGATTTCTTTTTTTTGCATGTTTATGCTTTTTTGTGCGTTCTTAAAAACTTTTTGTGTCTGTGTGTTTCTGCACTACTTTGGCATGTGCTCTTTTGTTTTTACTTTGGAGCATAACAGGCCTATTATTAATTAGTCTGTGCCGAATTTGTATTTTTCTTGATTGAGATAGGTAGGGGAAGAATGGACTTAAAAGGATAAGAATTTGCCGAAAGGCATAATTAATGTTATGACACTCAAAACTGTTTTTTAATATTTTTTAAATTTTACATATTTTACATATTTTTTATTTTTTATTACAAATATATTATAATAGATTATCTAAAAAACGTTCTCTCTTCCCTTGAAGACTCTCAACGTAGGGAACACAAAATTCTGCGCATGTGAATGATGCGTTAACTCAGAGTACTTAATTAGACTTGCTCTGATTACACTTACTACAGACCAACGATAGATATTCATACTTTGCATGATACATGATGTGTTAATTATGGGTCAGTCTTAAATGATTTAAGCACACACATATTAGTTTCACATTACATTGAACTTATTAGGACTGTTCTAGTTTTGTGTAATAATGACTAATTCTTCTCTTTAAATAGTTAAGCCTATAATTAGTGAAGTACTCACTACATTCAGAGTTTGAATTAGAAAAAAAGTAAAAGAACATTTCTACTCCACTACTCGAATAGAGCGTTCTCAAATTTTACTGTGATCTACTGTTTTTTATCAGAAATAGAGCATTCTCCAAACTATATATATCTAGTCCCTCTGGCCTCCACTACTCGAATGCCCATGCGTGTTCCCTGCGAATCTCCTCTTCCTCTGCAGGGCTGTAGTCATTCTTGATATTGAACATGTTGCGAACCTCCTCCGGAGACATTCTCTTGATCCTGTCAGCAAGGGCACGGCATGTCAGATCCAGCAAGCCCTTGATGTCCAAAAAGTTTGCAGCCTGCAATTGAAGATTCAAGAAAGATGTGTTTTGGATAACTAATTAAGATCACAGTCAATAACAAAATTGGAATTGAATCACAAAATTCTAGTTAAGGGTATTTCAGGTTCCTATCTAATTTGTCTGTTCCTTTTATGGAGAAAAGAAAATTGAAACGAAGTGATTTAAATTGGTCAAAGAACACCCCTACCCCTATCTACTACCAGTAACGTTTTTATTTTATTTAAAAAAAAAACATTATTAGTAAATACGAACCGTATACACTTGAAATTGAATCATAAATAGAACTTTTAATAGACGAGACATAGAAAAAGACATGCTGAGCATTTTTAATTTTACAATAAGCAAAATATATATTTAACTAAAAAACTATTTCTGACACTCTAAAGCAAAAAAAATAAAATTTAATTTTTATTTTTATTATTTTTACTTTTACTTTTATTTAAATTTAACTATTTCTTCACACTTGAATTCGCTGGTAAACTGACTTATTTTAGATTTTATCGATATTTATTTTAAAAATCAACCGTTAGATTGAATATTAATGTAATATGTATCATGTCTATAAAATTTCAAAGCGATCTAACGATTAAGTTTTATGCAAATTTAATTAAAAATTTTTAAATTTTAATAAATTAAAATTTATTTATTTATCTTCATAAGTTTTTTTAATTAAATTTACATAAAAATTATCGCCCCCTGTCACCCACCTTCACAACCCCCTCCTCCAGAGCCCCGTCTCTTTTGCATCGTCGTCCCCCCGCCACAGATTTCTCCTTCTCCCCCGGTCTCGCCCCCTCCTCATGAGTCACCCGACCCTTCCTCCCTAGCGGCGAACACATGCCTCCTCTCTCCTCTCATATCACCCCCATCCCCAGCAGTGAACCCGGCATCCTCCCTCAACACAAATTTCTAACTTTAGGGATTTAGAATTTAAAGATAGGTAGGACAGACATAGATTAAAAAAATAATTATTAAAAAAATATAGTGCATTAAAACACTATTAAAATAGTTAATTTAATTTAAATTAGAGATGCTTTATGCTATGAAGGAAAAATAAAATATAATTTTGGACGAGGGACAAGAAAATAGTGGGCTCGTGTTCAATCGGCTGCAGGCATATATAATTATAATACAAATAAGTACAGAGTGACGAGCGAGAAGAGTCACCAAGATAAGTTCATTGAGAGTGAGCTGATCGACATCGACGAAATTGGCGTCCCAGTTGTCGAGATCAATGGCGTCGGCATTGACGTGTTTGGTGCAGTAGTCAATGACCTTGGACATGATGTTGTTAGAGACGTTGGGGATGGGAATGGCGGTGCCGGAAATATCGACGTCATCTGCCTTCATGAGCATGATGGTTGGCGACATGGCGGCCACCGCCTCGTCTACCTCGAAAGCCACTCCCTCGGAACATATCAGTGTGACCTTATTGGACGATGACACTGCAGAAGCCATTCTAAAACCCTGCTTCAACTTTCGCTAACTAACTATATATATATCTATATATATATGGGGCTGATATATGAAAAGGGAAAGCACCTATTGAAAGAGAGCAACTCTATTTATTACTATTGGATTTCATTTAAAATCATCTAATGCTATAATTAAATATTAATTTTTTGAAATACCTAATAAATACAATCCTATTTTTGGATGGTGTCGCTGGGTCGCTCCCTTGCCTACTCCTTCAACGCTGCCTCTCCCCCTTCCATGATTTCCACTGCATTAACCCCCTCCCATAAATAATGTTCTCAAGCAATTTAATGAGAAATTTTCAAAATAAAAATAAAAGCAAGCAACAATCAACAATATTAAGTTGTCTCATAAATTTGTTTTTGAACAGATCTGTTTTTCAACTTTCCTCAACCATAGGCAACAACTCAAAAACAGGTGGTAGTGTTGGCATGCAGGTAAACAACAACAACAACAATATTATAAAGCTGCTCTCTTTAAGAGAGCTGCTTTCCTTTTTCAAATATTATATATAGGGTTTTGCTATAATCACAAGGTCAATTTTAATCTGCACCGTTAATGGTTGCAACTACTGATTTATATTAGATTTTCATTTAACTGTAATTCCGCTATAGTAAGTTACTGTTGTGAAGTTACAGTTAAATGAAAATCTAATCTAGACAGTTAAATTTTGATCTAACACTTCAGATTAAAAGTTATCACGATAAAAAAGTATACTTACGTCCTCCATATAACATAACTCTCTATATATATATCCATATACAAGAAAAGGATATATGCAAAAAGAATTTAAATGATTCAATTTTAATATTATCTATTTGAGAATATTTGGTAGAATGATATTACTTTTAAAAATAGATTTTTTTTAAAAAATAATGAGTTGAAATAATTTAAAATTATTTATTAATATTATAAATTCATTTACGTGCACAGTTTTTAAAAATAATCATATTTTTAAAAATAATTATAAAAACAAAACATAGCCTCTAGCTATTTGCTTTAGAGTTTTGTTATATAAACTCTTATTACACTCAAAATCTATTATTTAAAAAAAATACCTTTATAATTTTATTTTTAAAGACAATTTTTTTTTTTGATAAAATCTATATTTTATACAATCGACTATAAACTTAACACGTGATCTCGCTCTGCTTGACAAAGGTTGTGATCGATATGTCAAATATCTAGTAAATAAGGACATCAAACTATCAAGTTATCGAACAACAAGAGTTTTGGAAAAGTAGGATATAGAGCTTTACTTGACAGGTGTTATGCTCGATATGAAAGGATGTTGAGCATATGGCTCACTGCAACCACCATCTTGACAAGTAGTTGGTTATGCTAATGGTGATGCTTGCTAACTGTTCGAATGGAATGTCTATGCTCGATAATGTCTCTAATTTATATGTTGGATGTGGAGAAAACAAAGAGGATATTGAGCTTTCCTGACAGGTGTTATGATCGGTATCTAATGATGTCGAGCCAAAACAAGATATCATGTCACAAGAATATCGAGTAAGAAAAAAAATCATGAACTTGTATTGATTTATATAGAACCCTAAATCGGCTCGACATTGTTCGATTATGTCCAATATTTTTTCCAATCCAGTAAACGAGCTTCTGAGTGAATTCACACATTCTCGAGCAATTTTCAATAATATCTACAGCATCTTTGAGCTCTACTCCTTCCATAATAACCGAATTAGGAAAAAAAAAAGAGAAAACCCAATTTTGAGCCATCACCTGGCCATGCCATCAGCTAGGTTCTCTTATGTGAAAGTCGTGCTCTATGGCAACAGGAAATTGAAGAAACGCTCGAGAGGAATGGCTTGAGAGCTCTATGCAGCAATCCATGTGAACTATACATGGATGTTAATGACTAATTCTATGAAATAATTATGCTGTATTGGACTCTAATGGATGATGAAGAAGAAGAAATACATTTTGTGGACTAAGTTGTTGCCCACATTGACAAAACATATATGCTATCATCACCTCAGAATTTTTGTGAAATATATTTGGGCTACTAGAGGCTTAATTACCTATTTCTATGGCTGATTTGTATGAGATGACTTATACAATACATTATGATAATAAGGGCAGATTTATGGAAAGAAGGTACTATCTGAAGATATATAGGTTTTAAGGGCATAATTTGATTCTTTGCATTTGTATTAGGGAAAACCATTTTCCTTTAGCGCACATGTACAGATTCAATACTATTATCTTACATTTAATGTTTATATTCTTTGGTTAATGTATACATATTGATTGTGTCACACCCCTAAATTCTGAAACCCACCGAACTAAGAATGCGACTTCCCCACGCCCACTCCAGGGGTCGAGGGAATGGTGACTGATTCAACCCTGCACAATACCACGACGGGGGTAGCATTGTACTTTTAAATAATCCAATGCATCATACAAGTCATAAATAAATATATCTGCAAATAATACTACTGAAGTCCAGCTAATCAAGTTTGTACAACTGTCACAGACCAAAAAAAAGATGACCAAATAATCAAAGGTAAAGAATAAGTCCATAAATGAACCCTATGCAAAGATGTCCTGACAGCTCCGCTATGGCACCAACGACTATCCTCTACAACCTATAAAGAAATGTAAATAAAGTAGGGTAAGCACGAGTGCCCAGTAGGTGACTCCCATCTTCACCACCTTAACACATGAAAACCCAAGTCTATATGAACAGTGCACGCTTGTGACAGTGTAGTGTCCTATTCTATTATGACAAGCATATATCAAAAATAACGGAGTAAAACAACTCACAATACATTTAACCTCAACGAGTAACCTGCACGTCACATTTATGTCATCACAACTTATACAAAATAACCCAACCATCCGTGGAATTTTCACGACCAACCTCATGGGGGTCTAATCTTCCTCAATTAGCCATATATGGGACCCACGATGTTCCTATCGACAACCAGCCACATATAGGACCTGAGGTAACCAGCCACATAAGGGACCTGTGGCCTCTTGCCAGCCCTATGTGGGACCTGCGGTTATCCCAACAAACTCCACCACTAAAATTTTCACCAGTTCACGTACGTTAAACCAACGAGCAGAACAATGTTAAATTCAATATCAAGTAAACACAACAATCAGAGTGTTGAAATCATCAAAACCCATACGAACGGGGTACAGATGCTAATTACGACACCAACGAATAATAACAAACCCCAATTAATATTCATAGTTTAGGTCTACAATTTCAAGCTAGGGTAATATTCCCTTTTATTATTTTCATTACTTTATACTCCAATTATTTTTTTTATCCATCTATCTATTACATATACATATATATTTATTACATCTATATATATATATATATATTGGGCTTTTGGTTCAAGGGGGAGGGAAGAGAACTGGCCCAAGGAGGGCCGGTCCAACGGGCTGGGCCGGGATGCACGGGGCGGCACTAAAGCCCCCCCCCCCCCCTCTCACACGATCGCGAATCGCGCACCACGCAGAGGCGGCACGTCGCCGCCTCCCTCTCATCAAACCCGCACGGCGCGCGCCCGATCTCCACCAGCATGCTGGACGGTGGAGATGCCGCCATCTCCCTCGCCTTCCTTCCCCTCCACACGACGCAAGGAAGACGCTCCACAGTTGCCCGGCCACCGTACGGAACGACGCCTTCCGCCGCCACACGACACGACGCCGGCCGCTTCCTCTTCCCTCTACCTCCGCACGGCGCAAGGAGATGCTTCTCAGGTGGTGTTGACGCCACCCTCCGTCCAACCCTCTTCACGCCGGCGATGTACGCACGAAACCATAAATCAAACCCCTTTTTTTTACATAGGTACATATATAATTATATACATAAATGTTTACATGCACAAATCCAACGATCGTGTTCATGCATAAGAATGACTAAAAATCAAGAATCACCTACCTGAATTTGGTTTAGAAAAATTGATTGAACGGTCTGCGTCAAACCCTTCCTACTCCTCTCTCACCAGGCTTCGCGCAGACACACAACTCACGCAGGGTTTCTACCCTAGTTCCTCCTATTTATACTACCTTATAATAATAATAATAATAATAATAATAATAATAATAATAACAACAACAACAACAACTTATTAGTAATGATAATCCAGTAATAAATAAATATAATGATAGTATTAATAATAATATTACTAATAATAGGATTAGTAATAATATTAATAACAATAAATACATAATAAATCCTATTAATAACATGAATATTAATAACATAATATTTATAGATAATTATAATTATTCTAATAATCATAATTACATCAAATAATGAACTCGTATCAACATTAATAACAATTCCCCCAAAATATCAAAACTAAGGCCACGCTATCGAATAGATATTTTCAAATTTCCAAACTTTACTCGAGCCTAACTCCCAATCTCACAAAAGTACGGGTCTTTACAGATTGGGCCAAACAAATATTTAAGGCATAGAGTCATAGCCTCTATCATAAAGGATATGGCAGATTATTGATTAAAACCTTGCACGCCATTATCTTGTAGTTTTGAATGAGTGTGAGGATTAATTTCAAGAAAAAAATTATAAAATTATAAAAAAAATTTTACATTAAATTATCTAAAATAAGATATAATGATAAGAATAAATAATAATTTTTTGAATTTAAGAATTATAGTAATATTTTTCTTATAATTTATTAATATATATATTTTTACACGTAAACTTTTAATTAATTATAATAAATAAAAATAATAATAATAAATCAAGAATAAGATATGAATAAAAATAAAATAATTATAAGAAATAAGTATACTATTCATCTCAAGATAAAAATAAAAAAAATCAATGCTCTTAAAAGAAAATATTATACGTACTTTTCTACTAACTTCACCTGAAAAAATAAAATAAAAAACACCACTTTAAGATAAATATTCAATTTTAAGAGATTAAATTTAAATTGAACCTTATAGTACTACTATATATGTGTGTGTGTGTGTGTATCTATGTATCAACTAATTGATTGTCCTAAATAATTTATCAAAACAAATTTATATGCAGCGAAAATAAATCTATATATAATTAAAAAAACCAAAATCGTTTTTTATTTTAAAAACTTTTAAAAAAATATTAAAATATTTTTAAAAAAATGAGCCCAATACATGCCTACATATAAATCTCAAACAAGGGGCAAATGTTCAGACTGACGGACTTTAAACACCTAAGCTCAGAATGAAATTGCTACATTAAACTCTAGTCACGAGTTTGAACACATGGCCAGAAAACAGCCGTAGCCCATTCATGTTCTGTCGGGAGAAATCTATGATCCTTTAACAATTACAAGAGTTGGAACAATAACTCCAAGTCAAATCTTTCAAACAGAAACAAACAGTTGGAAGAACACTGATATTACAGAAAACAGGCCTATGATATATGCCACTTTGCGACTGGGAATGTAGTATAGAGCAACTGTACATAAGAGAGCCATATAAGCCCTATCAGCCTCAAGTAATGGCAGCAACTGCCCCTATGCCTGGGGATGGCATCTGAATCCAATTCCTGCAACCGAAGAACATCAGTTGGCCAATGACTTAGGACTCCATGTACTGAAGCTTTGGTGGGCTCGTATCTATCTTCTCAGGATCTGCAAAGTGGTTTGATTCCACGCAATGATTGGTTAGTTTCACATTAGTAAAGTTGCAGCAGATAAATTGGTGCACCTTAGCAGCCAGACTGATTTGAGTTTCTTTATCTTTTTCTTGGTTGCGTTTTTTGGAGTAAAAATTCAAGCAATAAAGCCCATCGTGAAGCAACATACCATTAACCCTGCGAATCTCTATTTCACGATATTCTTGGACTAACGCACAGCAGCAGCACATCAAATGCGAGAGGAAATCATCAAAACAACCTCCCTGACAAAGAGGACAGAAAATACAATGCTTAGCCAGTTTTCATTTTAAAAAAAGGCAACTGGAAGTCATAATTTCAATCCAGAGCAGAAGAAGAACCAGGACAACTGTCAACAAATAACAAATGAGTGGAAAATCCTAATTCCTTTGCATGTGCTATTAACAATGATAACAATGATTGACCCAGACATCCAGTGAGAATTTTCACTTTTGAGTGTTCCAGTCCCATGTTCCAACCAACCCAAAATTGGATAGCAGAAGAACCAAAATGAGTGAATGTTGTGCACACTTTCCTACCCTCTCATGCTTTTTGTCAGCAGCAGCACAAACCCATTATGGCAACCGTAGTTAGAGATTACTTTCTAAGCTATGTATCCAAAGTAATAATGGATAAGAACAAAGATATATGCACCAACGTCTCAGACTCTCAATAGACATTGTGATGGTAAAAATAATGGTTAGAAAAACAATATTATTTGATTGATCCATATCTCCAACTAATGGTGAATATAATGAACGAAAAACCAATATAAGTTTGAGACTCACCGAGATGTTCAAAACCTTGCGAAGCTTCCTTCTTGTGCAACAGGTATAGCAACAGCACGACAATATCAATGAATATGCCATCATTTCATTACAAGCTTCTGCTGAAGCTGAAGATTGGATAGCAGAGCATAAGCTCAAAAAATCAAATCATGCAACAAATATGTTTCACTTTGCATTTCACTCCACGAACAAGAACACAATAAATGTATTAATGTAAGGAGAAAGTTTTAATTCTGTCTAGCGCCATCCATTCCATGTTCATTTATATATCTCTATATCCTTTCTCTTCATTTGATTGTTTTTCAAGTTAAGTAAAAGAGAATATTAATTTTGAAATTTGAGACCAAAAGATCAAGATTGAAAACTTCTAGAGTTTCTTTTAGCACTCAATGCATTCAATTGCACCAACTTACACATGTACTGGTTGTTTGCCACACTTGAAATCTTTGAAAATGTACCACAAGGACAGAAGCATGTTTTAATGCCTGAAAAGGAAACAAAATAGAAACTTAATATAATGGATAAAAGATGGGGATGGCATCAATAGGCATGCCTAACAGCTAACTACATAATTTTCAATCGACAAATTCAAAACATGCTGCATCAAGAGACAACAGTATCATTAATACTTTTTTGAGGGACTGCGCTAAGGGCGACCACAGCCACACCAATGAACTTATTAAAATTAGAATGTATTAAAACATAGCCTTAGGCTATGTTTGGTAGTAGTTTTTGAAAATAATTTTCTGTTTTCAAATCCAGAAAACAAGTAGGTTTTTTTTATTTGGAAAGTGTTTTCAATTTTGGTTTTCAAAAACAAAAGTTGTTTTCAAATGCAGAAAACAGAAAAACACTTTTTTGTTGTTTTCAATTTGACATAAACAATTTCCTCTCCCCCACCTGCAGTCCCCCCCCAACCCGCTGTGACGACGCCCAACCCTCATGGCCACTGCAACGATGCCCCCTAGCCCCCCACTGCAACGCCCCCCAGCCCGCTATGACAATGCCATGCCCCCCCCCCCCCCCCCACACACACACGCGCGACGCCCCGCCCCCAATTCCTTGTTGGACGCTGTGATGCCCCCCAGTCCCCTGCCCTCACTTGAAAACCAAAATACAGTTTTTAATTTGACATAAAAAAACAAATCCCAAACAAAAAAGTGTATAAAATTATACATAAAACAGTTTTCAAAAGCAATTTTTTTAAAAAAAGGTATTTGAAAAAAAAAAGCAAAAAATAATACCAAAACATGCTCATTAGACAGAAGACAAGAAAAAAACAGAAGAAAAAACAAAAGCTTTCAAGATCAAATTTTCAATTTTGGGGCAACAAAAGATTTCATTAGACAGTGCAAAGACTAGGCACAATGTCTAATTGCTTAAAAACACAGAAAATAGTCGTGGAAAAACAAACAAAATGATTAACTCCATCAATCTGATACATAAACAATACTCGTCAATAATAAAATCAACAAACTTGACAAATGTGCCACTGGAACTTTCACCTCACTTTTATTTTTGAACTCTCGTTTTTTAGCCCAAGGAAGCTCACACTTGGCTGCAAGTTTTCCATCAATTTGGATCTTGCAACATAGTACTGAATAATCAACCTCTACAAAGAGTTGAGTTTCAATTCTGTGGAGTGATTGTTAAGTGATGTAAGAGGAGGTAGACCTTAAGAGATTAGGTTAATAGGAGGTAGATCTATATCCTACAGGGAGACCTTGCTCTAGAACCACTAGTTATATCAAGCAATATAACCTCTCCAAAAGCTTCAACTGGTAGGAAACTATGACTACAAATATGCTATATGCGGATAGGCCTAGGGGACCTTGCAATGTACAAACGGTGCACCAGCAGTTTGAGCAGCAATCAAGCACCAATGTGATGCCAATACATAACGGGAGATCATAGTGAGATCTTTGGACCCCTTATAACAAAGGCCAATGTATGCTTTTATTTTTTCTCCTATCAAATTGGTTAACAATAAAGTCAAAATAATGTTTTATTTTTCAAATTTCAACAGTCCTTGCTTGTTTCCATGCCAAACATTTAGTTTTCTTTGTAGGAGTTATTTATTATAAGTTCTAATTCCCATGCTTCTTGCTTGTTTAGTAGTCTACTTTGCATCTGTCAATTAATAGAAGACAAGATGATTTTTTATTGAATTGAAGGTATAAGGATAAGGATCGCTTTACTTGCTCCATATTCCAAACTATTTAAGCGGCCAGATAATGGGCCAAGCCCACACACTAATATGCTAACTTCATCTTGAAAACAAACATAAAACGGTCTTTCATTCAAATGCACAGTTTCATAAACATTTTACTTGAACCAAAACCCAAAATCATTCTTAAGACTTTAAATTTATATTGACCAAAATTTAGAGAGGAATAGCCTTATTAAAAACTCAAAACAACAATGATATTGGCAATTAAAAAACTAAATAAAGAGCTCTCAGTATATGTTTAATATGCACGTGATTTTAAAATTTGGTGAATTGCGAGCATCAAAATTTGAATCACCAAGCAATGAGACTCCTAGAACTTGATCTTCGCAAACATCAGAAGATGCACTAGTTAAGTAAAGTGGGAGAAAAGTTCATCAATGGGCATTATTAGTAAGTTAAATTTCCAGCAGAACGTACAAATGAATAACACATGAATATATGACTACTGAATATAACACACGCTCCAATGTTCCTCGCTCAAACCTTCAAAAACGTAGTGACATACATAGATAAGGTTCTGAGCAACAGCCAAGCAAATCTGTGTCCCACTCCTGAGGTCGATGTGAACCTTTAGCAGATAGCAGATCCCGTTGAGACAAAACTGAAGAAGTGCTTCTGCACATAATTATTTTGCATCAGAGGTTCCTAGGCGTTCTAAAACAAAGTAACAAAACCAAGAAATAGGACATATTGTGAAACACTGAGTAGGCTAAAACTGAATAATAAATCCTAATCAAGTGCATAATAAAGCATAACTCAAATTATATAACACAGATCAAGAGATCAAAATCTCAACTTTTTCAGCGTTCTGGAAGCTGGAGCCTAGTATCCAGTTTGATGTTAGCATAACTTGAGTTTTTAAATCAACCGTTACAATATTTGAACTCAGACACATGATCCACCAAGAAATCCACATTAGAATGCACAACAAACCTTGATGTACTGCGAGTACTACTTCTCTTTGAACGACTATCATCCAACGATTGTTTAGTAGTTTCAACATCTGCATAATTGGGCTCCACAAACGTAGAGGTTTTTACTGGGGAACTCTTCTCTGGCAAAGCACTTTCAGCCACAGTTTCTGTCACTTCAATTAACCGCTGAATCACGTGACATTGACTTACATCATAATTAGCTTGCGATCGTTGAAGTTCTAGCCGAAGCTTTTCATTTTCTTTTTGAAGAGCTTCATTGAAAGTAGCTTTGGGATAGGAGCATGAAAGAGTCTTTTTCAGAACTGCAGTGTCATGGCGCGAGGGATCTGGCTTGAAGATCACATCATGCACTTTCCTGTCATCTTCGTCCATTGTATATTCATATTGATCCATTTCAATATACTCGAGTCTTTCCTGTCAATTTCAAAAGGTGGAAAGTTAATCAAATTGTGAGTTTTTCCAAAGCAAATTTGATTTGTATTGATCGATTGATCGATTGATCGATTGATAAACTAAGTATAATCGCACCCACATACACGCCAACTAACTGGCATAAACCTGTATATTCAGCTATAATCCAGACACATTATATGAGCACATAACGTAACAACTTTTTTGGGAGGTCACCCATACATTGAACACTGAAGTGCAGCACGACCGCGAGATCAGAACGTTACTAAAGCTCATAGCATAGATCAAAGGTGAACACCAGATCAAAAACAACAGCAATGATCAAAAGCGAGAGGGTATGCATACCCGGACTCTAGCATTGTCAACCAGCGTGATGAGAGGGACAATCTTCAAATAACGGTCGATCTCACTCTGAGCCTTCTTGAACTGGTACACAACATTCCATCCCATGGCGAGCAAATACAGGTAGCTCCGGTCCTGCAAGCTGTTGACCAGAATGTAGGACCTCCTCAACGCATCCTCCAGCTGCTCCAGAGGCTCCCGCGTCTCCGGGTACCTCTTCAGCTCAGTGATCTTGAGCTGCTGCAGCAAATTCCCAATCAGCTTCAAGTGCTGCGCAAAGTTCCTGCAATTCTTCTTGTGCATCCGCGCCGTGCTCGCCGCCTTCACGATCATGCCGATCAGCCGCACCGCATCCAATCCCGTGAGCTGCGCGATGTTGGAGATCTCCCCCAAGTGTTCCCATGACGCCATCTCCCCCTTTCCTTCCTCCTCTCCCCTCCCCTGCCCTCAGATCAATCCAAATCGCACCAGGACTTGTCCTAAAAACAATGCCAAACCTTTAAATAATACTAATAACAAACCAAATATCACAGCACTGTCACTGGGTGAGTGAGGCTCAGTATCACACAAGCCGTTACAACGAACGACTCCACAGACAGACCAAACCAAAATCAATCAAACAAACAAACAATATAAGGGTTGTGTCTCCAACAAACATTCGATTGTGGAGACCACGAAATCTCACCGCTTTTCGCCGCAGCAGCAGCAGCAGCGGCGCTTCTTTCGAGGCGGTGATTCGGTCAATAGCATAAAAGGTATATGTGGGTAGGCTTTTCGGCTCGATTCATCACAGTCAGTGACTGAACAGCATCACCGACATTACTCTGAGGTACAGTGCTCTTGTCTATCTCTCTCTCTCTCTCTCTCACTCTCATCTCTGTTCACGGGTTCTGTGTTTTTGTCCTCACAATTGACTGCGAGCGACCCACCTCTCCCACCCTCCACAGGGACGAGGAGGAGCTCTCAGAGTTGACTGCGACGACGGGGTATTGCGATGGGGCCACATCGGGTGCCTGAAATGCCTGCTTTTGTTTCGGTGTATTACGAGAATGCCACCCAAGGTCACGGAAAATGGCGGCACTGGCGCTGCACATGAACCCTTGTTGACTCGCCTTGCAAAATGCTGGCCCAACAGGCAACAGCTGTAAAAAGTACCACCATACCACACATGACGGAACAACCATATTAACTATTAAACTATAAACATTTATATCATGGAAACAAACAAAAAAACAAAAACAAAACAAAATTGGAACAATGATGATGACATAACATGCCATTGCCATCTATGATCTATCCATGGCATCCATTTGGATCTGGGTTGTTGGATTCGGGTAGACGTACCCGGATGACCAAATCTACTGGTAGCCTCATAGGATTCACTCGGCCCCACTTGTTACTTGTTAGTAAGTTTTTTTTTTTTAAACAAAGTAAAATAAAATAATTGCGATATATTTGAGCGTTTACCTAAAACTCATATTTTCAACTAAAAATGTTTTACTTTTTGTATTTTTATGAGAAATTCCACACCTATCTACTATTCATCTTCAAGGGACCGGGGGTAGTTCAAATCTTATGTTTTAAGTGTATTTGTTACAAATATTATGGCCGTACATATTATTTATTTTAATTTCATTACATCTTACTTTAAATTTTGATTTCATTAAAAAAAAACTCGATAAAAAAAGTATGTGTTTTTAAAACAAAAAAAAAATAAACTGAGTCCCACAAAATTTAATAAAAAAATTATGTAAATAAATAAATTGAATCTCACTAAAAATTAAATTTACATTTGTAAATAAAAACCATGTTAAAAGATATTTTTTAAAAATAGCACACTATGTTCAAACCAATATTTGAATCCGGATTAAAAATTATGTACCCATTTCCTTTCCTTACGATGTGACTTTTAAATACTTTGCAATTTTTTTACAAAGAGTTTTTTTGTTTTTCAAACCAATACTTTTATTCAAAGCATTTTTTTGTTTTTCAATACTTTTTAAATCAGGTAGCCAACACCATGTTATAAGCTTTTAAATTTTTTATTTTAGACTAATCGCATTTTTGGTTACTAGCTACCTCTTAATAAATTAATAAAATAATGTTACACTTGCACAAAGACACTTTTTCTGCAGTAAGATTAATACTAATTTTTTCATATTAAGTAGAAAGAGTTCGCCTAGGCAAATTACTTACACATTCTCCCTATAATAGATTTTTCTAATTTAAATATACATTCAATCAAGATTTAAAATGATAAGCTATAAGAAGATAATTGCGCCGCTGTCGCCGCTGCGAAAAAAAAGTGATTCATCCAAAATGCTATATTCTTTTAGTTTGCTCCATAATCAAATATTTTATCATTTCATTTAAGTATAATGGGATAATTAACAATGAACGTGGGGTCACAAGGAAATGCATACATTAATTTTTTAAAAAAAATATAAAGCGATATATTTATTTACTTTTATAAAGTAAAAGATAATAAATTAATATACAAAATTATTAATTATAATTTTCATGTTTCAAGTACAATCTCTAATTTTTTTTAAGTAGAAATTTTCTCTTATATTTGTGCTTTAGAATTGATTTGCATAACATTTATTGTTTCCTATATATGTACTCCATAAAAATATAAAGATGTATTTAAAATTATAAAATATGTAAAATCAAGCAATATAATAAATTAGAAAATACGATTTTCAAAAACATTGAGTGAAAAAAATAAAAAAATAAAAGTATTCACCCCTATTACAATTTTTCAAATCTAGTAAGATTAATTTCAAATTTTAAAATTGCAAACATGTAAACAAATTTCCACCAAAAATTGTTTTCTGAAAGATATTGATTATTTTTGTTTCTATTTTCACACCCATAGTAAAATTTTATAAATTTTAAAAAACATTATATTTTGCTCGGGCTATATGAAAAATGAAGTCAATTTGGTTAATTTATTCTACCTATTTTTAATTAAAACATTATTTGAATCTTAATGCTTTAAATTTAAGTACACTAGCTCTCATTTGATTTAAAAAATTTGATGGACAAAAATCTAAATGTATTTACTCTTATTCGTGTATTTTAATTGATCAATTAAATATAAAATAGATATAATTCCAGTTTCTAACAAATAATAATAATTCTAAACTTGCTTTGAGGAAGCCTACCATTTTGCTTGTGATTAGGCGTGATCAAAAACCGATTAGAATGTTAAATCAAATTGAATCTAATAAACCAAAAATATATAGTTTTTAAAATTAGTTTGATTTATTTTGTTTGAGATTTTGAAAATCTGATATATTATAGTTGATTTATGATTTAGTAAATTTGAGAATTGAACTGATTGAATAGAATATAATATATATTTGAATACTTCATTTGTGTCTTTTCTTATCTATGTCACTCACAAATGCAGTCACAAACCTTATGAATCCATATTCTTCTATGAATTTGTAGTAGAGAATCAAAACTAATGTCTCTACATATTCTTTTGTTAGTTGGTCTGGTTTGTTATTTGTTCAAACTGAATATCTTTAGTTCAGTTTAAAAATACTACATAAACCGACCGAATCAGCTGATACTCACCCCTACTTGCAGCGAGTAATCATCGCAATGTCATGTTCAAATCTTGTATGCAACATATTCTTTTGCTCCCTTGGATAGATCTATTACTACTTGAGCCATTTTGTGTAGGTTAGATACACACTATAAATTTTGATTTCTTTCGTATCATCCTTATTTACTGCATAAGTGTATAAGCGAATAAAAAACCATAACTATCATTCAGATAAATGTACAAATTTGATGACTTTTAGGAATAACACCTTTGATCGCACTAAAATCTAATAACAAATAAAGAAGTTATAATCAAAATCATATTTGAATTATCGACTATAGTCAAATGATGTTCAAAATTCAAAATTGAACCTTGAATCAAGCCACATACATCATTTTAGTAATCCTTTATTTTTCATGAGAATTTTAATATGTATATTTCTTATATTTGTCTATAGTGTTTATTTATGGAAAAATATGATTTTTTCAATAAAAGCAACTTACGATAGCGCAGTATAGGCTCGACAAACAAATATGATCATTCAAGAAAATAAGATATAGGGTTACTTTTCATGACTCATCACAAGTCCAAATTATTTTTTTATATTTCATTGGAGGAAAAATTTATTTGTAGGTACATTATATAGGTAATTTACGTAGAAACATTATTCATTTTTTGAATTGGCATGAATAATTTTTTAAAAAATATATCAATCTAACAATAATAAAAATATTTAAGTGTAATTTACCTGTACAATATATATGCATGTATCATTACTCTTTATTGAAATCCAAGCTATACTCTCTCTCCTCTCTTTAATAGTAGTAATAGTAATAATAATAATAGAACAAAAACAACTCTCATCACTGGTACAACATGTTTTTATATCATTTTTAAAAATAATGAGATTGGTGTGGGCTTTTTTTAATTTAATAATAATATAAAATTAAAATATTTTTTTTAAAACAAAAAATCTTATAGTTATTTTTAAAAATTATTTTTAATCATTTTTTGTTTTTAAATGTAAACTTAATTATGTGGAAGACACAGATACTTTTTTATTTATTTTTATACTTTTCATCTATTTTGTTACTTGGACCATCAAGTATTTTAAAAAAACTTTAGAGACTCAATTTTTAAAATTAAAAATCTTTTTCAAAGTTAAAGAATAATAA
The DNA here is from genome assembly GCA_023512835.1 of Taxillus chinensis. Taxonomy (NCBI): domain Eukaryota; kingdom Viridiplantae; phylum Streptophyta; class Magnoliopsida; order Santalales; family Loranthaceae; genus Taxillus; species Taxillus chinensis. The sequence continues at coordinate 28,179,673 of CM042090.1, forward strand.
TAATTTTTAAAATTACAATTTAACACAAATTCTAATAAAATAAAAAAAGCAGAATACAAAAATTAAAATTTATAAAAAACAACCCTAATCTCTCATCTCTCCAAGCAAGTGGGCATAAAAGGCAGATTCATCCTTTTTGAATAAATATTTTTAACTAAATGACTTAGCCAAATTCACAACCACTTTAGTAATGTAAGGGCAATCACATTTATTTTCCAATAATTTTTCATAATTTTACTTTTATATACAACTATATATCAACATAAAATCACTTAATTACTATTTTAATTATTAAAATAATATGTTATAATTTTATTTTAAAATAAATTTCTTATAATTAAATTTTAAACTAAAAATAACAGTTATAAAAACGTTAAAAAAATACGAAATAAATTAGTAAACGGTGCATCAACAAATTTCATATAAATATAAAAATGTACTCTAAAAATAATTTTATAATTTTTTTTGTTTTTTAATTACAAATTTCATAAAAAATATGCAGTGCTGACGAATACCCTTTCTCTCCCTGCCCCAAATCTAGCTCTCACACCTGACCTCGCCGGAGGACCCCCGGACCAAGCCCTCTGACAGCGCCACCCCAGCTACGCCGACCACCGCCTGCAGCTACGGCCTCCTCCGCATGCCTCTGTAAGTTCCTACCTCCGCCCCTCACTCTTGATCTCCATCTCCAATTATAAAATCCCCCATCTCTTACACAACGATAGCCAGAGGGGACATGAACTCTGGGGAGGGAGGAACAACCCAAAATCAAAAATCCACTGCAAATCTCTCCCGCCTCCACACTCTCTACTCTACCTAATCTCTTCCGTCAAAAAAGTCATCAATAAAGCCAGCCGGCCCACGTCACCGCCGCCCCAACCAGTTGGCGCCGATTGCTCCTGCGCGTCACCGTCACGTACCACCCCTCAAACGGGGACGCAACATTAGAGCATAGGTTTGGTATAAAACCTTTTCCTGGGATAAATTTTCCGTCAAAATTCATTTGCATAGATGTTTCTAAAGGATTGAAAATAAATAATAAATTTATTATTTATATTTAAATATTTTTTATTTTTAAATATATATTATTATAAAATAAATAAAAGAAAAATAGAAAAAATAATATAAAATAAATTAAAAAATAAATATAGATAAAAATAAAAAATGAAATATTTAATATTTTTTAAAAATAAATAAATTATTTACTATTCATCGGATAAAAATGTCAAATTACTCTTACACCGCTCCGACGACGCCTCTAATCACGCCGTCCTAACGCGCTTCGTTATCACCGCCCTGCAGACTGACTTATCACCGCCCTGCATCTCCCAGCTCCACCCGCCAATCGACCCCGCTCCTGTCAGATGTCGCCGTCGAGATCCACGCCAGCATATATAGATGTTTATAACATTAGTTATATAATATTTAACTTTTTGTTGGAACAATTCAAACTCGTATTATATGATATATCGAAGACTTTTTTTTTCTCAAGCATTAGATTTATTATAGATAAATAAAACTTCCTGGCAACATCAAATTTCGACAGTGTATTTTCAGCTGCAGCTGTTTTGATTGTGAGGTATATATATGATAAATTGGATTGATCAAATGCAATGTTGTGGTCCTCTCAAGCAAAGTCCGAGGCGTACTTGTCTAGGACCTTCCGGACAAGGACTGTGTAAGTGGCCTGTGTGGGATGGAAGCTATCCCAGAATACATATTTGGTATCGTTTGAGCAAGTGTGTGTTTGGACGATGTTACAAAACTCAGCTACCGCCATGAGCCCTGCGCCACAACACCCTTTATCGGCCACTTCAAATCCTGCAGATTATTGAACGCGAATGGCAATTTGGCATGTCATTAATTAGCAGCAGATGAAGGGTAAATGGATATGAGACTAATTATCAATATAAACCCACCATAATTAGTTGCGTTTTGGATAACTTCGAGCAATGGAGTGTAAATGTCTATATTGACTAACTTGGAGTCTGGAAACTGCAGCCCGAGAGCTGATATCACTGCGGAGAGCTTGGAGTTGAAGAGAAGGGATGCTTGATTGCGATCCTCTGCGCAGTCTCTCTCAGCGCCGCCGGCCAGCGTTCTCTGCGACGGCATACACCCTAATGGTGGAGTATTAAACAAGCCGATCCTTCTCGCCCCCAGCCTATACAATTTCTGCCTCATTTTTAACACAAATGTTCTCATCAGCAAACGTTAGAGAGATTTATTGTTCAGGTTAATGACGTTGATTAAGTACCTGCAAGAAATCTGTGGTATGGTTGGCCATGAAAGTAGTGTAAGAGGGGACATCATAGTGAAGTCGGCGGAGAGGGGTAGCGAAGTAAGTGTTTGTAATGTCATTGCTTCCGAAGCATACTATGAAAAGGCTTTTGGAGAGAATGGTAGATGCTTTCTCATCTCCCACCAGTGCCCTCAATGTTACTGTGTAATTCCTAAACATGTTTAGTTGATCCTCCGGTGATAAAGCAGACTGGTCAAATTATTTCATATTAGTATTTGCCGTTCAACTCAAAAAATAAAAATAAAAATAAATAAATCTTGAAATTGTGGAGACTTTGGTTTTATTTTAACAGGGATAAGGTTTGAGGTAATTCCAAGAACTTGTAATACGACATGAAAATTATATATTATTCCTAACAAAAAAATAAAAAAGTAAAAGGGGTATGCCATTTGAATTGATATATATTATATATTAGTGTCACTAGCAGGTTGTAAGAGCATGGCCATGTTGCTTGTGTTAGTGCGTTACAACATGGACATGAGAATTTATTCCCATCATAATTTGGTAGAAATTTAATAAACAAAATAATAACTAGAATTGTTGATCAAGAAAAAAATGGGGTAACGAGTAGAAAATTGAATTATGCTATTCAGAGTTTATATTTTCAATATATATATATACATGTTGTCCACTCACCGCCCGACTCACATAGTTTTAAAACACATCTTGACTGAGTTTTTTTTAATACACATTTTGCCTCCCAATTGTCTAAATGCATTAACTTGTTAGCATGACATGTGCACATAGATTTTAATTTTTTGTATTTATTTATTGCATGTGTAGTTGTTGGGTTTCGAACTACTCCTTTGTAGTTTCGATTGAGTAAACGTTTTCTTTATTTTATAAGTTTATATTTATTTAAAACTTGTGCAAGTTTCTTATTTGTTAGTTAGTGAGTTAAATGAATGATAATCTAGAATTTTCAGAAAGTAGGAGAACTTTCAAAGTGATTTGATCATGGTGGCTTCTTTTAAAGGCCGACTATAAATTCCTTTTTTCTATTTCTTTTTGATCGATGGTACTTTCAGATTCATTAGCAAATAATATAGTTAATTCAATTGATTCAACTTTTTTATATTATAGGTTGGGATATGAACTACAAAGGATTAGATATGAAAGCTTTATTAATGATTATCATAATCTTTAAAATCAAAAGTTATATTAGCTTTTGCAAATCAATAAGATGAAATCTTAACCATTAAACTTATTCAGTAAAGTGTTCAAAAAATAGCTTATTGATCTCGGCACTATGAATAAGAATTAGAGAAGTCATTTAGAATAAAGCATCCTTATTAAGTATTGTTCAAAATCATTTAGTGTTTATGAGTTGAAGGAAGTTTATTGAGTAATTAGCGGAACAAGGTTTAGCTAGGGGACTAAGCTTATGGAGGTGACTATAGACTCCAAATTGTTGATGTTGAGTGCTATTCATGCTAAATAAAACTTACGTTCCCTTGCTTTTTGAACTAAGATCCTCAATAAGTATTTTGAAACACAATGTAGAGTTTTCCTTTCATAGTTAGCTTTCAGAATAAGCTCTTGGTTATTGAATTATACCTTATTGAGTAATACTCTAAGAATTTTGAATAAAAATAAAACTTCATACAGAAATAGCTTACTAAGAAGCCTTGCATCCTTAGTAGAGACTTTCAGAGATGATGTATTGATTAAATATGAAAACTTTTTAAAGTGTTTTTGCTGAATTATAATCTTAATGAATTATTCTTTCTTAGTAAGCTTTCGAAAAACCTTTTATAAATAGTCTACATGCTTGCAGAATAAAGTATTTTAAAGTAAGGCTTCAAAGTAAGCACTAGTAATGGTTTGTTTGAGTTTTATTCTCTTTAGATAAAATTTTTAACCCTAATTAATCATTACCCAAATCATCCTTATTATTGCATGCGCCTAGCTGATAAAGCTTCTAACCCTTGCCCATGCTCAAATAGAAAGATTTAATTTGAGTGAAGTATTTTATGGCCTTATATGATAACTACTATCACTTATCTCGCTAATTCTCAAATCTTGAACACGTGTAGTGATAGTATATTAAAGTAGATCCTTTGTATCATTTTGGAAGCACTTCTGTAGGATAAATTAATATTTAACTTATTTTTTGATGTTGAAGTGGCAATCATAAAACATAAGTTAAGGAAATTCCAACATCCTAATCCAACACATGAATCTTGATTCAATTTAACACACAAATTATCCTAACTTGACAAACAGATCGCTTAAGCATGCTAATAGATCATAACTTGACAAATAGATCCCAGGAAATCCTTTTTTGATATAGAAGATCAGACTAAGCTAGCTATATCATACTAAGGATAGATCTTACCCTAATAACATTGTTAGGTAATTTAATCCCAACTAAATATTGCAAAAGCAACTAATTAAAAGTAAATTAAAATATATAAAACATGAAACTCAAAAAATTACGTGAGAATTTCATCTACGTACGAAAAACAATGAGTAAAATAAAAGAATTTTCACTATCTTTAAAATTTATACAAAACAAAAAAAAAAAGTAAAGGAGAAAAATGGTTTGAGAATGAGACAAAAGAGAACCTCATTTCATCTCTTTTGTGCAATAGACTAATTTTGTTTTTGAAAAATCTATTCACATGAATGTTTGATATGAAAAATAAATATATTTTCGTTACGCATCATACCGCAACATTTGTGTGGGGATGATAAAGAGGATTGGAAAATCATCGTCAAAATGGAGTAGTTTAAATTTGATAATAGAAGTTAATTAATTTGTTTTTTAGATAATGCATTTGGAGTAGGATGGATACCGACACTTTAAAAACATAAAATAATATATTAACCTATTTTTGGGAAAAAGTGAACGTGCGGGCTAAGAAAATAATAAAAAGTTCGAATAATATATTATACAAAAGTTGTAAATGTCAAAAAACTATTGTTATGGGAACTTATAATGTATAATAAATTATGGAAAATATTTTTTTTTACTAAATTAATGATTAATCTGTGAATATCTTTTGTATAACTGTTTGAACAGAGCTGTTGATTCCAGATCAATACATCCATACGAAAGAAAAAGTGAGATTTTTCTCTTTTTTCTTATCACCGTCTTTCTTAACTTTTTATTCTTACTATTTCAAAAGGTCAGCCGATTAATTGACATTAAAACACTGAAACACTTTTTTAAAAGCTTTTAAACGCAGCTACCGCCATACGTGTTTCTTACTGACCGGACAATTCTGTTTTTGTTTTTGCTTTTGTTTTTTTAATTTCTTTGTTAAGATTATACTCTACCTTTTAAGATTTGATATTATACCATGTTTAATTAATAAATTACATGCACCTCACTATTTTTTTAACGTTTTTATAATAATTATACCATTAATTCATTTAAATAATTAATTATATTAATCTCTGTTCAGTTTAACGGAATCATAATGCAAAAATTATACGGGATATATATCTTTCTTGATAACATCTCTCGCACAAATTTTAAGTTTGTATTCTGGTAATATTCAGTGTTTCAATATGTTAGCAATAAGTAGGATATCAAGCATATAATCTGTTAAATTACCAGAGTATTGATTGACTTAAAGTTAGCTATATATAATTTATTTAAACGAACGAGGTAATTATTAAAAAAAATTAAAACCAATTAATAGTACTCTACTTCTATCAAAAGATTCAAAACTAAAAGAATACTGTATCTAATTTTCTTTTACCTTTTTATCTATAGAAATCAATCCTATTCCTATAGTCATAGGTAATTGCACAAGTTTGTACCAGTTCGAGCTTCAAATCTTATAGTAATTCATTAACTGAAGTAATATTTAATGAATTGCGTTTTTAAGAAAAACACGCATACATTAAAAGAGAGAGAGAGAAGAAAGCAGTGAGTACCATTAATTGTGAAGTGATGGGATCATATCCGGAAGCGCCGGAGGCGAAGCTTACGCCGGAAATGAGATCATGAGATGTCAGATTTGGATCGAGATACGCCGGCAGCAGCTCTTTCAGATGTAACTCTCTGGCTGCCACAATTTTATATATAATGCCAAAATTCAGTTTTATTTCAGCCACAGATTATCCGACCGCAACGACCAGGAAAGAAAAGAAGTTCTCGTCGCTATCAGAACTCATCGTCAAATGTTTTTAACTATATGTTTGATCAAACAAAGTACCGGAATCATAAAACCAGTCTTTCAACACACAGACACGCACCATTAAATGATTGAACAACATTGCTAACATCACAGAGACATGTCTGCCTACTGTACTGTACGTTGCTTCTTTCATATATAATAAGAATCTGGCCTTTATTTATTTTTTTAGAAAAAGAGTATTACATGGGCAGATATATAAGGTTGAGCTTTTTAATATTAGAACAAGAAGTAACGTAGGCTGGTATATGTATATATGTATATATGTATGTATGTACCTAGGATGTCCCCTGGTAGCAAGCCGTTGCTGAAGCGGCCGGTGGGTTTTCCACCCTCGAAATCTTTGCCGTAGGGGGGATAATTGCATTTGGCCAGAGTAGTGCGGTTGTTGTTGTTGCCGGGATCCACTATGGAGTCTCCGAACACCAGCAACGCCGGGAAGGTTTGGTTCTCTAGCATTTCGTCTAGCTTTGTGCCGCCGCCTGCAGCGGCACCTTCGCAGCCATTATCATCCCTAATAAAACCCATACTAATGAACGCAAGCAAATAAATTATCTTGGTAATTTGAGAGAAACTTGGAGAGGAGAAGCAAATAGTAGTATCCATTTTCATTAATGGCTCAACTTTGACAGGCCAGAAAATACATCCTAAATTGTGTGTGTTTGTGTACATATTACCTTGCATATAAAAACAATACTTGTGCGTGTATAAGGATTTTTTTTTTAAATTTCTTAAGATACCCTTAATTAAAAACAATAGTTGTGTATAGTATGCTATATTGAAACAACAGTAGTTGTGTATATTTTTATTTCTTAACATACCTTGATTAAGTAAAATTAAGTCAATATATAAAAGTGAAACTGATGAGAATGCCGTGACATGCGTCACGTGCACGTATCGTGTTGCACAAGACATCTTCTATCGCTGGGATTCTTCTTATATTTACTTTCCTTATCGTATTAGAAGTCTTTCCTTTTTATTACTTTCCTTTATTTAATTCGTATTAGGGTATTTTGGTATTTTACTATAGTTTCCTAATTGTATTAAATTTCCAATTCCTAGATAGTCGTTTGCCTATAAATAGGCCTTGTCTATGACAATTATGTATTCAGAGATTATTCAGATTATTGGCTATTGGCAATTATAAACTCTCATATTAGAGGTTTATTCTTATTTCGGCTTTTTCAGTTAATTACTTGAATTGCTTGGGCTAGAGTTTGGGTATTCGATTATCCTTCTCTATATTGTTGTTGGATCCTAATCAAGGTCCTCAACAATTTGGTGCTTTCATTGAGAGATTCTTATTAAGATTTCTCAATTTTATCTTGCGTTTTTCATCAGCAATGACGGAGGTGGCGGCAAGGACGAACAAGCAACGGTTCGAAGCCCTGGAGAATTCCATGACAGAGCTTTCGACAACTTTAGCAAAGATGGTTCGATTCCAATACAGAATCAATCAGAAAATTGATCGATTATTTGCATACAAAGAAAAAGATCCTATAAGATGCAGACAAACTCAAGAAGATGATCGTAGGTCACAACAAACTTCACAGGAGGTGAAAGATATTTCAAGCGTTGAAGATGAACCATATTTTCAGAGCTCACAAGAATCACAACATGAGGCCGAGTTCCCATCTGGTGACTCATCTAAAGGGATTGGCGACCCAACTCTAACTTCAGAGTTCTTGATTCCTTTGATTTCCTCTACTGTGGTGAATGATGCCCAAGTCAAAGTCAACAAGGCCGTCACCATTGAAGAGTCTCTCAACAACATGATCTTTGTCCTTGATGATGTCCAGTTAGGCGATGCCCTCGACGCAAGGCACACCCAGTTTGTAATTGTTCCCAACAACGTGACCTTCATAATTGGACCGACTGATGCTCAACCCTCCCAGGCTACGACTTTTTGTTATCACTCTTTGTCATCCCTATTTGCAAAAGTATTCCACAAGTCAGAGATGTTGGTATAACTCACAATAGATTCGAGATCTGCTTCGTTTCAATTTTTGCAAGAGTCTAATTTTGTGACATTGAGGCAGGAGATTCACACAAGGAAGGAAGTCAAGAAATATATAAAGGATTATGGGTTTCTGGGATTAATGGGGCGTTCTACTTTGGATGTAGAACAGTTTTCCCAATTTTCCCTTGAGAACAAGGGTGTCTTTGAAGGGAGGGGGAATGATGAGAACTGCCGTGACATGCGCCACGTGCACGTATCGCGTTGCGCAAGATATCTTCTATCGCTGGGATTCTTCTTATATTTACTTTCCTTATCGTATTAGAAGTCTTTCCTTTTTATTACTTTCCTTTATTTAATTCATATTAGGGTATTTTGGTATTTTACTATAGTTTCCTAATTGTATGAAGTTTCCAATTCCTAGATAGTCGTTTGCCTATAAATAGGCCTTGTCTATGACAATTATGTATTCAGAGATTATTCAGATTATTGGCTATTGGCAATTATAAACTCTCATATTAGAGGTTTATTCTTATTTCGTCTTTTTCAGTTAATTACTTGAATTGCTTGGGCTAGAGTTTGGGTATTCGATTATCCTTCTCTAGATTGTTGTTGGATCCTAATCAAGGTCCTCAACAGAAACATTTAATAAAATAACTTAAACAATTAGTAAAAATGAAAATTTGTGATTACCAAATTTTAATTTCCTGAAAAGCTATAATCAAACAAAATTAGTTTGAAAGTCAAACCAGGTAAAACTAATAAAAATATACTCTTATATTAAATATATTATGAATGTTCCATATAATGTATTATAACACTTTTTTTGAATGAAAAAGATTTATTTATTAATAAAATAAAAAGATAATACAATACGGTATAGTCACATTTAACTATTTAAATATATATATATATATATAATAAATAATAACTCAGAGTTATTGTAGCACTTTTGACATATAAAGAGCCATATAAATAATTTCTTAGAGCATGAATAATAAATTAATTATCTATTTATAGATAATAAAGAGTTTAATTCTTAGCATCATTCTAAGATTAGCCCCGCCAAGACTATAGAGATATAATAAATTTGTGATTAAGAATAAAAGAAAGTTAAGAATAAGAAAGTTAAGTGTAAATTTGTGATTGAGAATCAAATCAGGCATCGAACTTACAGAAAAATGAGTATGACAAACATTATGTTTTTATTGATTAAAAAAATTAGATTGTTAAAACAAAAATAAAATAAAATACATAAATTTATAACATTTATAAAATTAAAACTAAAACAAAAGTATTGAAAATTACATGCGAACCTAGCTATATATAAGTTGAGGCTAGATTTGTTGTTTCCACCCTATTTTTGGTGTTTTTTTCTTCAAAATTGTCATTTTAATTTTCTAAAACTTTTTTTCTGTCTTTTTAAAGATCATCATTTACTCATTTTTCTATTAATTTAAAATCATCAAATATCTTTTATTATTGATTGATCATGTTGTAGAAAAAAATAATTTATTGATTCTAAATTAATAAATAAAAATTTTAAAAAATATATTAAATTAATATATCCGGCGAAGAAAACACCACTGCGGCCAAGTATTCAACCTCAAATAAATTTCGGTGTAACAACAAAAGGAAACTTTTAATACTTAAATAAAATAATAAATGAATGCTGTGTTCGTCCCAAGCCTCCTATTCTGTACACCAGCCCACAATTGGGGGGCCTCTGTCTCCATATCTTCCCCGAGTTCCAATTTCAATGGCGCGTCCTGCGAAACGTGTTCCCAAGTAATTCAAGCATTCCAATTCTTCTTCCTAGGACCACGTTTTTTTTTTTCCAATTACAAAATTCATGCATGCACATCGCGAAACCACGTCAACAAATAACAGTAACCTACTACTTTAATTTAATTCAGTAGTCAACTATCAAATTAAATATATAATAGCAACGTTTTTCTCCAAATCCAATTTGTTTCATTTTGTTATACGTACACACCAAATTAATAAAATAAATATATACCTGATAGTAAAAAAAATAACAGTTTAATTTAATTAAATAGTCAACTATCATTATATTAAATATATAATAGCAATCCTGGCCAAACCGTGTTTCCAATTTCTTTTCCATTTCAACGCCCCGCGAGTAATTCAAGCATTCCAATTACGAAACTCATGCGCACACAACCGCGTCAACAAATAACAATAATCTATTATATATATATATATATATATATATATATATATATATATATATATATATATATATATATATATATATATAAAATCCCCGTGGGGGTTCTTTAATTTAATTAAGTAGTACCAATTTAAATATAATAGCAACATTTATATCCTATTACGAAACTCATGCACACGCCTCATGCCTGTGTCCACGTTAATAAATAACAATATTCAACTATAAATTTAAATATATGATAGCAGTACTTATGCATGTAGGTAAGACAAATTCAAGCTCAAACACATTAATTTATTCCAATTATAAATACTTACCACCATTACATACACATATGCATCCATACATATATACATACATATATATGTGTAAAATTAATAAAATAAATACTTAATACTCAACAAATAACAGTTTAATTTAATTAAATCGTCAACTATAATTATATTAAATATATAATAGCAATATGAATGTAACTAAGACAAAGTCAAAACTTCACCCATAAATTTATTTCAATTTTTTTTTTATAAATACTACAATCAACACACATATAATGTGAAATTAATAAAGTAAATATCGGTATAAAATATTAAATACTCTAGGGCACCTACACATGACTCAACAAAGTTTAGCAGAAAAAAATCGATGTTATAAATTTAACTAGTACTTTGTATAACTTTAAATAATATGATGAATAATTTTTTAGCTCTTTAATAAAACATTAATTTATTAAAATATCTTGGTCGAGTCGATTTGGGCACAGACGCTTAGGAGATCATTGCTGCAGAAGTCATTGTAGCTGATCTAAGAGGGGTGCGGTGTCCCCTCTCCGTTGCTTGCCCACAAACCTCACAAGACGCCACCCCAAACTGTTACATGTTATTCACAAGCCCTCAAATGCAACCAATTGGATTGTGAAATGCGCCTTGATTGCGGGTCATACTCCTTACATTAAACTCTGCCCCATTGATCCATTCTCCGAATTCCTATATCTCTCTATATCTACTTTGGCTCTGCTTCTATTCTATCCATGGCTCCTTTCTTGTATATACTATTTGTCCTAAACGAGAGAGTACTATATGTTTTGCTTCTCAGAATACTTCTATTCTCTCCATCACTCCTTTCTCGTATATATTATTTTAACAAGATAGTACTAGTATATGCTTTAACGAGGGAGGGAGGGAGGGAGAGCTGTTTGTTATCTATTTCACTCCTATAAATATTGTAAAGTTTTAAGAGAACCTTAGAGATCTATGGGGACTTGCTTTAACCTTACACCATAAAAGAATGAACTTATGTGCTGTCATTGAATTAGGTTTTATACTGTAGATGATTTTTGTATTGTTTTAGGCTCGAGGGCCTAAGATGTGCTAGTTGGTATTACAGGAGGCTAGTTAGACTATGTTGAATTTATATAAAACAACTGATGCATGCATAGTATTGCAAAATTGTTCATTCGGGAGGTTATTTGTTTGCTTGAATTCTTAAATGTTTCACTTCAGATGAGGATAACAAATTCATTAATTAGTCACTTTTTAAAAAAATTGTGATTTATGTTCAATTCTTCTTTGAATTGTAATAGTACTGCACATCAACAAATTGATAACTAGATTGAAGTCATAAAAAAAACATTGGGCAATCTAATTAGGAGCATATGTGGAGAAAAACCGAAGTAGTGAGATCAATCTCTGGTATAAGCTGAGTTCGCTCACAACGGTTTTATTTATCATATAATTGAGAGCGCACCTTTTTTAGTGGTTTATACAAAGTCACTATAACATGTTTTGGATTTGGAATCATTACCTAATAACAACGACAGTAATGTGGCTACCCAATCATTACCTAAGCAGTACCAGAATAAAGTTGCAAAAGTTTGAGGAAAGATTAAGCCGCTAATTTAATATGGCTAATAAGATTTGGGTATTTTGGGATAATTCTATAATTGCCTCTATTATTAGTGATCATGATCAATGTCTTATCTTATCTTTTAAATTTCCTTTTTTGTTTTACTGTTTGGTGGTTCCTTTGTGTATCTTAAAACCATTCATGTTGAAGGATATATTCTTTGGGACAAGCTGTGTAATGTTTCTCATCTTATTGAATTCCCCTGGATGATTAGTGGTGATTTTAATATTATTAAATCTCGTTCTAAAAAATGTCATAGGCCCTCCCAATTTAAATGTCATGTAAGATTTTGCTAATTGTCTGTGTTTGATTGTGGCCTCCTTAATTTATCTTTAAAGGGTAACCCTTTTAGTTGGACTAATGGTATCATCTACCAACAGTTAGATAGAATTATGGTTGACCATAAATGGAGTGCGTTGATTGATTATTCATTTATTCTTCATTTGGCTCATGATGGCTTGAACCATTGTCCCCTCTTCTTTTTTCTAGTAACATGTATGAAAAATCAGGTTCGAGCTCTTTTAAATTCTTAAATATGTGGACTTCCCATCATGATTTTTTGCATGTTATTAATTATTTTTGGCATCTTCCCATTGAGGCTACATGCATTGCTCGATTTTGGTTTAAGCAACAACGCCTTAAGAGTGGACTTTAAAAAATGAAATAAACATGTTTTTGGTGATATTTTTCATAATCTAAAGCAAACTAAAAATGAAGTTGTGGATCTTGAATTGTCTTTCCAATCGGACCCTTCAGATCTTAATAAAGTCAACCTAAAAAAAGACTGCCAAATTAAATAAATTTCCTGCTTTTGAGGACTAATATTGAAACCAAAAATCTGGTTGCAAATGGCTTGTTGAAGGGAAAAGAAATACTCATTATTATCACATGCTTTTGAAGAAAAAACGTGTAAAAAATTTTATTTTTCATATTCAAGGTGTGATAATGTGGTATACTCTTCTGCTTCTGATATTCAGGCCTTTGCTGTCTCTTATTTTTGTCACATGTTTTCTTGAGATCTCATGCTTGATTTTGATACTAATTTCAATCTTATTTATTGTATTCTTACTTTTGATGACAACGTTGAGTTGAATAAATTGCCTACAATCATTGAAATGAAGCAGGTGGTGTTTGAATCTAATATTTATTCTACTATTGGTCCTGATGACTTTTCTGCTCACTTCTTTCAATTTTGTTGGGATATTATCTGTGATGATTTGTGTGAGGTTCTGTATGCTTTTTCAGGGGTGAGGATTTTCTTAAAGGTATTAACTCAACCATTATAGCTCTCATCCCTAAGAAGGACAATCCCAATTCTTGGAATGATTTTAGGCCAATTAGCCTTTGCACTTTTTTCAATAAAATCTTATCTAAACTCATGGTCATTCATTTGTCTCATGTTCTTTCTAAATTGATCTTGGATAATCAAAGTAGTTTTATTCATAGTAGATTTATTGATGATAATATCTTTGCTAGCTCAGGAATTAATTCACTGTCTTGATGAAAAGCCTTGTGGTTCTAATGTTGTGCTTAAGCTTGATATGATGAAAGTTTATGATAGATTGGATTAGGGTTTTTTTAAATGCTTACTCACTTTGGCTTTGATACTTCTTGAATTTTAAAGGTGAGTAAATTGATTGTTAATTGCTAGTTTTCAGTGGTTGTGAATGGTTCCCTTGCAGGTTACTTTAAATCTGAGCGAGGTATAAGGCAAAGAGATCCCTTTTCTCCTAGTTTATTTATCCTTGCTGCTGAATTTCTTTCTAGGGGCCTCATTCACATGTTCACTTCTTAACCTTCTATGAGATATTTTGCTAGATGTAACATTTTTATCTCTCATTTGGCATTTGCTAATGACAACATTATTTTTACTAATGGCATGAAACCTTCTTTAAAACGCGTCATGTATTTTTTGCATACTTATGAATTATGCTCTAGTCAAAAGGTGAATGTTGGTAAAAGTGGCTTTATTGTTGGACCTCACACATCCCCCACTCGCACTTCCATAATTGGTCACACTACTGGCTTTCATAGAGTTTATATACCTACTACCTATCTTGGAATTCCCCACTCGTACTACCATTTGATGCTTTAATTACTAAAATTCATGATCGGCTATCTAGATGGGAGATAAAGGTGTTATCTGCTGGGGGGCACATTACTTTGCTTTGTAGCACTCTTACTTCTATGCCTCTTTATCTTATTCAAGTGCCTTGTCCCCCTAAGATTGTTTTTCAAAGGATTAAACGTCTCTTTAATCGCGTTCTTTGGGGAAGTACTTCGGGTAAGAAAAGCATGCATTGGAAAACTTGGGAGTATATTTGTTTTTCTGAAATGGAAGGTGGGATTGGTATTAGGAATTTACGAGATCTTAACAAAACCATGGAACTAAAGCTTTGGTGGCGCTTTCGTACCACCACTAGCCTTTGGTCTTCGTTCTTGCAGGCTAAGTATTGCCAAGGTATGCACCATTCTTTGATTGCTTATAAGCTTTTTGATTTTCTTAACTAGAAGAGAAATCTTCATGGCTCTGTTCTAGCAGAGCCTAACATTAGGTGGATGGCTAACCAAGGTGAGGTATCCTTTTGGCATGATGTTTGGCTTGATGATTCTACACTCTTTTCTTTGACTTCGTCTGTGCCATGTAGTTCTCTTCTTATTAAACATGTTTGGTTTGATTATCATTGGGATGTTCCTTTTTTAACTATTGTGTTGCCTTCTTCTGTAGTGGATACTATTTTGAAAATTACACTTGTTTCTGATGCTCCTGATGTACCTTATTGAATGTGTCTAAATCTGAGGCTTTTATTATGATTAGTTCTTGGAACCATGTGCATGATACTGTTGCTCCTGATTTTCTTTTCTCTTATATTTGGCATGCATCTATTCCTCTCAAAATGTCATTCTTTATTTGGAGGCTTATTCATAATTGGATTCCAGTTGATGCTAATTTGTAGATTAAAGGTATACACCTTGCTTCTAAATGTCAATGTTCTCATATTGAAACTATTTCTCATTGTTTTTCCATAGTGAGAAAGCCTCTTATGTTTGCCATTACTTTGCAAGGTTTTTTCATGTAACTGTTCCCTCTCATGCATCTCTCAAACTTTTGCTTATTGCTTGGATAAAATTTGGTTCCTATCTCTGTTTAGGTCTTATTTGAGTTTTGATTCCTATTATCATTTTGTGGTTTCTTTGAAATGAACGCAAACATCGTTGCATGGGCTTTTATGATGATAGAATCATTTGGAAAATCCATAGATTTGTGTTTTAGCTTTGTAATGCAGGTCTCTTTAAGCATTGGAAATGGTAACAGGTTAAGGAAAAGATGACATACTTTCATTGTATTGCTCATCCCTGGCCCCGGCCTTCTCCTAAGCCCATTTATTGGTTCAAGCCTCCCTTGGGTATGCTTAAATTAAACACAGATGAGAGTTTTAATACTTCTACTAGTAGGGCTAATGGTGGTGGTATTGTTAGAGACTCTAGAGGATAGGTTTGTTTCTTCTTTTTCCTTCCTTTACCTGTTTCCACTAATAGTGTTTTTGCAGTTGAAATTTTGACACTTCACCGAGCTTTATGTCTTTATAAAGATTGTGGTATGACTAACCTTTGGGTTGAGATGGATGCTCAATCAGTCATGCAACTCCTTCAAACCAATGGTAAGGCCTCTTGGGAGTTATGTTATCTTGTTACAGAAATTCATTACTTGTTAAGATCCCTAGGAACTTCCATTACTCACATCCACCGTGAGGGCAACCAACTTGTTGATTTCCTAGATGGCTTAAGTGTCATTGCGTCGTCTCTTAAATCTGACTCCTCTCTTGATGGCTTCTTTGAGTTGTGGAGTAAGTTTCGGGTTGATACTATATATGGGACTTCTCTTTTGGAGATATTACTGATTTGTAATTTTGATACTTTGTTTTATTGCATTGTATATTTGTCTCATTGTAAAAATGGCTGTAAACTGCCTTATTTTTTACCTTTTTTTATTTGTTTAATGTCTTTTCTGCTTGGTTGGTTGTTGGGTATGCCCTTAGCCTCCTTGCATGTTATTTATCTTTTTATTGATGAGTTAGGTTTATGCCTTGCTCATTTCTGTATCTCACAAGATTAGGTATTTTATGACCTTTCTTGTTTAATTAATAAAATAATCCGGGATGCCGTCTCCTTTCCCTTAAAAAACATAAATTTGTACTATTAATTTTATCAATATTACGTATATATATAAGTATATATCTATCCATCTATTTATCTCTGTGTGTTTTTAGGTATACCTATATATGTATAGGAAAATGCTAAAGAAAAAAATAGTAAAATGAGTTTAACTGCGATCATGATTATTCAATCACAAATTCATTTTAATGTAGTGGTACTATATAGTGAATAAACTTTAGATGACACCGCAATATAAGTCATTCAATCAAAATCGAACATCCGTAGTTATGCTAATTGTATCACTTTTCCAGTTAGCATGATTATGTATACATATTATTTGTGTGTGTATTAAATATATATGAATACTAGTAAGACTTTCTTTTTTTTGATATTTGAAGTGATTTCATTTTTAGATTGAATTACTAAATTTAAATTGATTTTTTCTATTGTTTTTTAATTTTTTTAATTTTTCATAAACACTGCGTATAATATTTAATAATTGACATAATTCCAACTCATATTATACTATGAAAGAGTTTTTTTCCAAACATTACCACAATACTTTTTGCATAGAAAAAAGATTCAATGACATGAGATAAAAATTTTAAAATTGTGTTGTATGAAATGGATTTATGAGGTGCAAAGTTAAGTAAAATGAATTGATCATCACATGCAATGTTGATTTGGTCCTCTCAAACGAAGTCCGAGGCGTACTTGTCTAGGATCTTCTGGACAATGATTGTGTAAGCGGCCTGTGTGGGATGGAAGCTGTCCCAAAATACATATTTGGTGTCGTCCGGGCAAGTTGGGGTGAGATGGTTACAAAGCGCAGTTACCTCTACGAGCCCTGTGCCACAGCACCCTTTATTAGCCACTTCAAATCCTGCAGAGCATTTACAGAGCAGGGAATTAAGGCATGCCATAAGCAGCTAGCAGGAGATGAAAACCTCAAAACATAATGGATGATGATACATAGATTAATATATAGATTATAGACCCACCATATTTAGGTGCGTCTTGGATAACTTCGAGCAACGGAGTGTAAATGTCCACAAAAACAAACTTGGAGTCTGGAAACTGCAATTTGAGATCTGAGATCACTGAGGAGAGCTTGGAGTTGAAGAGAAGGGATGCTTGGTTGCGATCGTCTGCGCAGTCTCTCTGAATGCCACCGGCCAGCGTTCTCTGCGACGGCACACACCCTAGTGGTGGTGCACCAAACACACCGATCCTTCTCGCCCCTAGCCCGTACAATTTCTGACTCAGTTTTAGCACAAACTTGCTCGTCAGCACAGCCTAGAAAGATTTTTTTTCTTTGTTTAAAAAAAAAAAAATTAAGTTGATTGAAGTACCTGCAAAAATACTGTGGCAGAGTCGGCCATGAGAGTAGTGTAAGAGGGAACACTATAGTGAGGTTGGCGGAGGGGGGAAGAGAAGTAGGTGTTTGCAATGTCATTGCTTCCGAAGCATACAACGAAAAGGCCTTTGGAGAGAATGGTTGATGTTCTCTCTTCTCCCACCAATGCCGTCACTTGTGCTATGTAATTCCTTAACATGTCCAGCTGATCTTCCAATGATAGCGCAGCCTGCAGGTCAAGTTATTTCATATTAATTGCCGCCCAACTCAAACAAACCAGAAAATAAAATAAAATTTCATGATATTGAAATTATTGAGACTTCAAAAAAAAAAAAAATCAACAGGAATGGGGTTTAGTGGGTTAACAGTTTTAAGCAATTATTTCAAATCCCTTATAAGTTCAGTGGGTTAACAGCCGATTAGGCCATGACATTAATGTGCATCTGTAGGTTCTAAATTGCTAGATTTTTATTCATTTAGTTTAGGTACGAACACGATCCACTTGCGAGCACCCACCAGCGCTAGCGATGAACCATACGAAAGTACAATAGTGGGAGACGGGACGGGGCCTACTGGTATTTATATTGGGAACAAAGAAGGTGGATATATACCTGTAAGAAAGGCTCTTTGAACGAAACTGTGATGCCGGAGGGGACAATGAGGGGGGTGATGAAACAGACACATGTCCAATAATTAAGGACCAGTCTATATGTACTTGTTGTCCATGAACCTATATATCTAATATTGCGGGACTGTACTGGTCCCAAGTTGCACCCACAAAGTCAAAATCACATATCTTGGTTAGCCAATAAACTCCACAATCGATCGCAAGCCGCAACGTACGGGTTTTGCTTTTGCACCAAAGGGGGGTGGATGGCAGACCACAATATATGTTCGTGTTTTTCACGAAAGAGGATATATCTGATTCGAGCAATCACTTATACATTAATTCATATTCATATTGTAGCACGCAATGATTGTGATTAAATGTCTTCAATCCCTATATATATATATGGACACAAGTGACTATATTGTTGGTAGGTATAACATATATATGAACATATACGCTTTCCATTTTTCGGACCCATACAGCTCGTATGCGATGGCGGATCGGATGGAAGGTCAGATTTTGTTGCCAACATTCTATTATATTGTTCCAATTGTTTAGACGTAAAAAAGTCATATATATATATATATAATTTGAAAGTAAGTAGGGAAGGCAATTTTGGCCCGACCCGTTCTAACCCGGATTCTTTTTTCTGCTCCGCACTGTCTCGATGAGATAACAGAGCGATCATGGGTATTGACCCGTCCCGACCTATCTTGACCCGATAATTTAATAGATTTTTTAACAGTTTTGTTTTTAAATATCTGTCCAGACCCGTGACCGCCCCGACCCGCCGCACTCATTTGTCCCGTAGATCCGAACTCATCCGAGACAGGCTCGGGTCACTCATTACCCGATCCCGATCCGCCCGGTTGCCATTACTAGTCAAAAACGTACGTCTTTGCCTGTAAATTAATTAATAAGAAAAATTATTAAATGCCCCACGGACTGCTTCAATGAATGCATGCTTCCTGTCAGCGAAAAAAAGGGGTTCATGGATTTTTCTTGATGTCGTTGAACTGAATTCACCCAATCATCATACTGCACATTGCACTCATCCTAGTACTGGTCTGTTTTTTTTTTTTTTTGGGTTATTTTACTTCCGTTTCTCTTAAATTATTATTATTATTTAATATAAATTAACATGCATAACACGAAAGCACTTTTAAAAAAGTTTTAAATGTAGCTAGCTACCGCGCGCCATAAATGATTCTAACTGATCAGTGACAATTCGATCTCTTCCCTTTTCTTTATTTATTTATTTATTTATTTTCATCACCTCACCAGGAATCTATCCAATTCCTACTGTTGTTGGCAATTGCACAAAAACTTTGTACCAGTTCAAGGTTCAAACCGTAGAGCAATTAATTGAGGTGGTTCTTAATAATTTACGTACATTGTATGCTATATATATATATATATATTTAAAGAAGAGAGAGAGAGAGAAGGGAGTGACGTACCGCAGATTGAGAGGTGAGGGGATCATATCCGGCACCACCGGAGGCGAAGCTGACGCCGGAAATGAGATCTTCAGGTTTCAGATTTGGGTCACGATACGCCGGCAGCAGCGTTTTCACCCGCAACTCGATGGCTGCAGTCATAATTTAATTAATAATGCTATTATATATATGATTTAGTTTTCATTAATTTCAGCCACTGATTGCATCTTCATATATATATATATATATCACCCAACTGCTACAGGATGAAATATATATATATATATATATATATATAAATAGCTGTGGGAAGATATATAATATTAATTAATTAATTAGAACATTAATATATACATACCTAAGAAGTCCCCTGGCAGCAAGCCATTGCTAAAGCGGCCGGTGGCTTTTCCGCCCTGGAAATCCTTGCCGTAAGGGGGATAATTGCACTTGGCAGGGGTAAGGCGGTCGTTGTTGTTGCCAGGATCCACTATGGAGTCTCCAAACACCAGTACTGCAGGGATGGTTTGGTTCTTTAGTATCTCGTCTACCTTTGCATTCCCGGCTGCTCCTTGCCACCCATTGTCATCCCTAATCATACCACCCATACTAACAAACGCCAACAAATATATTATCTTCCTAACCTGTGAGAGACTAGGAGAGGATAAGCAAATACCAGTATCCATTTTCTTAATTTATTAGCTCCAAACTAAACTTCGGTGCTCGATCACAAAATACAGCTTCCTTCCTTTAACTCTCTCTCTCTCTCTCTCTCTCTCTCTCTCTCTCTATACTATATATATATATATATGTATGTATATAATATACACACACTCATATATATATATATATTAGAGAGAGAGAGAGAGAGAGAGAGAGAGAGAAAGTGGATGCAGGGTGGTTGGAAGTTGGTGATAAATAAATAGGAGGGTGGGGCGAGGCAGAAAAGCGTCTTGCGTCTATTAGTACTTTCTTGAAAATTACATGTGCGGGGGATTGCTATTGCTTTGAAAGCAATAGGTATTCTCCACTTTATTTTTGCCACAACTTATTATGAGTTTCTTTTGTTTTAGTATGGAAAAACTGTTTAAGTTGATGATTAAATAAAGTATAATACAAAATATTATGATAACTGATTTCTTGAGAAAATAATAAGAATATTACGATCTTAATGGAGTCTTATAATAAGAATATATATATTTCGATCTTCTAGTTTCTTTTTATTTTAGTATTATTATAAGCAAAAAAAATGAAAACCCATTTGCTTTCGTGGACATGGTTAAAAAAACATATTTATTGATATAAAAAATTCGAATTAGAAACATAATTAAAAAAAAAGCAAAATAAAGCTGGACCAGTGCTTAATTGATTTGGTAGCATCGGAAGGAAAAGAAAAAAAGGACTCATGGTCATGGGCCAGGAGTTATGAATATGAATGAGAATTGGAAAAACAAAAAAAGGAAGAATAAAAAACTAGCGCCACTTTTGTTTTTCGTGGGAATCGAAAGCACGGTGCATTGTAAAAGTTTTGGAACCGCGCGCGCGTGTTTGTTCTGGGGAAAGGTTTTAAGAATTACGGGTGGGTAAATTTATATTTAAAATATATACCATTATTTTTAAAAAAAACTAATTTTAATTAATGTTATTGTTAAATATTTTTAAAAAATTTATGATCAGAATATTTTGCTTTCTTTTAAATGTTAAAGACAGATTAGGGCTTTGGGGGTGTATGATTTGGCTTTAATGTTAGAGCATTCAATAATATGCTCTATATGTATATATATTTTTATGTTAGTCTACAGAGTTATTTTAATAAAAATATTTAAAAATTATATTTTTTAGAATTTTAAAATTAACTGAATAAATAATAACTTTTTAAATTTAATTCAATATTATTCATTATTTTTTTATTAAAATATTATATTTTTTTCCATTCAATTTATTTTTCTATTTTTTTCTCATCATATATTAATTTTGATTTAAAATAATAAATAAATATTTAAAAAATATTACTTTAAGTGATAAATAGTTAAAATATAAGACTAAAAATAAACTTTAAAAAAATAACTTTCTAAAATAAAAAAGAGCCAATGAATTCTCTTAGAGCATACACAACAACTTTGATATCTTTATTCTTATTTTGGAATGAATAATATATAATTTGTTTATTTTTCAAAAATATCATATATCTCATTTTTCATTTCTATATACATTTATTTTATATTACTTTCTCTCTCCTGTTTTCATTTATTATCACTAATAAAAAATTTATAAATATAATAATATATATTAAAAAATTATAAAAAAAGTATTTAGTGATAAATAATAAATTCTTAAATATAATAATTTACTATTTATTTTCTCTTTATATCTTATTTTAGGAAATTAAATGGATTTTTAACAAACATATATATACTGAAAAATTTAATTATAGCTGAAACCTATATTTTTTATCTTACATGTACGTATAGTTTAGAAAATCCCCAACACATACCGGACCATTACTCTGGAGACACTCGATTACTCTTTCTTTGTTAATTCTATTTATATCGATGCATTACAGTTTGGCTTGGAAATGGAAGATAATATGAGTGAAGAATCTAACTCCTTCCTCATTTCCACCTCTCCCTCTGTTCGTCTGCTTTCCCCAAACAATTCTTCTCCCTCCTCCCCTACTTGCTTGTATCATCATCTGAAATCACATCACTGAGCCCCAACACCTCCGCAGCCATTTTAGTGTCAAACATCAATTCATTGACACAGGCTTCATACTTGTGGGTTAGTTATTACTAAAACCACATCCCCAACCATATATAATTAATTCAACACGTCTTAATAATGAGATTTTTTTTCTCTTCTGAGCGGCGGTGGCAGGATATACGTACGAAGAGGCAGATGAATTGATATTGGCCTCACAAAAGAAAAGTTTTGGTAGGATTAGACGTGGGTTTCAGGTCTATATCAATGATTTGACAGTTCGACAACATACTCATAGCTTAAGGGTACGTTTTAAGGGTGGCTTTGATGAGACTACGATGGTATGTTTTGTTATTCGTGACATTAACATTGAAAATGCAAATGTTTACATTAATATTAATTGAAAATATATTTAAAAAACTCAAATAAGGAAGATATATAGTATATAGTTTTGTCAAAACTCAAAACCTATTATTAAGTAGTAGAATGACGATAGATATTTTATTCACTTACACCAATTGAATTGCATAGTTGTAGCTAGACATGAATATGCAGATCGAATATTTCACGATAACAGGTGAGAAATCTGATACGTGCTTGTTACAGGTGGGTCGTGGTCGTGCGTAGTGCAGTCCTGTGTGTGCGTGTGTCGTGCGTAGTGCAGTGTGTGTGCGTGTCGTGCGTAGTTGCAGGGTTGTGTGGGTCGTGGGTCGTTAGTCGTGGGTTGTGCCTGCGTGGGTGCAGGGCTGTGTGGGTCGTTAGTCGTGGGACGTGCCTGCGTGAGTTGTTGATAAGGCTATTATATAAAGCCAAATTAGAGTCTTAAATGGTATGAAATTGAATTCCTGAAAACTATCCTCCATTTCTCTGCTTCCCAATTCTCTCCCCAAATTCTTCCATATCATTTGGTATCAGAGCTATCCTCATGGATACCCGGGGCAAGTCCAATGCTGAATTCCGCAATGAAGTAAACACCATCCTAGCCCGTCATGAGTCAAGCTTTGATCAAATCAATGCTGCCCTACAGACGGTCATGACGGACCTTCAAGCCCTACGTCGCAACGCATAGTCCGGTCGTGATGCCACCTGAAGTCAATCCATTTGCGCCCGCAGAGTCCTCCCACCGGCCAAACGCATCGTGTGCTCTTACCATCAACGAGCGCTCCCAACAACGCATCAAGCTGTCCTTCCCAAGGTTCAATGGGGAAGATCCTACGGGATGGGTCTACAAGGCAGAACAATATTTTGAATTCCAACATATTGTGCCAGACGAACAAGTTCAACTAGCGTCTTTTCACTTGGAAGGCGTTGCACTCCAATGGCATCGGTGGTTAGCAAAATTCAAGGGACCACTTACGTGGGATGAGTTCACCAAGGCTATCCTTCGCCGGTTCGGCCCCACTGAGTATGAAAATCCGTCTGAAGCCTTGTGTCGACTGAAACAGACCTCAACGAGGCCGTACCAGGAGGCCTTTGAAAAACTTTCCCATCAAGTTGACGATCTGTCGGACAATTTCCTGACTAATTGCTTTATTGGTGGACTTAAGGATGAGGTTCGCTTGGATATCAAGATCAAGCAGCCCAGTTCCCTTGTAGATGCCATCGGAGTAGCTCATCTTATCGAGGAGCGAAATCAATTACAAACAGGGCTGGCTCAACCTTTCTGCCCCATGTCATCGCCAACCACACCTACACCAAAGGTAAGCTCCAATACAACAAGTGGCATACTTGGACCCCCACCAACCCAGCGTGGGAATCCAACTTCTAATTCTTCCACTACTACATTTCATCGGATCACCAACCAAGAAGCGCGAGAATGTCGCGAGAAGGGATTATGCTATTATTGTGATGTAAAGTTCATTCCAGGTCATCGATGTGAACGTCCTCAATTGTTTATAGAAGACTCACCACCACCAAAATTTGAGGAGAAAATCATGTTCGCCAGAACCAGGAGGTGGATAGACTGATTTTTTTCCCTTGAGGACAAGGAACTGTAAGCGGGGGGGAATGATACGTGCTTGTTACAGGTGGGTCGTGGTCGTGCGTAGTGCAGTCCTGTGTGTGCGTGTGTCGTGTGTAGTGCAGTGTGTGTGCGTGTCGTGCGTAGTTGCAAGGTTGTGTGGGTCGTGGGTCGTTAGTCGTGGGTTGTGCCTGCGTGGGTGCAGGGCTTGTGGGTCATTAGTTGTGGGACGTGCCTGCGTGAGTTGTTGATAAGGCTATTATATAAAGCCAAATTAGAGTCTTAAATGGTATGAAATTGAATTCCTGAAAACTATCCTCCCTAATTGTATTTCTCTGCTTTCCAATTCTCTCCCCAAATTCTTCCGTATCAAAATCCTTGAGTTTCTCTTAAATTAATTGTTTAAGCTAACAGAAGAAGTTAATGATTAAAGTAAAAACTAAATTAAGAATTAAAAAGTAAAAAAATTGATTAAGAGGAAAGGAAAACCCGGTGGCAGATAAGTTGGCGGATGTGGCCCAACGTTCATTTTACGGCTCAATCTCTTCGTATCTTATGTCCTCTGCTTATACAAGAAATGCTTCAGGCCTCCCCCACTAGTTACCTCCATTGCGGATCAGTTGCCTCATTCCTTCAATCCACGATGGTTTCAAGCTACCCTTTCTGGGACAGCTTTGGGGGTGAAAGGTGGGCAATGGTTCAGAGGGTGGATTCTCGGGGCAGGCTGGTCTTTACGTGGAGACTTGTGGTTCTCAAGGATCTTTTTTTCCAAGCTCTCTTTGCCGGTGCTTCTACACGGGTATTCTGGATTTCATTGTGTATGTAGGTTCTTCTACACGGGTAGCCCAACCTTTCCTTTTATGCTGAGCCCTGTTATCACAACTCGCTCAATTTCCTCTGGGTTCGCCCAGACGTGGCCGTGGCAACCGGTCCTTCATTTCTTTCAGCAAGGTTTTGGGGCTATGATATGAGGGGCAGGGATGCCTGGCGCTCCCTGGAAGGGGCAGGGATGCCGGTCCAACTTCTATGCTCCATCACGCTTTTTAAAAATCAAAACAACCCACAATTCATTTCTCTTGGTCTTCTTCCATCCTGGATCGTGGGTGAGCTTCGTGGAAGGGTATGGCTGTCCCTTCTCTCCTATTTTCTTTTTCTTTACCTTCATTATTGCTGGGTCGGTTCCCTCAGTCTGGCACTTTATAGATTGCTATGCCAGCATCTCTTTCTTGCCGCTGGCTGTTTCATGTTGCTTTTTTCTTTCCTTTATTATATTGTGTTTGGTTTTTGTTTGTGTTTGCAGGGTCGACCTTGGCTTGGGAAGGCTCTTCCTTTGGTCCTTTCAAAGTGGTGACTGCACGGGGTTACTCCTTATACTCTTAGGAGGGCCTTCTTGGTCTGCTTATATATATATATATATATGAGTCATGTGAAGTGAGTCCAATTTCTTATAATGAAAACTTATCTAAATCGTCAGACCAATATAGACTTTTATTAAACTGTATTTCTGCTATAGTAAATTGTTAATTATAACATCTAACGGTCCAGATTAAAGCTTTTACAATAAAAAACTGAACTAAAAAAATCTGAACATGAAACTTTTATGATTGTTTTCCTTTTTCTCTGTTGTGGCTGCTTGGACTCTTTTGTTGGGCATATTCTCTCAATTGCTATCAACAGAAACTTTTGGACTAGGCTCACTATCTGGTTTCTCATGGACTACTGTCATAATCCCTCTTCATTGATGGTGTGGGCTCCTTTTGTTGGTGGCTTGCCTCTTTGCTTGTAGGAGTCCTATCTCTCCTTACTGAGGGCAACACTTGTTGCTTGGGTTGTGCCTTTTGCTCTTCCTTTCCTGTCTATTGTCTTTCTTCTATCATTAATTCTGGGAAGGCTCACAACTCAAATCGTGGTGTGTTGAGGGTCTTCCTCTCTAAAGGTTATTTTTTATATTTCATTACCTTTTGTCTTTCTCTATTCTTTTTTGTTGGTTGTTCAGTGCTGCCATAAGCAAGCTGTTCAGTCTCATTTTTAAAGTTCTTGCTGTTTCTTTTATTATCTTTGTCTATAAACCTTTATGGCACTATGTTTATTTATTATGTAACTGTGTTTATTTATTTCTTCTCTTGGAAAACTCTTTTTCGGAGGGAGTTTGTCCCTATTTTGGTTACTTATTATGTAATTTTTTTCCTTTCTGTTGAATAAAATATAATCTTTCTCTCTGAAAAATTTAGCTAGGTTTCACCACTTACCCCCCGTTCATGTGTTTGATTTATTTGTCATGATCACGTATACTCTTATAAGGGTAATTGATCCTAATGACTCATTATGATATGAAAAACCCATTGCAATCATTGATACTCAGGGTTCCCCTTTGGTGTATGGATTACTTTTGTGATTCACTCATCAACAGCGACAGATAGAGAGTCAATCACGGCTTGCATTGATAAATTTTCCCTAGAGTTTTCTTTTTCATTACAGGAAGGACATAACCATACTTCGATTATTTATTTCATATGTTTAGGCTTCTAGGGCTTATTTATGGACAAGTGGCCATAGTGTGAGATATTGAGAGCTTGAAAAGGAAGTTTTGGAGTGTCGTTTGTGAGGAAAATAAATTTTGTTCTTTTTTTTCATATCAATTGATACATTGGAAGAACAAGTTTTCATGGACTTATGTTATTTTCCTCACCATGAGCGAGTAGGTTCCTCGTTCTAGGGGTTAGGAATAGCTTAAACCTCTATTGTATATTCATGTCCTATATATTGATATTTGTTTAATGCAATCTCTTTAATTTTTGTTTTTATTCTAGCATACTCATGATTGTGGTGTATTTGCCCAGCGTGTTGCAACTCTTAGATGCTACATTGAAGCCCTACAGCGGGTGTTTAATCAGCTGCTTTATGTACGATTATTGTATTAGCAATTGATGTATTTGTGTTTTAAACTATCTATTATAATAACCGAAAGATAATACAAATAATATAAAAGCCTCCGTATCCAAATTTTTGGAAAACCATCTAAAACTATTATGTTATTTTTTCTTTGATTAATTAATGCTTGTGTTTTCTGTGTATTACAATTCTCACAATTAACTTGACAATTTGTATCAGATATGGCTTATGAATAGGCATGGCCAAAAGCATGTCGATTTATCAAAAACAAATATGAAAAATTAAATAGAGTTATAAATAGAATTGTTGATAAAATTATTTAGGTATAATTAGGTATCATGCATGTACACACAATGTATGTTTGTAAAAATAATGCAGCCATGCGTGTGGACGAAGCGATTTTCCTTGTTTCTTTATTTCATCTGTGTGCCGTTTATTATTTTCTTTTCCCAATACCAGAAAATATTTATCATGGCAACAGACAAGTGGTTTATAGTAAGAGAAATATTTATTATCGTAACACGTATTGATAGAGAAAACTGTGCGGATGAGACCCAACCGTACGTAGGCAATGACTAAGTCCACTGACAACATGTATTGTGATTCGGACAAGACTTGCTCAACTGGGTATGGCGGGCTTACTTAGCATTTGGTCTGCAACCGACCAGTTAAAATGTTTCCAACAACAGTTACTCTTATTAGCAATGCAAGAAGATATATGATAAGCAATGATATTTTTGCTTTTATTTTCGGTGCTTTAATGATCGAAGAGGCTAAAGGAAGTCATGGAGGGTCTTGTTGGTTAAAACTTTCTGGACGAGGAGCTTGTAAGCAGCCTCTGTGGGATGGAAGCTGTCCCAGAAAACGTACTTGGTAGCGTCCGGACAGGTTGGTGTGATCCTGTTACAAAGAACAGTTACTTCTATATTTCCTGTGCCGCAACATCCTTTACGTGCTTCTTCAAATCCTGCAAATCAAAATACGTTAATTACATGGTGAAAAACCATGCGCTCAAGAAGTGATATAGTATTGTCTTCGAGTCTTCCTTTTTTTGGTTTTTGCTGACTAGAAATATGTATACCAGTGTTTAAGATGTGTTGGATATATGATTTGAGTAACTCACCAAATGCGGCTGGGTTTTGGATAATTTCTAGCAGTGGAGTGTAGACGTCCAAAAGGACGATCCTTGAGCCCGGAAGCCGCGCATTGAGAGCTGACACCTCGGTGGAGAGCTTGTCATTGAAGGCAAGGCATGCTTGATTCCGGCTCTCGGAGCATTCTCTCGAGATGCCCCCACCCAGAGTTCTTTGAGATGGGACACATCCTAATGGTGGTGCACTGAACAATCCGATCCTTCTTACCCCAAGCCTGTACAATTCCTGCTTTGATTTTGACACATTATTATGCATGGATTTTAAGTTATTTTTTGTTGGCATAAATTATGTACACACCTGCCAAATTATGAATGTGGCTGAAATGTATAATTATATATATATAGTATTTAGTAATAAAAAGAAGCTTCAAAAAGTTTTTTTTTTTTGGTTTGCTTCGGTTCTTTAACCAATGCAAGGAGGAAAACCCTATTCAGATTTCAGACAACCCACATATGAAATAATGAAAATAATGCAAGTACCTGCACAAAAGATGAAGCGAGGTTGACCAGCAATTGGGCGTAAGAGGGGACATCCATGCGATGCTGACGTACAAGGAAGTATGTTTGGGCAATGTCATTGCTGCTGGCGGATACTATGAAGATGCTTCTGGAGAGAACTACTGATGTGTTTTCTGGTCCAACTGCGGCCCTTACCCGCTCTATGTATCTCTTGAACATCACGATTTGTTCAGACATTGGTATCGAAAACTGTCGTTGTAACATTTAATTATCAATATATCGGCCACTTAATTGGTTTTAATTTCAATTATCTAAGTAATGTAATTAATTAATTAATCATAACCCATGACAGCACACGGTGGGTACTAAAATTTGAATCATTTGTAACAAAATTGAAGTACGTCAATAGTAGCCGTGAGGGGATCATATCCTGAGCCGCCGGAGGCGAAGCTGACGCCGGTCACGAGGTCTTCGACTGTCAAAGTGGGATCCAAAAACGCCGGCACCAGCTCTTTCAGGCCCAGCTGCTCCGCTGCAATTTTGATGCCAGTTAACAATTATTTAAATGTATTAATGATAATAAAAACTGTTAAACAAATATTCATTGGTGACTGACTTAATTACTATATATACTACAATATATATAATAATGAACCGCGCGTATATAAAAAATAATAATATGAAACTATATACGCGCGTACATATGAAGTCGGGAGGGCTCTTCCCATTGCAATAGCGTCCGGTGGGGTATCCTCCCGCGAAATCCTTGCCGTACGGTGGGAAGTTGCACTTGTTGACCACCGAACTCAGATTGTTGTTGTTTCCCGTATCCACAATCGAATCTCCGAAAAAGAACACGGCTGGAATTTCCTTGTACGGCATTACATTTGCAGCTTCTACTTCACTTTTATTATCACTAATGAAACCGACGTAAATGAACATGACAAACACATAGATTGGTTTCATAGGACAACAAGAGGTACGAGACATACGAGAAGAAGAACTGCGCAGCAGCTGCATCTTTCGTCTCTCTAGATGATCGACAGGGATATTGTTTGTTGTGGTACAAAAAACATGTGTATTGTGTGTCGTCCTTATATATTCACATGCACACACAACTTGTAACAGCAGATAGACACGACTAGTACGTCTACTTCTACTAGGTTTCGTTTTTTCTTTTCATGTTTAATCCACTTTTCAAGTATGTAGGGTAGTGGTGAACAGAAAATTAACAGGTTTTCCGAATTTCCTCATTTAGAACTACAATATTGTTTTGACATTTTATTTTCTCACCCACCGCCCTTCCCGTCTTCAGCAATCCTGGAACGATGATGGGTCCCCACAACATTCGAATTATGTTGAAAATGCGCAACGGATTTAGTACTTTTTCATTTCAGTTTGACTGTGGGAGTTGGTGCTATTAGCTGAATGTTATATAATTGGTGATTACACCATTTCTACTGTGGTCCATCAAAGGTCTATTATTGATGTTACATACCAAAAATCCACCGCCCCTAAACTGAGTCCAGTTGTATTCCATTCGATAATTTGAGATCTTTGGTTCGTTGAAATGGATAAGTGATGACTTAGTTATTTAAACCATAGATGTAGTAGTTCATACTATTTTTTGGTCAAGTGAGTAGCTAGATATTTAACCCAAATCATAAATAATATTTCAAAAATACAAGTACAAAGTAATTTATGATTTATTTTGAGTGTGAAATTTGCACTCGAATTTACATATTTTAAGTATTTTATAAAAGTACGCTTTGAGTAAGTATCATATCTATATTATTTAGATTTTAAAATTTTATATAGATACAAATTTAAAATAAAGTTATATAAATTATTTTGATACTAATTCTTTTTTTGTCTCTTACCATTTTTCACATGTAGAAATTTCAGAATATATTTGATATTGTTGATAAATAAATTCTAATATTATATTTTAAAGATTCATAGAAAACATATTGTCAAAAATCGATTGTTAAATTAAATATTCATGTAATATATATCATGTTTATAAAATTTCACAGTAATCTAACAGTTAATTTTTACGTAAAATCAATTGAAAAAAATCAAAAGAAAGCTAAATATCTAAAGATTTTTTTTTTGAAATACTATAACAATATATAATATGAATTGTCCACATTTGTGAGACAAAGGAAAACTTACCAAAAAATAACACCTATGTCGAGCACCGATGAATTATCAAATTAAAATTTCATACAAAAAGCTAAAATAGAAGTGAAAAAGTAGAATTTTTAGACGAGATGAGTAAATTAATACTCTGTTAGCAAAGAAATTTCTTTTATTTTTGTTCCTAAAAAGTGCAAGCTGAAATTCTTCTGGCTTACTTGAAGTGGGAGAAATGTGCATGTTATTTAGTTATGATGCTTCAGTTAGAAGAACACAATTCACACAGATTTGTATATCTGCCTTATTTTTTAAATGTAGTATTTTTCATTAGAAATTTTCCCATTGTGGGAAGAAGAAAATAAATAAATAAAAACAATATTCAATCCAAACCCTACCCTTTTCATCCACTTATCTATTCTACAATTCATTCACCACTTCACGTTGGGTTAACTAGGAGAGCAACTATTGGTAATAAAAGGCTGAAAATCTTCACCAAAATTTGAAATATCAATAGATTGTATATGAAAATCCTTTAGTTTTAGGAAGAACTTGGGTATGCTAATCAAATCAAAAGAAATATATCAAAGATGAAATTATGATATAAACAAGAAAATATCACATACAAAATATCACGTACAAACCATGGAGCACTTTAATGGTATCGTATAATAACCATTGAAGAGTTACGACATGCCCTACAATTGTTATTCGAACAGGAAAACTTCTCGTAAACAAATTAGCAAACCTAATATTCTTCATAGCCTTTTTACAATAATATCAAATGTAAGTCAGCTAAATTCTCTGGGTTTCCTATACTGGAATAAAATAAATAAATAAAACATAGCACAAAACCAATACCTAGAACACATTTTCAGTTTTCTTATTATAGAGGAGAGAATATTCTCACCCTGGGGTTGGAAATTAAGGAACTAACTACTCTGGCTGCCTACATAATTTGGAGACAAAGAAATTGCAACTGATGTTCAGTAGGAAATTGTAATGGGAAATTATGGAATACTAACCACATACATAATTTAAGGTTAAAGAGAACAACTTAACAACAACCAACAAAAAAATGAATGATTATTGAAATTCACACAAAGAAAAAAATAAAATATACCAACATTTATAAGACAATTCTTCATCACACCACCTACCCATCCCAACCCAACAAAAAAACAACTGTCTTGCTTATGGAGTGTGCATCATTTAACTTTCTCAATACGTCAATAGTTCATTCGTTGCTTTTGGAGTTTGCAATAATTTGTTCCTCAATCAAGTTTGTAGAAGAAATCATTTTAGCCACAAAATGCTCAACCTACTTTTAGCATGGACTATAATTAGCCCCCAAAAATTATATTAAAGCATTAGTCAAGTAAAAGCATCCACAACAACTTTAGCATCTTTATCCCTATTTCAGGATGAATAGTATATAATTTTCTTATTTTTTAAAAATATTAAACATCTCATTTCTCATTTATATCTATATTTATTCTTTAATTCATTTTATATTATTTTCTCTCTCTTCCTTTCATTTATTATTACCAATCAAAGGTTTATAAGTATAATAATATATATTAAAAAATTATAAGAAAAGTATTTAGGGATTAATAGTGAATCCCTAAATATGGGGATTTACTATTCATTCTCTATACATATATCCTATTTAAGGGAACCCAATATAGATGAATATTTGACAAATCTGCATATTTTTTCCTAAATCATATGAAAAGTTTGATTATACCAAACCTATTATAGATAATCTAATAATCAAAGTCTACACCCTCTAGTTTACCTAGATTCGAGTGTTCATTTCCATGAAATAAAAAGAGCTTCTTTCATCCAAAAGAAATTCAATTGTCCCAACACCAATGTACCCTATTGATGCTATGATAAGACGTTTTTGTTGCACTAACGCTCTCAAAATAATATTTATAAATCTAACTAACCTGTAGAAGGGTAAGTCAGGATTGATCCCACGGAGACACGGTTGGAAATCTATAACTTAATTGCACTCTATTGTCTAAGCAAATAGTGATAGAGAAATTAAATAAAGAAAGAAAAATAATAAATTAAAATAAAAAAAATAAATAATCCTAGAGAAAAGGAAAAATAAGAGAATAAAGATCTAGGAATTAAGGTTCACCATAATTTCCAATCCTTAATTGTCTGGTTTAATTAATTATTCATATTCATTCTTTAACATGTGAAGGTAGTCGATCCTAATATAACTGCCAATTGCTTTCGTAACCCGCTGAAATAGGATCGAACACATTAATAGGTCATCAATCATGATTTCTCCTAAGATCACGGACTACTCTTGTGACATGCAAGTCCTAGGTCTCATTCTATAGTTTTGATAATCAAGGTTCACCTTTCGGTCCTTCCTCCAATTATCTAAGACATGTAATAGGTTCGCCATGCCCAAATATGGATTCAAGTAATAGAATGAAATCGTTCATACAAAAGAGATAAGAAATAATAAATTAAAACTCATACAACCAAGAAATTGGGATTGGGCTACCCCCAATCCCTAGGAAAAATAGATTACGTACCCTATAAAAATTTGAATAAATATATTTATATATAAAATTATAAAATTGGAATTACAAAGAGAGAAAAGAAAATGAAACAACCTGTCACGAAGGCATACAAACGATTCTCTCCCAAAACCAATGTGTTCTCTATCCAAAATCACATAAAATTCTCCAAAATCAAAAGAGAAATCTAAAATCAAAACTAAAGTTCTTGGGCCACCAAGGATGGCTCTCCAATGGTTCAGAATCCCCCAATTCTAACCTAAACATGACCCTTATATACTCCCCCAATTATTACATTAAAATAATTAAGAAAAATACATAAAATAAAGAGAAAAAGGAAAATATCGTCCACACAGGCCATGGCCACAGGCCATGGTGACGGTACGCTGGATATTTGTGAAGGCCGGCGGCGATTAATTATACGGCCATGGCGAGATCTTCGACAGGAACAGTGAATGACATCTGTCATGGACCTGTTTTGCGTGGCCATGGCCTATGTAAAGTGATTTTAGCTGTGTAATACTATTTGATGCTAGTTTTGCCTTTTTCATCATTGTTTGGGCCAAATTGCTTTAAGAATCTCAAAATACACCAAAACACAATAAAAATACTAAAATACATGTCAATCAAATACAACATAACTCAAATACAATAAAACACTCTAAAATCTATTAAAATAAGGTATGAACACATACCAAAAATGCATATAAAATGGGTTCATCATGCTGCTGCAACAATAACAACATGTTGCATTACCCATGGCTTACTGTAACTCTACAGTTAATGCAGGAGTGGGTGCTTCCTCTAGCATCTTTTGGTTTCTTCTTTGGAAACAAGTTGGTTTCCATCATTTTAAAATGTTTACTCACATTTAAAAATTGGGCATACAATTATTCGTTTAGTATTGATCTCTCTAGAAATAATTCAGGTTTGCTAGTTGCATTATTTAAAAGCAATTATTGAATACACATGTAAACAAGAAGAAAATCACATAAGGAAATCATTTTTTAAAAAGACTATGTACTTTACTTATTATCCATGTTTTATTGGAAAAATGAATTGAAGGCCAGAATGAAGAAGCTTCAATTTCCCATACCTAAATGCTTCAATCATGCTCTCCAAAGTGAACAACATTACCAAATTTACCAAAAACTAGTAAAATGGAAGGTACTTGACTATAACTTAAAAACTCAAAACAAAGGGAACTGCTAAAATCTAACAATGTTTAGTCAATAATATTGTCTCCAAAATGCGTATAGGTAGCCTCCAATATTGCCACTATCTCTCTGGGGAATATTTACAAATGGATTGTCCACAATGCTAAACCCAAGTCTGGAGATGGGTTCAACCTTGAAAGACGAAAGATGAGGATCCAATAGGCTTCAGTCATCGCGAATTTAGGCTTTCAGCATCTCCAATGACACCATGAGGATGATATGGTCGGCTGACCAGGCCTAGCAATTTTCAAAAATGGATCTTCACTAGCTAAGAGTAGCATCCATTAGAGCCATCACTCCCTACCTCTACCTGCCACTCGATTATGGTTACCTTGCGACGAAGATGGCTCCGGCCAATGGCTCCATCTGGCAAGACGGAGGCCAGCAACTCAACACCGCTTGCGAAGCCTTGGTAATGATGATTTTTTCACCTGGGAACAAGCTTGCTCTCAGCCTCGTAGTTTGGTTTTTTGGTGATTTTTTTGCGCTAGGGTTGTGTTGCGAAAAAACAAAGGGGCTCACAATGCAATAGCAGAGTTGGCGCGGGAAAAAAAAAGAATGGGACCTAATAAAGATTTGAAAAATAATATTTATAACCAGGAGTTACATTTCCAGCTGACGAGGCAAATTTTATGTCAGCAAAATTACTTAAAATTTAACGCGCAGCACACCACATCTGAGATAGAGAGAAAGAGAGCGGAGAAGCTAGGGAGGGGCTTGGAATGGTGCATCTGAACAGGAAAAGTTAGAGCATAAAATCTGAATTTATAGGCGAAAGAGTACATTTTTTTGAAATTCGACAGAGGCAAACCCACTACGGGTGTTTGGATACTCTAGCTCTTATCCATAGTTACAAATTAAAAAAAATGAGCCTAAATCGAACCATTGTGCACAAAGTTATGGCCATTGGAAGTTTTCGTCGGAAATTATAGTTGACGGAACCCAAAAACCTGTAGATCTAGCCGTAGAAGAGATGATTGAGGCTTGCTCAATGCCTACTCGAGCCTCAGGCTCGAGCACACCTTGAGTAAGGTGGCTCGAGCAGAGATTCAAGCAGGGGCTCGAGCAAGAGTCCGGGACCACACCAAATCGTGAAAAAAATACTGATGTGGCTTATTCCACATCAGTCAGAGATGCAAAGATATTGCAACACCGGTTATATGTAACACTAGTCTAAAGATTTTGTTTGGAACATTTGTGGCGGTTTATAAAAAGAAATTGTAAACAACTGCAACGATAAAAAACATTTCAAAAATATACTTTTGTTACAGTTTTAAATTGCCACAAAAGTAAATATATTTATATTAAAACATTAATGCCTTTGTGGTAGTCATAAATCGCCATGGAAATAAAATTTGTAATATTTTAAAAGAATCTTTGTGGCTTTTGTAAAACCGCTATTAAGTATTGGATTTAATGGCAGTTTTTAGTAATTGTCCCTGAATTTAATTTTTTCTGTGGTGGCTACCATTCTCATGTTCACAAGACCTCTTAACGATGATTGCAGTTTTGCACCAAATGATTCTTTTCTACATTTTATCTAATTTTCTACGATACACTTTGATACCACAAATACCTAAATTTTTGTCACAAATACCCAAAAATGCTTTAAAGTATAAATATGGATCAAAGGACCCTTAAACATGGTATAACCCATCTCACATATCAGATTTCACCCAATTTTAGGGTTCTTCCTAAAGAATACACTGTAATTCAAATTCCTCATATTCTGATACTAGCTAGTAATATGTTGTTTAGTAAGGAACTAACGTAGTAGGCGACCTAAAAACAATGTTATAAACATTATATAACCCTCAATTAATACAAAACACAATTCCCAATTCTTTCAATTTCTAGGGTGGGTCCAAATTCTCAAATTTCAATTTGTCTAAGAATGATTGATCAAATATAACAGTACAGAAGGGTAAGAAGACCTACTGGAAAATTTAAAAACACCTATAGAATCAAATCGACATCTTTACTTTCCTCCCTCTCCTATGTACCAACAAGGCCAACGAAGCAATATTTTCTCTCTCCTCCTCTCATGATGTCCTATTTTATATCTTATTATTTAATTATTTATTTTATAATTTCAAATTAATTAAAATTCAATAATTTCATAAAATAGTTTTTCGGGCCCTAAACTTCAAAAGTAAAATCAAAAATATTTGTATCAATGGCTACATCACTATTTATATATTTTCTTTTTCAAATAAAAACTAACTTAAAAAGTCATCCAAAACATGAGTCTGATCTACAACAACAAACACTCAAAAATTTTAAGAATTATTGAAACAGAGAAATAAATGGGTTGCTGGTATAATTGTAAGAAAAAGATAAAGTGAATTATACAAATTTTAACAAAATTGAAAATTATAAAATAAAAAGTATAACTGACATATTATTTATGAAAACATAATCAACAAATGAATTATAAAAAAAATATAATGAATGGATATGTAATCAAAAATAAATGAATAAAGATCACCTGCAATGCACATGCCTAATTAAATAAATGGATATGTACACAATCATGGACAAAGATAAGTGGGCATGCACATGATTTACATAAGAATAAATATTTGTGCAACCAACTCGTGTTATTTTTGTAAAACCGTGAGAGATTAGACCGTTATGATCTTCTTCTTTTTTTCTCCCTCCGATGATGAATTGGTAAGCTATCACGTTGTCACGGTTACCCAAAGATTACTCAACCCCGATTGTACCTAGCATTGCTCTTTGCACAAATGTCTAGTAATAAATGACATATTTGAAAGAATTGCTTTAACTAAGGTTGAAGATTAAAGTCAATCTATGTTCTAGGAGGTGCTGGTGTAAGTTTGGCATAGATATAAAGATCCAAATATACAATATAATCATGAGAAAAATATAGATATATAACTTCTTTTTTCATTCTTGTCCTTTTCTTGTCAAGCTTCCATGGCATCCCTAATAAAGATCCATCTTTGATATTAAGGGTAAATATTTGGCCATAGAACTAATTATATGTAATGGAGAAGGGTTTCTTTTATTTCGATAAAAGAGATTACTAACTTTAACATAGTTCTAGAATTCGCATAGTTTTATCGAATTCTCACAGTTACTGTATAAATAGAAAACTGGCACTGATTATTATCCCAATGCCATATTGCAAGACCAAAGAAACGAGGAACCTTATTGTTAATAATTAATAATACAATTGATGCGAGGAAAACTAGTGTCAGGACATTTGGGACTGAAGAATATTGGATTGCAGTGTTGGGTTCAGAAGAAGTCGTTGTAGTACTTCTTGAGGACCTGGTCGACAAGCAACTGGTAAGCCGCCTCCGTGGGATGGTAACTGTCCCAGAATACGTACTTGGAAGCATCCGCACACGCGACGGTCGTGTAGTGATTACAAAGGACGGTCACCTCTATGTCTCCCGTGCCACAGCATCCTTTGTTTGCCACCTCAAATCCTGCACATGTACACAGCCATCATCGCACACATTACGTATATTCGTGGGTAATGTCTCTCCTCTTTCCTAGAGATAGCAAAAACCATATATATACATGCATGCAAGGAAATAAGTGTCACCATCTATTGGAACAGCTTTTGATTTTTGTGTTCTCACTATCATTGGAGTTGCTCATTTATAGTTACATATATTTCACTGCTATTGGGAGTTGATCTTTTGATCATTTACTTTTTATTCTACTTTCTCGTTTTTGATTACTACATATATGTGATACATTCTACTCAAATGAAAACAATATATATATATATATAATTTAATTAGATAAGGACGTGTACCATATTGGGCAGGGTTTTGAATAATATCTAAGAGAGGAGAATAGACGTCCAAGAAGACAAGTTTGGCGTCGGAGAGCTGAGGGCGGAGGGAAGTGCTCATGTGGGAAGAGATCTTGGAGTTGAACAAGAGTGCTGCTTCGTTCCGTGGCTCTGCGCAACCTCTTAGTATGCCACCGCCTAGCGTTCTCTGCGAGGGCACGCACCCTATCGGCGGGGCACTTAACACCCCGATTTTCCTCGCCCCCATTGAGTATAAATCCTGCCACAATAATTCATCCCTCCCGGTCAATATTACAAAAACATGCACGCAAAGGATGATTTGGAAGTGGGAAAAAAATGGGGAAAAACTGGACCATATATATATATACTAGTATATCACCTAAAGGTTTACATGGAAGAGTGTCCGATGGAATCAACTCATCATCTCTCCAACGGGAAGCGGCTACAGCTTCTTAAGTTTTCTTTAGCAGACAATATTGATAGCATCTCAACATATACTAATATTTGAAAAATGCAGCCCAACAAGTATAAATGTTTTAATAGGATTATTTCTTGCTTACTACTGGTTTGTGAAATGCTGCCTCTAGGCTCTTGTCATTTCATTCGTAATATCATCACACATATACATAGTCCCTAACTACATAACTAAAACATTTAAATAAGAAAAAAAGTAATGTTGTCAAGAAAATAAATCAGATGTTATTACTACATATAATTTTGTTTCTTCAGCATTTGAATCGTTAATTAGTATTATTTTTCAAGCGTACTTTAATATTATTTTAAAAAATGGTGCAGTTATTTTAAGGCCATAGAGTGGCAGCACATTCAATTCCGACGGTAGATGGACTAGCTAGCCTAGCGCCAGTCCTGTAATCAATTTTTCAGGCGCTTGGTGTGATTGTCACGTGGTTGGGTTTTGAAAAATGGCTCATCCCAAGATGGCGCACTTTCCAAATGTTATAACAGGCTTTCATTGCACGGGACCAATTAAAGCAATGCGGTAGTTCTCAGTTGTGAGTTATGAATGTTGAAATAAATTCTTATTGCCACTGATCAACTGAAAAGTCCAGGCTTTTCAAAGAAAAAGTAGCTAGGCTCCTGCATGACGCAACATTCGAGATTGAGAACTTGCAAGTCCATCCGTTTCACCAGTACGTCCATGTTTGGTGAATTATTTGACAGTAGTTTTTATTTTTCCCTTTTTCTCTTTGGGCAAGTTTTTGACCGTAGTTGTTGCCATGGCATAGCCATGGGTAAGACCCTCAAAACAAATAGACTACACTGAATTAATGAGTCATCAATTTTACTCTGAACTTGATTTATCATTGGGATGTACAGCGATAAGTTTCCACTATCTGTGGTCTAAACTAACCATTACTCTTAAATCACCATGTGTGTGTCTGTGTGTGTGTATGTATATATATATATATATATATATAGAGAGAGAGAGAGAGAGAGAGATGAACACCCACTCAACAAAATAGTATTTTCAGGGTAGGGGAATACCTGCACAAAAGTAGAAGCCGAACTGAGCATCAAATCGGTGTAAGAGGGGACATCATATTCCAATTTCCTTGCAGGCGAGGAAAAGTAGGTATTGGCAATGTCGTCGCTGCCTGCACACACCAAGAACAAGCTCTTGGAGAGTATAGTTGCTACTCTTTCCTCCCCAACTGCAGCGTTTAACTTTCCCACGTACTCCTTGAACAGCTCCAGTTGCTGCGAAAGTGATATCACTGACTGCGCCAATTTCATTCACGCAAATTAAAATCCATAGATACCAACACATATCTACTGTATTTACAACTCCATAGTCACCACTAAATTGACATATAAATGTTTCAAGTGAAAACAATTTTATATATATATATATCGGGTCATGTTACGATCCAAACCTGATTATTAATGTGATAAGTTTCAATTTCAGCATTCAAATACAGTTGAATTAACTATAGTCCTTAAATAAAAATTTAATCTGTATTATAAGATACAGATTCAACCATCTAAATTTAAAGCTTTTACAATCACAGCTTTTTTAATTTATTATAAATTTATAATATAATACTATGTGTGTATGTGTTTTTTTCGGCATTATTTTCATATAAAATATTGAAAAATAAATTGAATAAATAATTAATTACATTGCAATTTTAAACGCCAAGCAGTGATAGTTAACATATATAAATCATCCTTCAAAATTAAATTTAATATAAAAATAAAAAATAATTAGAAGAAGTACATCTTTTTTTGAAATTCGTGGTATCAAACGTAGATTTACCGGCCAAAATACATGCACTAGTATTCAATCATCATAAATAAAATAAGTCAATTATATTCGGATAAAGAGGGGATCGAAAAAACGGGGATTAAATACGATGATATACTACTTATATAAACAGTAGTCTTGGCAATAAATGCGCATATGTATATACATCATCCTCCATTACATATAATAAAATATATTATGATCCGATCATCAGCCGTTGTAATAAATGCGTTTAATTTAATTTAAATGAATGGGATTAAAACCTTTTTTATTTGGCCAGCTAGCTAAACATTTCTAATACATATTCATTATTTTAGAACATACATAAATATATATATGCATGATCTCGGGGTTGATGAGTTGGAAATGAGAGAGCGCTGGCGTACCACTAAT
Source organism: Taxillus chinensis (assembly GCA_023512835.1). Classification (NCBI taxonomy): domain Eukaryota; kingdom Viridiplantae; phylum Streptophyta; class Magnoliopsida; order Santalales; family Loranthaceae; genus Taxillus; species Taxillus chinensis. The sequence continues at coordinate 28,221,240 of CM042090.1, forward strand.
TTGGAAGTGAGGGGGTCATATCCTGAGCCGCCAGAGGCGAAGCTGACACCAGTAAGGAGGTCTTCTACCGTCAATTTTGGATCCAGATACGCCGGCAACAGCTCTTTCACCCCAAATGCTTGAGCTGCATGTGTGTCATATTTAATTGATATATAACAAATAAAAAAAATCTACTTTTCAATATGAAATGTGTACGTGGTGTACTAAGAAGACGAGGAGAGAGAGAGAGAGAGAGAGACACGGACCGATTAAGTCGGTGGGAACCTTGCCATTGGAAAAGCGGCCAGTGGGCAGTCCGCCCATGAAATCCCTGCCGTAGGGAAGGAAGTCGCACTTAACCACAGACTTGAGTTTGTTATTGTTGCCCGGATCCACTATTGAATCCCCGAACACGATCACAGACGGAACACTCCGATTCTGCGCTGCTCCTGTTTCCGCGGCCAAACAGACAACCGCAACAAACGTGAGCACCACCCAAATCCTTAATCTTACAGTGATGGTGTCCCTTCTCGCTGACGACGGCCGGAAAGAAGAAGAGGAGTAGGGAGAGATAATAGGGCGGCGGTAATAATGCATGGTGAGTCAGCCGGTGATGACTAGCTATAGATATATTATGTATAGATTAATTCCTTGGGAATAAAATGAAGTAAGAAAAATGTGGGATCGAAGAGACAGATGAGAGAGGTGAGGGGCTGTGTCAATCCATATATATGTGTGCTGTTGTGATCCCTGCAACTACGTACATCAAGGGAAGGAATGGGTTTTAATTGGACGATTTAATGGATCCTAAAAGGTTGAGTGGTTGCTCGTGACTCGTGCTCTCGCACCTATATACATACTTGCCATAATGCCATTGGCATGTTGGCGGTTGTGCACTTCCATATTAATGCATATACAGTACCGAACCTTCTTTTAAAAAAACATATTTTATTTATGCTACGGTCTCTTCTTGTGCGCGTTGATGAATGAACGCTGGATGCAGTGTCTGTGCTCGGGGAGAACCAACTCGAATTTCTCATATGGACCAAAAATATAATATAATATAAATGTTAGTCTACCGCTAGAACAGTAGTATATGTACTTCTGTCGTGACACCCACATCACAATTAATGTAGACATCGATAGTCTTGGTGTCTTTATTATAGTTTTCTTTTTTAATTTTATTTGGTTTGAGATATTATTGGATCACCGCAGACCACTTTCATTTCAAATGTCGAATCACTCAAATAAGGATATCCCGGCCCCCAAGGTCATATGTCAATCAGCGAACAACAACCATACTTTTGTGCGTGTCTCCTCCACGTACGGGATCGACAACCCCTCGTTGTTATTATGAAATATGTCACATATCCCACCACAATGTTGTCAAAAAAATCCAACAGCACTATGGCATCCAGTTTTTTTTATTAGTTTATTTTGTTTTAGGGCCATTGATTGGGTGCCATTGTACACTTTAGAATGATTTTTTTTTTTAATTGTCTTAGTAAATATTAAAATTGGAAACATATTTAAATCCATTAATAAAATTTAATTAACAAGTTATAATTTTTCAAATTGTATCCTAGCTTTAAATATTAATTATGATGATGAATATACAAATCAAATAAGCATGTAATTTGGGACCATAACATTATATATAAAGGTTATGGGTGACGTTATGTACAATACTCTTTTACGCAAGACTTCGGCGTATATCTAATGTTCTAGTATTTCATTGGTTCTGACCAAATTATAATCAGACTTGATTAAATCTCAATGCCAATGAGTTGCTGCTAAGTAAAGTGTATGGGAGAAAGGATTGCACAAAAAGGCATGTATGGACTTTTTTAAAGCTTATTATTTGATACTTATAAAAGTAAATATAAGAATCTTATAAGAATGCTAATTTCATAATAATTATATACTTATAAGCATTAATACTTTAAATATTAATTAAATCATTTTAATTAATATTTAACTAAAAATAACACAGTACATATAATATTTATATTTTTATGACCCTACATGCTCTAAATTTTCCAACAAATGTACCATGCGGATTCTTTGTGTTAAAATAGGTTTATGATATCATTTCTTCCAAGCTAACCAAAATTTGGCACCGGAACTCTAGGAGCACAAACATGGAGCAAAGCATGTTCATGAGACATGAGCATATAAAGCATTAGATAGACACAATGATCATAATTAATCGAGGTATATTTGAAACACACAAAATTATACAACATTAATGTCAAACATAACACCAAAGTTGAGCGCAAAACGTGACATATATAGGGCACCATATACATCTCCTAGTATGCATTCGTTAGTTCAAGTAGTATTTTCCTCTAACTGGATAACAATTGTGAATAAACAACACTTGTGAAATTTTATATATATATAATTTTATTAAAATAAACTAGATTAAATTTTTATTTAACTATATATATTTATTATAGTAATTTGTATTGTTAAATGAAACTCAAATTTAAAGATCCCACATTAAGAATAATATCATAATTCATAGGATTTCATTCTTAGTAGAACCTCTTTTATATATATATATATATATATATATATAGAGAGAGAGAGAGAGAGAGAGAGAGAGAGAGAGTGTGTGTGTGTGTGTTTAATTTGTGGCACTAAAGGCTCAAGGAAAAAAACAAAAACAAAAAGGTGTACTCACCATAAATACAATTTTAAAAAATAAGTCAAAAGAACCGAAGAGCATGAACAGTGATAATGGCAAACATTTATGGCCGATGACATATTTGGTCCAGCCGGAGTCATTGAATTAATAGAGATTGTTAGTGGCTGGCTTCGAAGTTTTATAGTCAATGAATGAAGGACACTGAATCTAACTGACGAACGCGAGCGTGTTTGGTGTATTTCGTGGGTGTTTTCTATGTTTAAAAACTGAAAATGAGTGTGTTTGTTTGGTATTTATTTTTTGATTTTAAAAGTAAGAAATAATTACTGTTTAAATAATATTTTCAAAAACAGCAATATCAATAGAATCTAGCTGACTTTACTTATCAGACTCACTCGGGAGTGGGTGTGTATATCCGTAAAAGAAAACATTATGTTTTATTAGGCCATGTAAATTAAAATTAGCTTCAATTAAATCTATATATATGCAAGAAACTACTTTACTGGCAAGCCAGAATAAAATGCAAGATACAATAAATGCATGTGTGGCCACATATCTCAAGTTGCAAAAATACGTGACAGAGTTAACAGAAAGTATATCCTGGAGCATTATCGAGAAAACACCTCCCAATTAAATTTTTATTCTTTCTATCATGAAAGGAAAATTAAGCATCAAAGAAAAATAAATACATTCAATAAAATATTCGGTTGCCAGTTTTGATGAAGCCACCATCGGATCATCTTTATATGACAAGGCCGCAGGAGGGTTGAAAGATTAAACAACTGGCGTGAAAGGTAAAATTGATTGTTCACTGTACAGGGATTTTGCAATTTCTCAATTTTTGCAAAGCAATTTGAGAAAAAAAAAATTGAGAAAACGAGAAATTTTGGAGAATATTTGGTATGATGTTTAATTCTTAAGAAAATGATAAACAACTGGAGTGAATGGTCTTGCATTTTAATGACATTCAATTTTAAGCAGACACGTGATTACTTTTCATTTGAGCTCTGCATCACAGGTGATCAGAGCCCGCTCAAGATCGAAAACACACCATTGTCACCCCGTCATTGCCCAATCCGTTGGACACTGTACTGTCGTCATCTCATGGTCTCCGCCACAACAGTGCGACATGTCATGAGATCAGAGTTTTCATCCGTACGACACTCAGTTACCCTGGTGGATGTTTCGAGTAAACCATATCGATCAAGGCACACATAAACTGGTTTCGCCCTGCCCATAGGCTCATCAAAAGAATGACTCCAGTTCTCGACCAGTTTGTGTAGGAATGACCAAGTCTTCTCTTATTTGTCAAGCTCACAACTAGCGGCATACTCCTCGCATTAATCGGGTCAGTACATCTGAACTCTGAAGGGGCTCCATTGATCATCTGTAGGGCTATAAATAAATCAAACGTTCATAAACAAACTCGCGTTCGGCTCGATAAAAGATCGTTTATGTTCGTTCGTTAAGAAATAGTACCGTTCGTGAACAGTTCACGAACACCATTGTTATATTCGTGAACATGTTCGTGAACGTTCATGAACAAGTGTTCACGAACAGTTCGTAAATATCGTTCGTGTTCGTGAAAATTATTTGTGAACAAAAAATTGATAAATCAATTAATATGTATAAAAGTTATTTTATTAAATATAAATATATTTTTATTAAATATAATTTAATAAACATATAATTTATATTATTATTAAATAAAAAATATATGTTTTAAATTTATTTGTTTACTATTAATATAGTTATTTACATATTTTTATAATTTTATAATTGTGTTCGTAAGCGTTCATGAACAAGTTTGTGAACACACGTTGTGAACCGTTCGTGAACACACGTTAGAGAACCGTTCGTGAACAATAGTAACGTTCATGAACGTCGTAACATCATAATTTAAAGCTCGTGTTCGGTTCGGTTCGTTAAGGAATAGTAACGAACATGTTCGAACACCTTACTATTCGACTCGGCTCGGTTCGTTTGCAGCCCTAATCTTCTGTATAAACAGCCGTGAAGCCTTTTTCGTCTGCACCAGCTACGTTTTCCACCTTGTCCCTCCTCAAGTAGCATACACCTATGCCACTTAGGAGCCGCCTACCAACATCACGTTGTTCAGGGCATGACAGGCAGTTACCTTCGACGAATGCCAAATTATAATAGCCCGGTAGTTTATGCAATGAGTAGGAGTAGCAACTATTGTCGATTGTGCTACTCATAAAATCGTAGGAGCACTGTCATAGACTGGGATTTGGGATGAATTTGTTTAAAATCCAATGGTGTGTTCCATTATTTTGGGGTGGGGAACCACTTTTCTAGTGGCGTGTGCTAGTTGCACTACAGATCTATTCTTGCTTCTTTTCATATGGTCTATTCATAGAAGTTGCTCTATAATTTTCTTTCTTCAGTTATGTTTTGGTTTTTGTTTTATTTTGTATTCTGGTATGACGATGCAGGACTCGGAAAACATAACAAAAGCAGTTTTTACAGTGCACTGTGTGCTCACGTTTAATGCTTTATATGTAGATCTTTTCAAGGTGGGCGTCCTGGCCGTTGGGGGAACTTAGTTGGTCACACATCAACTCTGGTATCATTTTGACTGGCCAAGGTTTCACTTGTCATTTGCCATTTAATTTTCCTTAGGGTAGAATTTCTCTTTTGAATATGCCTCACGGTAACTACAATCACTAAAATGTTTCTCCAAGGCGTCATGAGTGTCATTTGTCCCGAGGCGGACTAGGAGGTTAGAGGTATGAAGGCATTTAGGACAGGCATCGTCGCCATCGGACCGACTGCCATTGGGTAGAATAGTTAAGCCTGCGAGATAAGTTGCGTCAAGAAGCATTTGAGATGCGTTGTGTTCTAGTGTAACGCACAGAAGGATTATTATTTCATATTCCGTACGTGAAAACCAATAATTGAGTGTCAGTTATAAGTATTTTTTTGGCATGACCGATTTGAAGATTTTCTCTTAATTTCTACTGTGACTTTTTTTATTTTTATTTTATTTTTAAAAATCAAAACAAATATATTTTAAAAGGTGTACTTTTAAAATTATTTATTTTTATAAGTTTGCAAAAGAATTTATATAATACCATGTATGCCTACATGTGTACTCGCTATTTTATTTTGGACATAACTTAGGAAATTTCTCCAATCCAATGACACATGTTAACTTTTCAATTTCATGTTAATCTTTCTTCCCTTTTCTCTCTTCGTGCCTCTGTCTCCTTTGCTAGCCATTATAATACTTTATTTTAAAAAATTATTGTTCTAATTAACGATCAAATTGTCATTCCTGATTATATAAAATGAACTCTTCTCTTGTGGCCATCAAATCCATCGATCTCGACCACTCCGGTGGCGAAATCGACGGCTTCTACGACGAGGCGAAGACTCTCTCTCTCTTTCACCCCTGGCTGCTGCCTCTAGATAGTCATGCCCTTATTGTCCGTTGGCTTCCTTTAGTCAATCATCTTCGCCATCTTTTTCGGTGGCCTTTTCGATTTCGCCATGGTTGTTGCCCTCAAGGAGACCCTCCACACCCTCGCCTACCTCCACAACTAGGGCCACTTCCACCATGACGTCAAGGCCTGCAACATCCTCGTCAACTCCATCGGCTCCGTCAGACTTCGGTGTCTTCGCCTCCGTCTATAAGTGGTCCCCAAAGTCCCACTGCTTGTCGTTGGTGTCGTTAGCACACTGTACTGGATGGCACCAGAGATCATACACTTCTGCACCGGGAACAAAAAAAATGGGAGAAAGATGTTGTAATAAGGTGCTGTAATGGCCGACAGATGAGAGAGGGCACAAACGCAAAAAAAATTAATATGAAGTTAAAAAGTTAGCACGTGTCAATTTCAATTGCTAACATATCATTGGATTGAAAAATGTTCCTCCAAAATTTTAAGGTAAGTTCTATCCTCTTGTTGTCGGCATGTAAGATTTCAAATTTGATTATTAGAAATATAATTTTAAATTTTTTAAATAATAATATATTTTATAATCATTAAATAATAGTTTGTCAAATTCAAAAAATCACTTGAATTGTTATTGGAAAATCAAAAAGAAAAAAAGTCAAGTTAAAACTACTTATTCGGGAAATCAGAAAATTTCCCAATTTTCCCAACGAACAACAACGGTCAATGAAGCGTACTATATCATATAATTGGAACTAATAGTAAAATTAAATAAATTTTAAAAATAAATATATTTTTAAAAATAATATCATATTATCAAACGAGATCTTAGGACATTGAAAATTAATTTTAATGAAAATTATTACCAAATAGTTATCATAATCGGATCAGATATTAAGACATCGGGTGGTTGAGTCACTAGTCTAACCGTTAGATCAGCGGTTGGACCGATTATATAATTAATAATTAATATATATTAATAAAAATTAGATATTTTAAGTTAACACATTAAAAATACTTTTGTAATATAATACTATTTATTTTTTAATATGTATTTGTAATATAAATTATTAATAAATTTTAAAATTTAATGATATAAATTCATAATAAAAGAAAATCATAGAATATGAAATATTGAAGTGCAATGTCAATATTAATTTTTAATTTAAATTAAATTTGTATTATAAAAAAATTAAATGTTATTTTATTAATTTTACAAAAACTGTCTGGTTCTATAAAACTCGACCGAGTCACTTGGGTCACAAAAAAATTGGTCAGATCATCTGAGTTTTTTAAATTTTTTTGCAGAAACGGTCTAATCAGAAACCCAGACTGGTTAAATGCCCGAGTGACCGATTTATCGGTTTGATCGACCTGGTCGGTCCGATTTTGATAATTATGGTTGGATTGCCAACCTCTGATCCTGGTGGTCTTTAGTAGGTACACGGGGAGTGGAATGGGGAATGAAAGATGATAATAATGTAATGAAATTATCAAATGAGTCTAAATATCAACCACCTTTATTGAAACCTTTTATTTGTGTCATCATGCCTTCGAATGTATTATCTTAAATCTGTCTGAGAGCATTAATTCACACTAACTCCTTTGAAATATGTTTTTCTTTAAAATTTAGAAAACAAATTAACTTTTGGATGAAAACCACACTACATCAAATCATCTAAAATACAAAATTAAAAATTAAAAATAGAGAATGAAGAGAGAATCTTCATATTTGGAATATCACTATTTATCCTCTAAATATTTTTATCATTATATTTTTTGACATATGTACACTTTTAATTTGTTGTAATAAATGGATAAGATAAAATAGTTAATACAAAATAAAAAATATAATTTAAAAGAATAGAGATAGAGATAAAAAATAAAATGTAAGTGGTAGATAAAATGTATCAAATACTGTATTATTCATTCACTATAATAGAGATGATGATTATGAAAAGGGTGTGGTTTGTGTGAAATGCTCTAAAAATGAAGGATTTATTCCATTAATTCATGAGAACTATATATCTTACTATTTTAATAAAGTTAATATATCATTTAATGTTTTAGATTTTCACATTAGATTCTAAAATGGAGGTGAATCGGTGTTAACTAAGTGTTCTTTTACTTTGATTATGGTTCATTATCTTAATTGCACTTTTACTTTAATTTATGTTCTTTATTATTTTGTAGTAGTGTTTGTTTTGTAGTGGTCTCATCCTCTTTTCTTTTATTTTGATTAAGATTTTTATAAAATGTCCTTTTACTTTGATTATGGTTCTTTACCCTTAATGTCCTCACTCCATCTCTGCTTTTATTTTGATTATGGGTATTTATTTTAAGTGTCCTTTTATTTTGATTATGACTCTTATAGTTTTCTCTTTCCCTCCGACAGAGACTAGCCTAGAGCTAATTAACCAATATAATTAGCATATAATTTTCATTTTAATTATAGCTTGTCATTCAGACAAAAAAATATTTTCACGTCAATATACACTATTAAATTCATATATATATATATATATATATATATATACTCATTGATGGGTAAAATTAGACATTTACTAATGACCTTTTAAACATTTGTTCAATAGGACACACATTTGTTTGTGACCTTTAAATAATAAAGTCAACAATTCATTAGTACCTTAAGGAGAACTTTTGCTTCCATTGCAAAGTTCTTATTTATATTCTATCCGACCATTCAATTTTAGTCTATATCACTTATCGTGGTATTTTTTGTCTTACACATGTTGATTTTCTTTATCTAATCATGATATTGTTAGTAATTATATTTTTTTATTTCTTTGGAACATATACTCCTCTTCTTTATTATTTGAGTTGCCAGCAATATATATCAACTTGAATTTCTCCATGAGGAACATTTCCCCTTGGTGTTTTAAATCTTTCCAGGAAAAAGGGTCTGTCACTCCGATTTGACCGTTTCGAAAGCCTTAGAAAAAATTATTTTTATTTCTTTTCTTTTTTTTTACAAATTAGTTTCAAAATCAAAATTAAAAAAAATAAAGAATCCAAATCCAATTTCGTTTGAACGTCCCAATTCCAAATAGAAGCCCAACTAAATTTGTGGCCCATTAATTTCGAAAGCCCAACTCAATTGTTTTTTAATTTTCAAATAAAACAAAACAAACAAAATCTAAATAACAAATACGTAAGGCCGAATTGTTGCGGGCCCGCTTGTTACAAGACCTCTTGGGCAGCCTAATCCGTTTTTATCTTATTTATCCACCTCATTTCTTTAAAATAAATAAATATATATATTTGATTATTGACTAGCTCGCCATTATCTTCATCTCTTATCAAATGAGCTAATTAACTAAAAGGAACCGGTCTTGTTGGTCTCCGGCGTCTTTACATCCTTGTAATTAACTAAAAAGTGTTGCCGAAAAGGAATAATAGAAAAAAAAAAAAAAAAACCTCCCTTTCCCCTCTCGCGGTGTATTCGGTTGGTTAATATAGCATTTTAAATCAAATCAAATATTTTCAATTTGAAAAAAATAACAAACAAAAAAAATCAACAAAAGCAAAAAGCCATTGATTCTCAATTTGGTTCGGTGCAACGGCGGAACGGTAAATATTGGGAAAGTCATACCCCAGTCATCCTTAGTGTAAATTTTAAGCATACCCTTCTAAACTCCCTTTCCCTCTAATAGGTATGTCTTAGCCCCCCCTAATGATCAAATCTCAAGTCTGCCCCGAGTATAGGTTTTTGATTCAGTTTTTGATCACATTTAAAACTCAATCAAGAAGAGTCTAAGTGGCAATTGACAGGTTAATAGTTTTATGTAATGTCTTGGCTATATATTATTCAAATAGATATAAAATCAACAGAGACAATTTGTCCACCATTAACGCTCATTATTTATTAACTAATGATTGTACAAATGCATATAAATATTCCCATAATTTGTTTCATTTGATACCTCACATATTATATATCTCTTTTTTATATAAGAGAAAGATAGAGTGAGTCATTATAGTTTAATAACATTGACTCTGTGCTACAATTTCATAGAAGAATATGAATTTATAAGAATTGTATTGATGTCTGTGGGTGACCTAGCTAAGAAGAGACGTAGTTTAAGTATTTAAATATATATTATATTATATTTGATTGGTTTGGTCATCAAATTAATTAAACCATAAACTTATCATAATAAATTAATTTTTAAAATTTTCAAACCAAATAAAATAAAAAAAAAATTAAAACCATGTATTTTTGGCTCGATTCACCCCTACTCTCTCATGCATTCTCTGCTGGAGGGGCTTCACCAAAACCTCCTACATCACCGACAAACCAAACTTTCTCTCCTCAGCAGCCGAAAAACCACCTAACCAATCTCAGCCCACTAGAATCATCGTAATCCTCCATCTCTAGATTCATTCACACCCAACTCCATCAACCTTTAACTCCTTCAATAAATCACCGTCTCCATTCAGGCCACCATCCACAGTTGTGCACTACCCTCGACCTAGAAACACTTCCGGCCAAAACCAAGGACCAATACCACCCAACGGCCACCGGAGTTCCATCCACACCACTTTGATGAATGGTGTAGGTTTGTGCAATGTCATCAGGTTAATGGCATATGATTTTTAAAGTGCTTTATTATGATAAATATATCAAATGACTAAAAGTAAACAATCCACTATAAGGATATCACCAATGTTGTTTGAATTTGCACTATCAAACTTGCAAGCACAAGTATGCTTTGAAAACCAAAGTCAAACCTCTCTCTTCTCTTAAATACAATTGTGTTTGGTTTCCCTACCTTACTATTCGGATTAGGGCTGACTGCTCTTTCCTAGACTATCATAGACCACTTTTCGTCTTCCACATGATGCATTTTTACAATTTAATCAAGATTTGGATGTGCATAGGAGAAAATAACATCTAAAATGCAAGTGTTAGTTAATTTGGAGGTCCTTAATACCCAAAATGCAGTGTTTTCACACTTAGTTGTATATTGTCTGGATTTATAGTTTTTTAGATTTATCTTTGATATAGATATTATCTGAATTTGCCTCATATAGTCGTATATGGATGCCTCATAATAAAATGAATTGTTAAAAGAGAAATTAGAATAGAAACTAAACTTCTTTACAAAAAAATAAAGAGATAAAGATGGAAGAAAAAAAATATTAAAAAGGTAAAGGAAAACTCATCCGAATAAAATAAAGAAATGAAGAGAGAAGGAAAAAGTAAGAATAAAAATAGGTAAGAAAAAATCTTTATAATTCACTTGTCGTTTCATACGCCTTAAAAACTTTGAATTTTTTTTTAAAAAAATATTATAAATTTATTTTATTTATTCATACCATAAATCAAATTTGACATACTATTAAAAATATAGAGAAGAAATTATTGAAGACCTTGATTAGGATCTAACAACAATCTAGATAAGGATAACCGAATACCCAAACTCTAACTCAAGCAATTCAAGTAATTAATTAGAAAAACCGAAAATAAATATAAACGTCTAATATTAGAGTTTATAAATGTCAATAGTCAATAATTTGAATAATCTAAATCTATGAATTATCACTTGTACAAGGCTTATTTATATGCAAACTAGTATATATGAATTGTAAACTTATTATAATTAGGCAACTAAGATAAAATACCAAAATACTTTAATACGAATTAAATAAATGAAAGTAATTAAAATGAAAGACTTCTAATAAATAAAAGAAAGTAAATATAAGAAGAATCTCGGGAGTATAAGATGTCTTACGCAACACGATACACACACGTGACGATGGACGTATCGCACATCACGAGCAGGCCACGACCGTTATCGAAAAGTCTTCATCATTCTCCTACCCTTTGAAACTTTCTTTGTCCTTAAGGGAAAATTGTTCTACATCCAAAGTATAACACCATATTAATCTTGGAAACCCAATCCTTTACAAATTCCTCAACCTCCTTCTTTATGTGAACCTCCTGCATCGCTGTCACAAAACTAGACTACTACAAAAACACAAACGAAGCAAATATTGATCTATCATGAGTTTCGCCCACATCTCCTGCTTTTGAAACACTTTTGCAAATAGAGATAGCAAAGAGTAATGATAAAAAGTCATGGTTTGGGAGGGTTGGGCATTAATCAGTCCAATTATGAATGTAACGTTATTTGGAACGATCACAAATTGGATGCGTTTTGCGTCTAGTGCACTACCTAACTAGGCATTATCAAGGACAAGGATCACATTGTCGGAAGAGTCTTTGACAGTGAAAGCCTTATTGACTTTCACTTGGACATCATCCACTACGGTTGGTCGAGTAAAGGAAGTCAAAGGGATTAAGAACTTTGAATTTGGAGTTGGGTTGTCGATTTCTTTAAATGAGTTATCACGTGAGCTTTGATGATAGGGTTTGATTTGAACGCTAGAACTTTTTTTAACCTCTTGCAAAGATTGTTGTAGCTCACGGTCGGCTCCTTGAATTTGTTTGCCTCCTATATAATCTTTTCCCTTGTATGCGACAAAGAATCTATCAATTTTCTTGTTAGTCTTGTGGTGTGACCTAGCCATCCGTGCCATAGCTGCTAATAACTCTGTCATGGACTGTTCTAGGGCTTTGAATTGCTGTTTGTTCGTCTAAGTCTTTTCTTCCGTCATCACGATGAAGAACACGAGATAAAAATCAAGAAACCTTGATGAGGATCTCTTAATGAATCGATAATTCAATAAGAAATCTTATTTAAGATCTCTCAATGAAATTGATAACTCAATAATAAATCTTAATTAAGATCTCTTAATGAAAGCGCTAAATTGTTGATAAATCTTGATTAGGATTCATCAACAATTTAAAGAAGAATAATCGAATATTCAAATCTTAATCAAAGCAAATTAAGTAATTAACTGAAAAAAGCCAAAATTAAATATAAACCTCTAATATGAAAGTTTATAATTGTCAATAGCTAATAATCTGAATCTATAAATTATCACTTGTACAAGGCCTATTTATAGGCAAGCTAGTATCTATGAATTATAAACCTAATATAATTAGAAAATTAAGATAAAATACTAAAATACCCTAATACGAATTAAATAAATGAAAGTAATTAAAAGGAAAGACTTCTAATAAATAAATGAAAGTAAATATAAGAAGAATTTCTAGTGGTAGAAGATGTCTTGCGTGACACGATACGTACACATGGTGATGCACATATTGCACGTCACGAGCAACTCGACATGGGCATTAGCGCAATGTGTGTGTGTGTGTGTATATATATATATATCTATATATATGTATAAAATTATATATGCACACACACACACACACAACAAGTCATAAAGTCAACCATGCAATAATACTATTTAATGATGTTTTTTATCCAATATATTAGATATCTTTTTGAAATCACCCATTAACTTATTTTATTAACATCATAGGATTCATAATGATATATGAAAGTATATAACACATAACAATAACATTTGAATAATAATAACATATTCAATAATATAAGAAAATTATTTTTGCAATGATAAACCAGCTAATGGAAAAAAAAGATTGTCTACCCCAATCAATAAAATGGACTATTAAAAGAGAGATCAGAAAAGAGATTAAAATTTTTCAAATAAAGTAAAGAGATGAAGAGGGAGGAAAAAGTAAAAAAAAATAAAAAGATAAAGATAAAGAAAAACCGTTATGAATAAATAAAGAAATAATGAGAGAAGGAAAAAATGGAAAAAAAAAAATAGAAAAGAAATGCTAGTGTTGTTTCAATTTATGCATGCATTCGAGAGTTTGATGTCATATCGTCTCACGACCGACTATTTAATAAATGCTACATTCTGATCCTTCTATACACATTTTATTTAAATGGATCATTTATATATATACTGCATATTAATAATATTATTCTAACGAATACTTCTATAATGTTCAATAATAAAAAAATATTATTATAATGATTATTTTGCTTTATAACATTTATGTTATATAATCAATTACTTAATAATTAATTTGTTGATAATATGAAAAATGTTATAAAAAATTTCTTTTTAAATATTATATAATTTATTCTAATGATGAATGGAGAGAGAGAGAGAGAGAGAGAGAGAGAATCTGATGACGATATGGGGACATGGTCGCGATTAGGCCTGGGAGAAAAGATAATAAAATACTTTTTGACTTTAATGTTTAATCGATCAGTGGTATGTTAATTATGGAGGGTAAGAGGTTATTTGTATAAGCATTTATGAAAAATGCCAATACAGAATGAATTGGGCTGACGTTTTTTAATAGGGCGGTACACTTGTTCTCGATTTGTAGTGACATTTTTGTTATGAAATACCGCAATAGTATTTCTATAGTGATATTTTACGAAGATGCCAACATAGTATATCTAAGAGCATCCACACCAGCTCTATCTTCTCTATCCCTATTTTGATGGATGTACAGTAAAAATTTAAAGATATTTAAAAAATTACATGCATCAGGTCCTCTATCTCTATCTCTATATAATAAATTATTATTTTTTATTTTTTATTTAATATTTTTTTTAATCTCATCTATTTATTATAACCAATTAAAAAAGCACATATAACAAGAAATATATTAAAAAATATTTAGAGGATAAATAGTAATCATCCAAATATGGAGATTCTCTCTCCAATCTCTATTTTTATTCTCTAAATTTTAGAATTTGAAGGACCTAATGTAGGGTATTTTTAAAAAAATTTAAAAATTTCTCTAAATCTTAGAGTTTGAAGAACCTAGCGTGGATGCTCTAAAATTTAGAGAAAGTTTTAAATTTTGGATAAAAGGTATCCTCCTTCAAATTCTAAATTTTAAAGAATAAAAATAGAGATTGGAGAGAGAAACTACATATTTGGAGGATCACTATTCATCCTTCAAATATTTTTTTATTATATTTGTAGATATATGTGTACTTTTGATTGGTTCTAATAAATAGAAGAAATAAAAAAATAATAAATAAAAAATAAAAAAATATATTTTAAAAGAATAGAGATAGAGATGTAGATAAATATTATGAAGCTAGTGTGAAGGAAAAATAAAATATATCAAATAATCTACTATTCATTCTCTAAAATATAGATGAATATTATGGAGGTAGTGTGGATCTTCTAAGATGGCATTTTATAAAAATATCATTAAAAAAGGTGTCTAAGTTAAAAATCTTGTAGTGACTCGTCATATTAATTATTTAAATTTATTTTATTTATTGTTATTATTTTACGTTATTTTTTTGTTATAACATAGCTTAGGTTTAGGATTATTAGGTGAACCAAGTAGTTCACTATTAATTTCTTTGTGGGAATTATCTCTACGTGTTTTATTATGAGTAAGGTTAAAAAAATATAAATCGTAATTTAAAAAAAATGATTTATTGGGGATGCGGAGCACTGCGTACAGCCGCATCTCTTGCTTATTTTAAAGAGTCTTTTGTTTTTCCCTTCAATTTTTCATAAGCGCTAGAGACTTGAGAAAGGTCCAATGGGGCCAATTATAACTACCAGCAACCACTTACAGATAAAGCATTTACAAGCTTTAAGCCACTCGAGGACGTAACAGGCCCAACTGCCTGTGTGTACAAGGAATATGGTCCTCTCTTAATAATATCAGCGGTCATGGTTTGGTTGAAAAGAAATCCCCAGTGTACTTCACCGGTCTAGCTCGGGTAAACCTTTGTCCAGCTATAAGGTTGTTACTTTCATTGATTTTTGGGCGTCTCAGGTCTTCTATTGGACCATAGTATATATTAATAATGGGAGAATTTATTTGGGTCATGATCGTGAGCAATTAGGGAGTGAGAAGAAATAACACATCAAGGTTTGAGTCTCATGAGGACCGTTGACTTAACAAGCTTTTAAAGAGGATATATAGTATAGGCTGTCATTTGATTGTAATTATTAGAATTGCAGCTGTTTATTTATATTTGATAATTTCATCCACATTAAGATGAAATTAATTACAATATATTGGACAAATTTAATTAATTAGGGGATGAAAATGACCCATAAACATTTAATATAAAAAAGTAATACAGTCTTTACAAAAGAAAAAACTTGACTATTTGACTCTCGGTTAATGAAAAATATATAAGTGGTTAATGAAAATCACTGAATCTCTCTCACCGCACTTTTTTTTTAAATGCAGTGCGAAGCATTTCTGGAACTGTGTTACTGAATTTCTTTTGTTTTCAAATCTGGGTCTCTTTTTTTTTTGTTGAGCTTCTAGTTTTTTTCTTTGCAAATTTTCGTTAACTGTGTATCTCCCACACTTAAATGCTGTAAATGCAAAATACATAAGAGCAAAAGTGATAACACTTTAAGTAACATGCTATGGACCCAATATATAAAATCCACAAAAGAAGTATGGAGTTTGAAGATAATGCATGCAATAGCTTTTAATGGATAGCTTAATTGGCCCCATACATGAACTGTGGGTGTCTTATTTATTGAATGCTGCAATAAAATTCAATTTTTGTTAGTTAGCAGTTCAGCAGTGATCAGATTGGCCCAACCACTTGCATTTGGAACCACATATCAGTTCCGCATTTAACCCAGCTGTGTGCATTGATCTCCAAACCACATCCACTGCATCCAAAGAGCAAGATAGGTGGGCAGAAGAGAGCAGGTGGCTTTAAACCTCTTCGATCGGTGTCTCTTAAGTGCGCCAGCTTGGTTTGCCAACGTGGCTTTACTCGTGATGAGAAATGGGCTTCTAATTATATGCAGGCACCATAAAGATATATAGCTAGGGAGGCGGCTTCTATATATATATGTTCTGTCTTCCTTTAATTATTATTATTATTATTATTATTATTATTTTCTGCCCAAAAGATTCAATTGCACTTTCATCCCTCTAAATAAACGCATTAAATGTAATCACAACCTTATTTTGTTCGCTTTAAAAAAGCTAGAACACAACTTTTAAGCGCACGCGGCAAGCCATGAATCAATACTTCAATGCTCCTCACTGTCTAATATCTTACATAATAGGAACTCTAATGTAATATAGCCTTTATGGGAACTGTTTTGTTGATCTCCCATATAGCCTTAATGGGTACTGTCATGGCAATTCAAACATCCTACTCATCCATCTTGGAATTGATGGCTCAATTATCGGTGTTCTTAGAATGTAGTGGTATTCCCGACATATAAAATGAGAAATATCAATATCTTAGAGCATCTCCAATTTCCAAGCCAAAGCAATAGAAATAGCAATATTTAACTAAATATCAGCTCCAATTCATTAGTTAAACTGTTAGCAAAAATAAAAAAAAAAATCAAATATGGCTTTAGCTTTGGCTGTTGATGCCAGCTCAGCAAATTAAAGCAGTTTCCAAATCAGCCCTCAACGAGCTCTCTCTCTCCCTCGTGTCTCCCTCTCCCTGCGTCTCCCCTCCCGTCCCCGCTCCCCCCCCCGCGTCTCCCCCTCCCCCCGCTCCCCCCCCCCCCCCCCCCCCCCCCCCTGCGTCTCCCCGTCCCCGCTCCCTCCGCGTCTTCCCCTCCTCCCACCCCCGGCATTGCGCGACGGCGCCCCCCCGTGTCTCCCCGTCCCTGCTCCCCCCCGCCCCCCTCCCTCCTCCTCTCCTCTCCCGTCGCGCGCCCACCCGCTCCTTGCGTACCCAGCTTTGTGTCAATACTCTGTCCGATTAGGGATTAGGATTAGGGATTTGGGATTTGGAATTTGGGAAAGAGGATAAGGGGTAGGTTAGGAAAAATAATTATTAAGCAAAATAAATAGATAGTGCACATTGGAGTGTCATTAGTTAAAGTAGAACTGTAGCAAGCTAAATATGACTTTAGCTAGTCAATTTAACTTGCCAAGATTGGAGATGCTCTTAGCTAGTTATTCGTTTTCAAAATAAATGGCAGAGATATTTGGACAGCACTAGATTGGATCAAGTCGTCATTGGTCGGCTTCATCCTAAAACAAAACCATAGTTAGACATGACTAATCCATTTCAATGAACCTAAGATGGATGTTCTTACATCATGAAAAGTAAAGATTACTATAATCTATAAGTTTCATTTTCATAATGGATGGTTGAGACGTTTAGAGTTCCTGTTACTGCTGGGCTAGGAAGCAAGTCACCATTAGCGCGCGCGACTTCATCCTAAAAATTCGCTATATAGCCAGCTGGCATGCATGCCGCTAACCCGATTATTGAATATTAAAAACTAATATCAAAAAAAGTATATGACACGTAATCAATGAACGACAGATATTGCAATCGAATCGTTGTCTCACATGTAAAGAATTGGGGAATTTAAGGACTAAGGTAGAGTAAGTTTTATAATGTGTTTTAAAGTCGTACAGGTCAATGTGTCAAGCTCAGGGCCGAGAATATTGTAACATATAAATGAGCCTACATCTTTGACCGATCATAATAAGTGTTATTAGAGTTTGATTGTCCCCGAAAAGTATTTCATGGTATCAAAAGTCTTCTCGATGTGGTTGAACAGCTGTCCCACCTAGTGTCCTATGATGTAGTCCTTTTTTGTGACGAATAGAGAAATTATTGAGAAGTTGAGTTAAAGAAGCCAAGGGCCTTAATAACGTAGAGCAAACCTAGAAATATTACAATGCGTTTTAAAACTTTTCAAGTTGGCTAATTCAAAACGGTAATAAAATTTAATAGTGACTTTTTCTAAAGCTAGGACAATTCTAATATAATATTAAAACGAGATCTAATTAAGGTCATGAAATAATTAAAATCTTAAGCACATCAATTTTACATGCTTTAACGAAAATCTTACATATATACTTCATGTGAAAATATATCCTTAAAAATACACAATACAAGTCTTCTCCAGTTTTACTCAACATCAATTCCCTTTACGCTCTCTCAAATAACAATGAAATGATTCTCCCAAACCCTTGTGTTTTCTCTTTTTGATTGAATCTCTCTTTTTTCTTCACTTATGATATATACCACCTATATTCATAGAAACATCTAAACAATCTTGAATTCAATACATATCACTCATGGGTCGAAACGGATTATGATATTGTTTTGACTTCCAACTACAAGAATATTCATGTAACACATACTTAATATATTCACGTATACAAATATATGTTGCATGCATGGTGATTTTGTCTCTAGGTAAGTCATTATTTGCTTGTGAATTCTCTTTTCTCTCCTCAATATGTGATTTTTCCTCTATCCAATTTAATGCTTTCTCTGTCAACCATGGTGATCGAGGGAAAAGAAACTAACACCATAGCAGGTCCTGACAGAATCATCGGGATCCAAATGGCCATTAGTCTAGCTGGATCAATCAACCACCAATATAATTCTATCGTAGACGAAATGGAAATAGTACGGTCATCATCGATTATAGGGCAGTAATTACTACTAACAGCTGTTGTGGCCCCCATAATAAGTAAGACCTTGTGCACCAGGGATGGAAGTTATTAATTATGGGAATTACGGCTCCAATTAATATCTGTATCTTCTTTGGGAATTAAACCATAATTAATTGGTGAGCCCGTTAATTATAATCTTTATCTCGATTTTGATTTTTTTTTCAGTTATTTTCTAATTAATGGCGTAATTAATTACTGCTGTCCATGAATTGTGCCACCTACGGCTTCTAAGAACCGATGTATTTATAGCCTATATATATGGCTGCAAATGTAACTGATGGGGTATTTTTTTTCGGACAGAATAAATTAATTTCTTAAAGGTTTGAAGTTCTGGTAATTCACTTTTATTATGTATCTTAGACTTGCCTGTCTAAGTGGTGTTATCTCGACCAACTACGTAGTGGGGCTTTTAGCCCCGCAACAATGGAAGCGTTGTCATCTGATCTCTGCTTCCGTGCCACCTTGGGTATGACGCTTGTGACTCTTAGCCATCTTCATTTCAGGATTGCTGAACGGGGCGGGGGAGGGAGGATTCTAATAAAGTGTCAAGACACAATATTAAATTTCTAAAATGATGAAGTTTGGAAAACCTGTTTGCATATATGGGCCTCCCCTGTTTTAAAAATACTAAAAAAATGGATTAAACAAGAAAAGAAAAACAAAACAACCAAGTTTTTGTGTATATATAAGGCACACAGTACTACACAGATTATTTGCACCATAACAAAGAAATTAAACCAGCTCGTCGCTTATATATCTAGAAGACAGAAGATGCAGCTGTTGCGCAGTTCTTCTTTTTCCTCTTCTATGACTCGTACCTCTTTCTGTCATATGAAACCAATTCTTGTGTTTGTCATGTTCATTTATGTCGCCGGTTCCATTAGTGATATCGAAGTAGAAGCTGCAAATGTAACGCTGAACAAAAAAGTTCCAGCGGTGTTTTTTTTCGGGGATTCGATTCTGGATACAGGGAACAACAACAATCTCAGTACTGTGGTCAACAAGTGCAACTACCCTCCTTACGGCAAGAATTTCAAGGGTGGATACCCCACCGGACGCTTTTGTGATGGGAAGACCCCCCCTGACTTCATAGGTAGTGTACATGGTGACACAAACTACGTACTTACGTAGTACGTAGTACGTAGTATCATTTTATTATGTTTGTTTGTTTGGTTTTTTTTTTTTTTTGGGTTTAATCGACATTAAAAACTGCAGCGGAGGAGTTGGGCCTGAAAGAGCTGGTGCCGGCGTTTTTGGATCCCACATTGACTGTTGAAGACCTTGTGACCGGCGTCAGCTTCGCCTCCGGCGGCACAGGATATGATCCCCTCACGGCCACCATTGACGTACTTGAATTTATATGATTTGTTTGTTTCGATTGATTCAAATTTAGTGC
Source organism: Taxillus chinensis (assembly GCA_023512835.1). Classification (NCBI taxonomy): domain Eukaryota; kingdom Viridiplantae; phylum Streptophyta; class Magnoliopsida; order Santalales; family Loranthaceae; genus Taxillus; species Taxillus chinensis. Next base: position 28,242,059 of record CM042090.1, read on the forward strand.
TGTGTGCTGTCATATATCATGCATGGGTTGGGACGTTGGGTTACATAATTAATTACAGTATTTGATCGGGTGCGTAGATTCAAATTGGAAACTAATTAAGCGGTAATTGTTGGCGCTTACAATAATGACAGCTATCGATACCACTGTCGGAACAGATTGAGATGTTGAAGAGATATGTGGAGCGGGTGAGGAACGCAATTGGACCAGATGGCATATCAGTAATTCTCTCTAAAAGCATTTTCATAGTATCCGCCAGCACCAATGACATTGCACAAACCTACACCCTCATACGTCAGCATCGTATGGATGCTCCCAGCTACGCCCAATTCCTCGCAAACCTGGCTTCATCTTTTGTCCAGGTACTCCCAATATATAGTATGAAATCTGTATATATATAAAAAAAAATTATAGAAATTAGAAATTAGAAATTATTCATGTAATCAGCAGGTATCATGATCGTTATTTTTTTTTTCTTTTTCACCCGAAATCCGATATTATTACGTACTCATTAGGGGTGAGATCTATCTCTTACCGTAGCTCACCCCTGCTTAGTCGGGTAATAAATTTTGAAATCATATAGGTAGCGTAGGAAACCTCATCCTCTGGTGGGATTGACGAGAGAAGCTTCATCCGTTCGCTCTCTGCTATTAGTCTCTATTGATCTCTCTTAAGATAAGTTTGTCTTTTAAGAGGTTCCATGAAACAGTTATTAAGAGTAATTCGAGTCCTATCAGGGGCGATATTAACATATTACCGTCTCCCGCCCGCGCTTAGGTGATGGTAGATCAAATTTTAAAATTATATCCTCTTTCATATGTAGGTGGGACAGGATATCTCCTTCTGTAATTTGTTTATGAATGAGGTTTCATCTATCGCATCTTGTTATCAATTTTAATTAGATATATCCACATAAAGCAAAATTTTACATTATTTTTAACCAAAAAATTATCAAAATGATTTAATTTTATAATAATAAAAACCATTTAAAATATCAAAATTCATAAACAATAATTAAATAATAATATTTAAAATATTATAAAATTATAAATAAAAATTAATAAAATTAGGCGAGAGCGGAGCAGTGTACCCCACTATCTATTACTGCTCCCCATCTATGCTTGGGCAAGGTGTCAAGTTTAAAAATTGCACCCCGGCCACTCTTGTGTGGATCCTATGGCGGGGGGAGGCTTCATCCGTTTGCTTTCCATTATCAGCCTCTATTAATCTCCCTGAAGACAAGCTTACCTTTTCGAGGTTCCATAAACAGGCCTATTGGTGCCTCTCGTCCGTGCTTAGGCGTAGATTAAATTTTAAAATTGTATCTCGTTCCATATGTAAGCAGTATCCTGTTCTTTAATGTGTCTGCGAATCAAATTTTATCCGCCCACATCTTGCTATCGTTTTTTATTGAATTTATCAATCTGAATAATTTTGGCTTAAATTTAATTTTTATATCATTTTTAATCAAGAAATTATCAAAAATGATTTAATTTTATAATAATATATAAATACCATTTAAAAATATCAAAAATCATAAACAATAATTAAATAATAATATTTAAAATATTATAAAATTATGAATAAAAATTATTAAAATTAAGCGAGGCGGGGTATCCCGCTACCTATTACAGCTTCCCGCCCATACCTGGACGGGGTGTCGAGTTTAAAAAACCACAACCCACTCTTGCCTGGGTGAATAACCTGCCTTGCACAGCGGGGGCAGAGCGGATAGCAGCGGAATAGTGGATGCGGGTTTCCCTTGCCCACCCCTAGTCCTCACTCATGATTAATCATCAATACACGATGCTAATGATACCTAGCATTACTTTCAAGTAAGTGCTCTGCATTAATTTGCTAAACAGAAAATTTTAAAAAAAAAACCTTTAAAATAGATCTTTTGAAAATTTAATAAATTACATTAAATATTTATAAAAAAATATTTTCATAACAATTATTCCATTTAAGTTATACTTTTAAGAAGTCGCTGATTTAGTAATAAATTAACCTTTTCATCATAAAAACGTGTAGACTAAATATTTTTTCATGAAACTCATTAATTTTCTTTACCATTTTTTCTCCTAATAAATAAATTATTGAGTTGATGGTTAAATAAAAAAAATTCTAAGAAAATAAAATGACATGGAAATTTTGATGAAGGGATGTCATTAGAATTGAAACACAAAAATAGAAGTTTGATATATAAGTAAAAGAGTAAAAGAGTTTGATGGATAACTAAAAAAAGGGGTAAAAGAGTTTGGCTGCTTGCATGTGCTGGCATGCACAGAAACTGATGCAGGAGGGAGAAGAAAAGCGTCGCGTGCCGCGGCATCGCTCTAGAGAAATATTATTTGTATGCGCATTTATGCAATAAAATACCAAAACTATACCAACAAATATATTGTCAAATTTGAGGCAGGAATTGTACAAGCTCGGAGTAAGAAGGATCGGATTGTTAAGTGCACCACCATTAGGATGCGTCCCATCTCAGAGAACGGTGGGTGGGGGCATCTTTAGAGAATGCTCCGAGCGCCGTAATCAAGCATCTCTTGCCTTCAACGCCAAGCTCTCCTCCGAGATGTCAGCTCTCAAAGCACGGCTTCCGGGCTCAAAGATCGCCGTTTTGGACGTCTACGCTCCACTACTAGAAATTATCCAAAACCCAGCTGCATTTGGTGAGTTGCTCGATCGAATCATATATCCAACACATCATAAAATTTGGTAATGGTGAAACTTGAAACTTAAAAGTTTAGCTATGGAGTAAAAGGCCAGATCCTGGTTATCAAAGGCCTGTTTGACTACAAGCGAGGCTACCCTGTGTGGCCGGCCTGTAAATGACACGAGAGACATCAAACATGTCACTGCAACTAGAGAATGTTTCATTCTGCAGTCTCCACAATATATATATATATATATATATATATATATATATATATATGCCATCACTTATTGAGCTCATGGTTTTGGCTCACAATTAACTATGCCCACAGCCGTAGCCCCATTTTTAATCGTGTACTTATTAATTAAAGCATGATGATTTTTTCAGGATTTGAAGAGGCACGCAGGGGATGTTGCGGCACAGGAAATATAGAGGTAACTTTTCTTTGTAATAGGATCACACCAACCTGTCCGGACGCTTCCAAGTACGTGTTCTGGGACAGCTTCCACCCCACAGAGGCTGCTTACAAGATCCTCGTCCGGAAGGTTGTAAACAACAAGACCTTCCATGACTTCCTTACTCATCATTAACTAGAGCACCCGTAATAAAAGCAAGTATCACTGTCTGTATATATATGTTACTTGTTGCTGAAGACTTTATAACTGGTTAGTGCAGACAAAGGCTAAGCAAGGCCGCCCCATGCATATATCCACTTGGGCAAATCATGTCCGAATCACAAAATGTATGCTGACAATGGATAAAGACATTATCCCACTTCATAGGACTCAGACATTCCCTAATCGAGTCTCATCCTGCACAGTTTTATATATCCATGTATATGTGTACGACAATAAATATTTGCTTTTACTTAACCGCTTGAATGTTGACGTAGTAAATATTTCCATGCTTTTCAATTTTTGTTTACTCAGGTCCGGTGTGATAATATTATTTGGACTCATAGCCGAGTATATTTTTAAAATATGATATTACATTTGACCTGCACTACCTTGTAAGCTTTTCTTTTTTCTTTCTTTCTTCCGATGGGACAAACTTTCGACATTCTCACCCTTTGCCACATCGGATACACTGGCTATCACTTTTTGGCCTCATCTTTTAGTTTAGAGACTGTTGCCCCGCCTTCATTCGCACGACCGTCCTGGGCTGGAGTCGTCTTCTCCCCCACAAGTCCTCAACAGGACGGCCCACTTCAGGCCCTCATAGGATTGGAGTTTTCTCTGCTCCCCTCAATCACGCAGGCCACACTTGGCTATTGCTTCACTCGGTTCGAGTGACTTTATTTGGGCTATTTTGGCTCTAATACTACTATTGGGATAATTGAAAAACAAAAAAAAAATTGAAACACTACGAGGAATATGCAGAAAAACAACATACTATCTATTAACATATTCACGCAACAAACTAGCTTTTTTATAAGCAAACAAATGTCAAAGATAATAAACTACAGTATCTCAACTATCCTGAGATTCTATTGCCACGAAACCACCGCTAACGCATACCATAAAAATAGAAAAAGATAATGTCAACAACTCATGTTCTGCCATCAACTGTGATGCTCCACGTTTTCCGTCAATTGACTTTGAATCGGTATTCAACACTCCCCCTTGATTCAAAGTCACACACTCCGAGCCTTGATTTGAGATGAACATGCCTAAGATGTGAAGAGCCTTTGTAAAGATGTCTGCCAATTGCTCCGTTTTCTGTTGGACCGCATCAATGTTCAAGCCCGCTCAAAAACAACACACATGATAATGTGTAAAGCTTTTTTTTATATTCCTTCCATTTATATAACCACATAATACTTTTGGAATATTACTTCAACTTATTTTATAAACAAAAATAACAAAAACTGTTTACAAATTTTAAAAACTACTAATAATTTTTTTTTTACTTTTTATGATAAAAAGCAAAAATAGTTTAATAGTTACTTTTAAAAGCTACTTAACCAATAAGTAGTTAAACCTATCATTTACGCTACGTAAATCTCGCACAATTAAAGGTTACAAAGCTAATAAAAGTGAAGTCGTCTGTTTTAAGCCTTCACCATTCTTCTCTTACTAAAGCGTTTTGCCTTCTCCTTTCCATTACTTCATCCCAAACATGCCATTAGTATATTTTCTATTTTGATACCTTTTTATATAATATATAAATATACACACACATGAACCATTTGTCCTCTCTCACCCTTCCTCCCCTTTATTTTCCCAAATCATCTTATTAGGAAAACAAAAGCAAAGACACGTACATAATTATAAATGACGATGACAAAATAAGAAGAATAGCAAACCAAAGATTACATTAATAAATTAATTACGTGCTCATAATGAAGCTTAACTAAATAGGAATATATATATATATATATATATATATATATATATATATGTTGTGAGGCTAATTTCTTATTGCGAAAACTTTAATTTGAACAATTGAAAATTAATCTAACGGTCTAGATTAAAATTTTCGCGATAAAAAGATGACCTCATGTTCTCATTGTAATATAATTATATATATATATATATAATTACATTGTTACTATGGTCTAATATAATGTATTTGATTTTATATTTAAGTAGTTTTTAAAATTATTATGAGAAAAAGTGGATAAAATGATAAGGATAAACTATCACGATGAGACAATCATGAAGGAAATCAAGAGATGTCTTGATACGATTATACAATCAAACTTGTCATCACCAGATTTCGTCCGGGAGGGAACCCGCTTTTGGAGATACGGTTCTCCCACTCTTCACCCGAATGGTGATGAAAAATTAAAGTTGTCACCAACTGTTTTTAGGTGCAATTGGTCACCTAAAAATGATCTACGTCGCTAGAATTGGATTCGAGAGTTGATTACGTGTAGGAAAGGATTAGCACCTCACAACACTCTTTCGGTACCTATCTTAAGAGAGAGGAGGTCTTAAGTTGTTTTAACTATTTGACCTAAAGTTAACTGGTATAAAAATAATGTTAAATTTACATAGCCTAAAAGTCTACACTTTTTTATTTCCTAAGTCATTTGTTGAAGTGGAGTTAAATCCGAATGATCCTAATCATCTAAAAGGGAATCCTTTATTAAGTTAAGGGTTAAGTCTAATTTACTCAAAGACCTAACTAAGAGTTCATTTCATTTTTATTCCCAAGTTATTTACAACTAAAGAATGATCTAAAAAGAAAATTAAATCAAAATAAAAAAGAAATAAATGACGGACTAAAGAAAACATTTTTTTTGTTATGTTTTAAAAAAACATCAAATAAAAGGATTAAACATTTTTTGTTGTTTTTTTTTCAATTAAGAATGGTCTAAAAAATAAAAGGTAATGAATGAAAAGGATTCAAGAAAACTTTTTATTTTTTGTTTTTTGTTTTTTTTTTTGTTTAAATATTAAAAAAAATAAAAAAAATTTCTTTTTTTTAAGTAAAATAAAATAAAAGATACATAAATAACTAAAACAAATGTAATGTGTATGAAAGTAACATTCACAAAGCAAAAACAAGTTCTCTTTTTTTCCTCTTTTTTTTCCACTCATTTCCACTATGATTTTTTTAGTACATATTACAATGAAAAGCCTTGGCCCTGATTACAAATAAGAATAAAACAAGAAAAGTAAGAATTACAAAATTAACAATGTCCCTGCAAAACCGATCACTAGGCAAAGACCGACCAACTGCCTAAAACCGAAATAATACGAATTTACATGGTGAATGAACTAACCAAACGAATACCAAAGCTAACACGGATGCTAAGAAATCCGTGAAAAACCCAAAACAAATGACACAGAGACATAGCCAAAACAAGACAATAGACGAAGAAATGGCATCACTAGACAAACAAATAGAATAAGAACCACGCAGCGATGCCCTTGAAACCAAGCAGAGATGCCCTTGAAAATAAAATAACGATACAAAACAGGTGAAAGAAAAAAAAAAGTATCATAGAACATTCACCCAAAACAAAACTCATTCAGTCAAGGGGAACCAAAATCATCATATGCAGTAAAGGGGAGCAAAAACCAAATCCAATGAAGTAGGTTCAAACAAAACTCCTTCATGTAGTAAAGGGACACAATAAAAACGCAAAAGGCAGTATACATGTGCAGCATTATGAACAAATTAACCCCAAACACAATGAACAGACAAATCCCAAATCCAAGACTGAGAGACCCAAATGTATGAACGCACAATCAAAACAGACGCATATAAGAAAAAAAAAAGGTAAGACAAAGAGACGTAACAAAGTAATTCCTACCCACAATATATCTAAATCAAGTAACCTAAATCTACACATTCCACATAACGAAAAGAAAAACGCCCAGCAAATGAAATTAACAAAGAAAGAAAATAGACAATAACAAACAGATGAAAGAAAACGAAAATAAACGACACCAACAACACCAATGTAACAGACCTCGTCTTTAATCTCCAAATGAAACGGCCTCCCTTCTGTCTTCCCGAATTCCAGTGAGGTAGCATGCACGATTCGGCTGCAGCTGGCTTCACCTTCCTTCAACATCACCTACGAGGTAGCACGTACAATGCGTCGATAGACAGTGGAGCTAGGAGATTCCAGGCGATGAAAACCTCATGATCCACGGCCACGTTGTCGAGAGTCGGCAGCTCTAGATGCGAGGGGAGGCGTCATGTTCGCTGTTGGGGGAGGCGATCCATTGAACGGCTGGTGCGAGGCAGCAGCGGTGGGCTCTGGTCAGTGGCGGCGAGGGCTTGTGCATATCGTGGCTGAACTAGAACAACCAGTGTCGGGTAGTTGATATGGTAGCATGGAAGAAGGCTCACATTAGCCATTGTTGGAGGTGGCTGTGGGCGTCAGCGGATTAGCTTGGCAACGCCGTGGAAGACTAAGGCAGCGGCAACCACTCTTGTGACATAGAAAGGGGAGGACGGGGGAAGCAAGGACAGCGACCGGAGGTGTGCTTTCTGGTCGGGGAGACTTTGTGGAGGTGGAGGTGGAAGAGGAAGATAGTGAAGGTTTATGATTATAGCTGGATTTTACAATTTGAGAGCCCCCCGTGCCTAGGGTTTCGATTGGCTTTTTATAGGAGAGGAAGAAAGAGGGTTTGGTTTGAATCGGGGCGGCGAAGGGGTGGTTCGGCGTGGCCACCATCTGGCTCGGGTGGGTCTGTTCAGCTCAGAGAAGCATGGGCAGGCATGGTGTGGGTTGGCAGGGCGTGGGTGGTGGCCCTCTCGCGCTGTGGCCGGGCATGGGGTGGTGTGTGTCGGCCGGGCATGGAGGTGGTGGGCTGGCGTGGTGGAGAAGACGACGAGAAGGGGGAGAATGTGAAGAGATAAGCGTGGAAGTAATAAGGGATTATGTGGTTGTGATTTTTTTTTTTGCTTTTATTTTATTTTGTTTTGTTTTTGTTTTTTAATAAATTTTTTTGTTGTGTTTTTATTTTAAACAAATCAGAAAATGACATGTAGACTAGAGTAAGCCAATAAAGAGAAAAAAAAATTTATTGCTTAATTTGATAAATTTAATTAATATTTTGGGTTTTTGGGATCGGAACAATCCGATTTTTAATAAAATGTGGAAAATTATTTTTGGACTCGGAGCGTCACGCCGAGCAACCCCATATCCTTTTTTTTCTTGAAAATGAGTTTATTTTTGTATCAAAATTGTACTGCGCGTCCCTAAACCGTTTTATTACCGAAAAAGTTTTTTTAAATAAGCTCTGCAATATATATGTCAAAATTCTTAGAATAATGAGAGAATTAAGAAAATGAAATTCGTGGCATAATCCAAAGTTTTGTTTTGAATATTGGCCGCTAGTTGACCACCGTTAACAGTTCAAATACGGTTTTGACCATAACTCCCTCGTTTGACCTCGGAATTGAGCGCAGTTGAAGACGTTGATCTTCAAATTTAATTTTCTATCGCTTGAAACTGGTTCTTTGGCATTTGAAAGCCTTTTTAAAGAAGTCATTGAAATTCCTATCTTAGATCGGCGATCATGTCTTTTTATTTATCTGTATAAAGTGATTAATAAATAGGAGCGAAGTTTAAAGTGAAAAATAAACGTGTATCTCTAACCTGGATAAAATGGGATCCAACAAAACTAATATATAGATTCAAAGAATTTTCATGATTAAATATATTTTGTAATATTCGGCCTTCCAATATTAGATAGTTACTCTATGTACTTTGTCTCCTACTTTGTGCCCATGTAACATGTATATATGATAATCACGTAAATAAGAAAATATGCCATTATTCATCAATTTATTTATCTCTTTATGGTATAATAGCATGTTGCTCTATAATTTTTTCCCAGGTGTTCCTCCCTCTTGAGCAAACCTTCTCATCCTCCTCTTTATTCTAATGATTAATAAGAACGTTAAAATCATTCCTAATGCCCATGAACCCACACGACCATTAACCATGATCACTCTCCATAACTCAAATTAACTTACACCCACAACCTATTTTTCTTGGAAAATCCAAATGGAAGTCATTTTTATCGGCTATGACCCCCATAAGTTTCTTGATGCGTCTCACACTAATCCACCAACCACTATTACCATTAATAATCCTACTACTAGTAATCCTACATACTAGACACGGCCACATCAAGACAGACTATTCTTTGGCACCATTGTGGGCACTCTCTCAACTAATCTAGCTAGTCCCTCTTATCACCCAGTCTAACACCACCCATGAAGCCTGGAAAATATTCACCAACACTTATGCTCTCTCGTCTCATGGTCATCCCAAGAAACTCAAAGCTCATTTTAAAAACATTACTAAAGGCTCTTAACAAATTACGAACTACATTCGGTCCATAAAACTTGCAATGATTGTCACGTCCCAAAATTACAAAGAACTTGGAACCAAGTAAATGATTATTCATGTTTGCAATCTAAAGGTAAAGGGATTGGTGGCCGACACCTATTGAGAGTACATAATGGGTGTCATCTTAAATAAACTTATACAATCATACATTAGAAGTAACTCTATACTTTCCCAAAATGAAACAATAGTGACATACTTACATTCAATAAATCAGTTAAACGAACCATTTCATTGTCAAATACATCATCAAGAACATGTTCGGTTCGATATAACTTTTTACGGAAAATAAATAAAAGCGATATAAGTTATAAAACTCATAATCATGTATCCAAATAAGGTAAGTTCTCTAGTGAAGCGGTGACCCTACTGGTCTTTAGGAAAACCTGAAAAAAATAAGTCAACGAAGTAAGGTGAGCAATAAGCTCGATAAGTAACCTTTAACTCCATGTCACCCTATAGCTCAAACACACCTAATGATACATGCTCAATGTAAAAGTGTTAGTGTAGTGTCACTACTCATACATTAACCAACAATATCAGTATTAATAAAATGTAACTATACACATATCCAAATCATTGCCCTTTCTAAACCGTTCACTAGTTCATAATACAAATCAACCATCATTTTAAAACTTATGACTCTAACACTTAGTTTCCATTCTTCATATGAAGCTCTAAAAGACCTTTTAGACCTTAAAATAATGTTAAAAGTCATGTACACCAAGTGGGAAAAAGATGAAACTTCTAGAGGCTACAAGGCAAAAGATGGAAAAGGAAGACAAATTTGTGAACTCCACTTGTAGTTGTTGACTTAGGCATGTTTTGCTTCTTCTCGAACAGCCACTGCCCTCCAGCAACAGTGGGGAGGATGTAAAGACTCGTATTTGGGTAGTTTTGAGAGATAGTCATTCTATGGGAATGTAACTATCTGGACGGTAGTGTAGTCATCGATGTGAGCATTTTGACTGTACTTGGGCCCGATTTCGAGTCGGGGCCCCGTTTGACCTGATCGTTGACTTTTCGGGGTTTATTGGTTGACTTTGCGTTTGGGCGGTCATTTGGGTGTAATAATATCTGTTTAGTGTTGTGCTCATCATTTTGAGCATTTTGACTGTAGTTTGACTCAATTTGGAGTTCGGGGCCTTGGAGGTCAATTTTTGTGTTGGGGTGTCAATTATTGACTGGGTCAATGGTTGACTAGGTCAGTTGACTGGCAGAAATATAAATAGCAGAAAAAAAAAGGAAGAAGCTTTCACTTTACGTTTCATGTTTGTGCGTTGAGAGAGAGAGAGCTTGAGAGAGCTTGGAGGCTTTGGCAATTTGGGGCGATTTGGGTTTGTGGAGCTCAAAGATTCACTTCAAAGTAGGTGTCCTTGAACTTCTTATCTCTCTCTTGTTTTGGATTTGCACGAATTTATCATGATTTATGAAATTGAGCATAAACCCTAGAATTTGGGGAAAACCAATTCTGGGTTTAGATCTAGAGTTCTGGAATTTTATATGTGTTTCTCTTGTTTTTGCGCGATTTAGAGGCGTTCTGGATGCATTTTAAGGTAAATATCGCAGTTTGTTGCATAGAATGCGTGTTTATGCGTGTCTGGGGGTTGCTGGGTTGATTCCAGACGAAAAACAGGCAAAAACGACGATGAACAGTACCCTAGACGCGTTACTGGGTCGAACTGACGAAAATCCAAGGTTCTGGGTCGAAGGGTCGAAGATCCAGGGTCGTAGGGTCGTAGTTCGTAGACCCGTAGTTCGTAGCTCGAAGGTTCATAGTTCGTAGCCTTGTAGCCTCGTAGTTCGAAATTCGTAGACTCGTAGTTCGTAGACCCGTAGTTCATAGTCGAAGGGTCGAAGTTCGTAGGCTTGTAGGTCATAGCCTCGCTTCGAGCCTTTGAGGCACGCTGCAGCTCCGCATTCCGCAGCTACGAGTCGCAGGTTCTGAGCTACGAGTCGCAGCTCCTGCAGCGTAACTGGACACTGTACAGTACTAGACTGGACCTATTTACATTGCAACGTATAAAGTACTATACTTAAGTTACAATGTAAATAACGAAATACCCCCCATTTGGATTCAAAGAAAAATACTGGAAAAATTAATTCCTACTATTTCAAAATGTGAAAATTGGGATTTAGTGTAAAATATCAGAAAAACCCAAAAGTTCGTAGTGGTGAATTTTTGGAAAGTGGGGTTAGACATCTCAGAAAAATCCCCAAAAATCAGATTATCTTAGTTATGATATGGGAACCCAATGCCGGGACTTTTGATTTCAAGAAAATAGCTGCTATGGGTACTTCCTTCATAAATCAAAGATTGAGGATTTACTTGTGAAGACTAGCTACAGTTCCAAAGAAAATATTGAGAATGATTTGTCATACTCATGTTAGTATATTGGTGTGAGGTATTGGGGCATGGACTTCCGTGACTTGTTTGGGTTCTCACCGTGATGCACCGATGGTGCTATGTGGTTGACATGGCAGGCATATGCACCGATGGCAGGCCTGTGTGGCGACTGTGGCCGGGCATATTGCGCTGTGGATAGGCTAAGGCCTGAGTTGAGCCGTTGAGCTCGTGGAGCTAGGGCTGAGTGCCCTGAGCTGGGATCCCATGGAGGATCGTGGACAAGTTGTCCTGTGTGGGCAAGCTGAGTCCTGATGATTGTGCACACTACATGGTGCACGAATACACTGAGCATATAGTATAAACATATATGTGTTGCATGATGTGGAGTTTTGGGGTCACCTACTGAGCTTGTCGCTCACCCCTACTTATTGTTTACCCTTTTCAGGTGTGACTCGAGACTAGTGGAGGACTTTCTTCCAGGAGGACGCCTACTACTCTGATGTATAATACAGTTATATTCTGTATTGTTTTATGTGATATCCCGGACATGGGTCCGTGGACAGTTGTATTTGCATACTGTATGATGTGATGTCTGTATGACTGTTTGACTCCTTGTATGCATGATGATATATGGGAAAGTACATGATTACCCTTGATGTATGATTGTACAGGGTTGCATATTTGAGACAGCACCTGCGGTGTAGTCTCTATTGGTGCTAGTCACCAACCCCTTGACCTATCGGGTGCGGGCAAGGGGAAGTCATGTACTCGGTTCCGGGTTCCCTGGAATTCGGGGGCGTGACAGCCTTAGCCAATTCATGCCATTTTCATTTATTTTTGTCGTAAATGACCTTTGATTGCTCCAAAACTTTCAACATACTTCTATTTTGTCTAAAAATACCTAAAAACTTGCAAATACTCACAAAGCACTGAAAATACAAATTAAAATAAATACATTCTAATTTAATAAGTAATTGAGTTAAAGTACACATAATATCATAGAAATAAAGTATAAAAATATTGCAAAGCTAGGTTTTATCAGCTCCCTCTGTTTTTTAAATATAAACATATACACACACATATGTATTTTAACATGTAACACAATTTATTTATTACTCTATAATTGAAGCACTACGTGATGCAAATGAAATAGTACCCTTCATAAAATATGTATAATGAAAAGCACTACCTTCAAAGTAACCACGCACTTGGCGAACAAAACCATCTTATCTAAGAGGAATATAACATCTAAAAGATCAATAGAATAGTGTGAGCAAATAAGGAGACTTATGGGTGTATTTATAAAGAGAAGTGGTGGTTGTTGTGAGGAATATAATCATTAGAAAAAGAAGATTTGGCTATTAGAATGGTGATATGGTAGTTGGAAGGATAATAGGTGGAAAAGTTATTTTTAAAAAAAGCTTTTTTGGAAGATATACCGTTTGAGTGTTGTATCTGGTTATGATCAAAATAAGTATAATATCACTATTTATCAATTTTACCTTTATCATTTCTAGCTAATTTTCACACACTAATTTCAAATATAGAATATATTTTTAAATTCATATTTTAATTGATGTTGCCATATGTAAAATTGATTAATAATAACAATACTAATAAACTAGTAATATCATTAAAATACATTATTTATTATTCATTACTATGAAATAAAATAAAATACTGTTATAAAACTTACCCATGAATTATATATTTTTTTATTTATTGATAAATTATACCCAATTACTAATGAGTCCAAAAGTATTATTGTTGGAAATTGATTACATAAAAAATTTGAGTCCCTAATTTGATTGATTTTATTTACCAATATTTCTAGAAGAGTATTATAGCAATTATCTTCCAATTGTAGGGGCAAGAATGATTAAACATTCTTTCAATAGTATTTAATTATCACGAAACTGACACTTGTGATCCATATGATAAAATAAAAACATTAGTATATCAAGAAAAAATGATGTCCTAAATGATTCAAAATTCAAAAGCTTCTGAATTCGAAAATTATAATATTTGAGAATGCAAAAATTAATAAAACAATTATAAGGCAAGTTAGGCTTGTTTTGATATTACTTGTTAGAAATAAATTGTAAGATCTTTAATTGCCCAGAAGATTGTTTGATATAAATCTTGAAATTAAAAAGTTAGAGTTTGGTATTTCTAATTTGACTTTTTGTCAAATTAAATATAGTAATATGATATTTATATATTAATTTTATGATAATTATATCATCAATGCTTTTTAAAATTTTTTATTAGATCACTTTAGTTTACGTTAACCAAATATAACACAATACATTTAATATTTATATGTTTGACACTATGTGATAAATTTTTTTCTAGCACGTACACATTAAAATTATACTATCATATACTTAAATAACCCCCCTATATTTTGTGTCTAGCTTCATAGAATATTTATAGTCTGAGTTGATAAGTAACGTTATTTTACAAACATTGTTACAATTATGGTGTATACCAAAATACATATATAAACATACATTTATTTCATAGGTGATTACTGTCACGCCTTGTGCATTGAGAACGTCTTCTGATAGCACGATCCAAATTGGTAGTGGTGCTACTTGTATGAGGGGCAATGTCGAAAGCATAGTTGGTACACAACGTAAGACTTCGAGATACCTAGTGTAAGAGATATAACGAAGCCTCATCATTATACAAACTGGTTGAAAATTAAAGTCTTTCTCCTAATAAGCCCAAGACAAGATGAAATTAGTCTATATGTGCCATAAATGGTAAGACTTACTTAAATCATCATTTACTCACATGGTAACTAAATGTCGCACATGTATAAAACTTGACTTCGTGATAGATGGTATCAAAGCAATTCGGCCCATATCCTGAACAGTCGCCCAAGCACGCTCACAAAATCGAGTGTGGTCCCAATATGAGAGCCAACACAGCTAGGTCGACCGACAATCATCTTGCATGCATCGTATTCACTTTCGCTAAGTATCCAAGGTGCGATACAGAGTTAGTTAAGGGAGCAACGAGGAACACACTAGATGATCTTGGTGTCTTCTGATCCAAAGCACCACAATGAGAAGAAATTGAGTGAAGGAGGATATTACACCCCATGCATTGGGTCGTCTCTTGGTGGTGTGACCCAAATTGGTGGCAGTTCTACTTGTGTGAGGGGCAATGTCGAAAGTGTAGTTGGTGCGCAATGGTAGGCTCTAAAACAGTTGGGTATGAGATATGATGAAGCCCCTTCAGAGGTTAGATGTATCGACATGGTTGAGTGCAAAGAGTACGCCACTAGTAGAGGATTTGACGATAAAAAAGAAATTTGACCATTCTTATACAAATTGGTCAAGAACTGAAGTCATTCTCCTTATGAACTTAAGACTTGGTGAAATCGGTCTATGTGTGCCCTGAGCAATAAGAATTACTCATATAATCCTCTTCACTCCCAAGGTGATTACATGTTGCATGAGTGTAAAACTTGACCCTATAAGATTACGCTCGGATTGTTCAAAATTTTAAATTTGATCCATTATAGCATGTTTGGTATGTCACGCCCCGGATTTCTGACCCACAGAAACCGATTAGTGAATCCCCATGTCCGCACCCGAAGGGACAAGGGATTGGTTAGAACACCGAGAAAGGGACCTTAATACGGGTGCCATCCCTAAACCATATCACACATATACAGAAATCTCATTCCAAAGCATAGTACAAACACACATTCACACATGTTCTTTCCCCCATGGGGTTACAATCATAGTTTTCATTATCCAACAAAACGAATAAACACACACAAGGTCTTCACCTCTGGTGAACCTCCTAGCTCTTGTAAGCACATGAGATAAACAAAAACAAACATAACAGGAGGGGTGAGCAACCACAGCTCAGTAGGGATCATGTCTCCCCGACCCATCCCAATTCATAAACTAGTGTAGGCATGTGTTCGTATAATGCTACATATACATTACCAACTTAATCATATACACATGCATTCAAATACATAGAAAGCCTCCCAGGTAATCACAAACATTGCCTCTTAGACACCATGTTGCCCTCCCCAGGCACAACATCACCTCTCAGGCACAATATTACCTTTCAGGTACAGTATTACCTCGCAGGTACAGTATTACCTCACAGGTAAAATATTACCTCGCAGGTACAGTATTACCTCTCAGGTATAGTAGCCTCTTAGGCTTCAAGCAAATCTCACCTCTCAGGCACTCAACAGTAGCCTCCCAAGCTTAACAAGGTAGCCTCACAGGCCTACATGACCACTAGGGTTCATATACTCTCTCTGTAACATAGGCCAATCTTCATAACCTTATCCTTAATTCTTGACTCAGAGAGAGGATTTTCGTAGAACTTGTTTTCTTGAAACAAAAAATCCCGGTATTGGCTCCTCATACCATAACTGAGATAATCTGATTTTTGGGGATTTTTCTGAGAGGTCTAACCCCACTTTCCAAAAAGTCACCACTACGGAAAAATGCATATTTCTGGAATTTTACACTAAATCCCATTTTTCATATTTTGAAGGAGTGGAATTTAATTTTTTAGTATTTTTCTTTGAATCCAAATGGGGGGTATTTCACTATTTATATTATAATTTAAGTATAATACTTAAATGTGGAGAGACTTAATGGTTATTATAACAGCCCAACCCACCCGTAGCACGATATTGTCCGCTTTTGGGTCACTCATCGGCTCACTAGCCAGGCCCCCTCACCGTTTTCTTCTTGGCAGTGCCCACTGGCACCCCAAAAGGCCTCATGCCAGGAGAGGTATCCGCAACCACCTAAGTAGCTTGCTTCATTCTCCATTGTAACAGCCCAGCCCACCCGTAGCACGATATTGTCCGCTTTGGGTCACTCATCGGCTCACTAGCCAGGCCCCCTCACGGTTTTGTTCTTGGCAGTGCCCACTGGCACCCCAAAAGGCCTCATGCCAGGAGAGGTATCCACAGCTAGCTAAGTAGCCTGCTTCATTCTCCATTGTAACAGCCCAGCCCACCCGTAACACGATATTGTCCGCTTTGGGTCACTCATCGGCTCACTAGCCAGGCCCCCTCACGGTTTTGTTCTTGGCAGTGCCCACTGGTACCCCAAAAGGCCTCATGCCAGGAGAGGTATCCACAGCCACCTAAGTAGCCTGCTTCGTTCTCCTCTCCCGCCGATGTGGGACATTACATCCACCCCCCCTTGGAGAGCCCAACGTCCTCGTTGGCACACCAACCCGGGCCCTGGCTCTGATACCATTGTAACAACCCAGCCCACCCGTAGCACGATATTGTCCGCTTTGGGTCACTCATCGGCTCACTAGCCAGGCCCCCTCACGGTTTTGTTCTTGGCAGTACCCACTGGCACCCCAAAAGGCCTCATGCCAGGAGAGGTATCCACAACCACCTAAGTAGCCTGCTTCGTTCTCCTCTCCCGCCGATGTGGGACATTACATCCACCCCCCTTTGGAGAGCCCAACATCCTCGCTGGCACACCAACCCGGGCCCTGGCTCTGATACCATTGTAACAGCCCAGCCCACCCGTAACACGATATTGTCCGCTTTGGGTCACTCATCGGTTCACTAGCCAGGCCCCCTCACGGTTTTGTTCTTGGCAGTGCCCACTGGCACCCCAAAAGGCCTCATGCCAGGAGAGGTATCCACAGCCACCTAAGTAGCCTGCTTCGTTCTCCTCTCCCACCGATGTGGGACATTACATCCACCCTGTGAGGACCTTCCCTGAGGTATGAGTTATAGTTTATGCATTTGTTTTGCATATGTTGTTTGAGATGTGGTTTAGCTCGTTGTTGTTGGATCTTGTGCCAATGTGGGTTCTGTTTGGCTTGTTGTGCATTGCCGTACACATGTGTAATCGGTGATCATGTTTTATGTTTTATTGTTGGGACATTGAGCTTGAATTTTGCTATGTCCTTTGGGCATGTGTTTTAGTTTCGAGGACGAAAAGTCCTAAGGTGGGGAGGATGTAAAGACTCGTATTTGGGTAGTTTTGAGAGATAGTCATTCTATGGGAATGTAACTATCTGGACGGTAGTGTAGTCGTCGATGTGAGCATTTTGACTGTACTTGGGCTCGATTCCGAGTTGGGGCCCCGTTTGACCCGATTGTTGACTTTTCGGGGTTTATTAGTTGACTTTGTGTTTAGGCAGTCATTTGGGGGTAATAATATCTGTTTAGTCTTGTGCTCGTCATTTCGAGCGTTTTGACTATACTTGGGCTCAATTTGGAGTTCGTGACCTCGGGAGGTCAATTAATATTTTTGGGATTTATTAATAAAAGAAAATACAGAAATATAAATAGGGGGAAAGAGAGCTTCCACGTTACGTTTCAGTGTTTCTGCGTCTACGTTGGAGAGCTTAGAGAGAGAAAGAGAGAAGGAAGCTTGGAGCCTTCGATTTGGGGCGTTTTGAGCTCGTTCAAACATCAAGAATCATTCCAGGTAGGTGTTCCATTGATTCTTCACCCTTTTCTTGCTATTTTATTGGATTAACATGTAAGAATTTGATGAAATCATGATTTATGAAATTGAGCATGAACCCTAGAATTTGGGGAAAACCAATTTTGGGTTAGATCTAATGGTTTAGCATAAGATTTGTGGTTAAGAACTGTTTTATATCATTGTGGATATATGTTTATGTGATTTTGGGGTTGATTAATTGTGTTTTTCATGAGGGTTGATAAGTCAACCATGAAATTCTGGAAATCTGGAATTTTATGCGTGTTTCTGTTGTTTCTGCACGATTTAGAGGCGTTCTGGACGCATTTGAAGGTAAATATCGCAGTCCGTTGCGTAGAATGCGTGTTTGTGCGTGTCTGGGGGTTACTGGGTTGATTCCAGATGAAGAACAGGCAAAACGACGATGAACAGTACCCTGGCGCATTACTGAGTCGAACTGACGAAAATCCGAAGTTCTGGGTCGTAGGGTCGTAGTTCGTAGGGTCGTAGTTCGTAGCCTCATAGCCTCGTAGTTCGTAGTTCGTAGACTCGTAGTTCGTAGACCCGTAGTTCGTAGTCGAAGGGTCGAAGTTCGTAGCCTCGTAGGTCGAAGGTCGTAGCCTCGCTTCGAGTCTTCGAGGCGCGCTGCAGCTCCACATTCCGCAGCTACGAGTCGCAGGTTCTGAGCTACGAGTCGCAGCTCCTGTAGTGTAACTGGACACTGTACAGCACTGGACTGGACCTATTTACATTGCAACGTATAAAGTATTACACTTAAGTTACAATGTAAATAACGAAATACCCCCCATTTGGATTCAAAGAAAAATACTAGAAAAATTAATTCCTACTATTTCAAAATGTGAAAATTGGGATTTAGTGTAAAATCTCGAAAAAACCCAAAAGTTCGTAGTGGTGAATTTTTGGAAAGTGGGATTAGACATCTCAGAAAAATCCCTAAAAATCAGATTATCTTAGTTATGATATGGGAACCCAATGCCGGGACTTTTGATTTCAAGAAAATAGCTGCTATGGGTACTTCCTTCATAAATCAAGGATTGAGGATTTACTTGTGAAGACTGGCTACAGTTCCAAAGGAAATATTGAGAATGATTTGTCATACTCATGTTAGTATATTGGTGTGAGGTATTGGGGCATGGACTCCATGACTTGTTTGGGTTCTCACCGTGATGCACTGATGGTGCTATGTGGTTGACGTGGCAGGCATATGCACCGATGGCAGGCCTGTGTGGCGACTGTGGCCGGGCATATTGCGTTGTGGATAGGCTAAAGCCTGAGTTGAGCCGTTGAGCTCGTGGAGCTAGGGCTGAGTTCCCTGAGCTGGGATCCCATGGAGGATCGTGGACAAGTTGTCCTGTGTGGGCAGGCTGAGTCCTGATGTTTGTTTGCAGGCTGAGTCCTGATGGTTGTGCACACTACACGGTGCACGAGTACACTGAGCATATAGTATAGACATATATGTGTTGCATGATGTGGAGTTTTGGGATCACCTACTGAGCTTGTCGCTCACCCCTACTTGTTGTTTACCCTTTTCAGGTGTGACCTGAGACTAGTGGAGGACTTTCTTCCAGGAGGACGCCCACTACTCTGATGTATGATACAGTTATATTTTCTGTATTGTTTTATGTGATATCCCGGACATGGGTCCGTGGAAAGTTATATTTGCATACTGTATGAGGTGATGTCTGTATGACTGTTTGACTCATTGTATTATATGGGAAGGTACAGGATTACCCCTGCTGTATGACTGTACAGGGTTGCATATTTGAGACAACACCCGCGGTGTGGTCTCCATTGGTGCTAGTCACCAACCCCTTGACCTATCGGGTGCGGGCAAGGGGAAGTCATGTACCCGGTTTCGGGTTTCCTGGAATTCGGGGGCGTGACACACCCCCTCTTGGAGAGCCCAGCGTCCTCGCTGGCACACCAACCCGGGCCCTGGCTCTGTGTCACGCCCCCGAATTCCAAGAAAACCCAGAACCAGGAACATAACTTCCCCTTGCCCGCACTCGAAAGGTCAAGGGGTAGGTGACTAGCACCAATAGAGACTACACCGTGGGTGCTGTCTCAAATATGCAACTCTGTACAGTCATACATCAAGGGTAATCCTGTACTTTCCCATACATTATCATGCATACAATAAGTCCAACAGTCATATAGACATCACATCACAAACAGCATGCAAATATAACTGTCCACGGACCCATGTCCGGGATACAAACATAATATAATACACAATACAGAATACAGTACTGTATCATACATCAGAGTAGTGGGCACGTCCTCTTGGAATAAAGTCCTCCACTAGTCTCAGGTCACACCTGAAAAGGGTAAACAACAAGTAAGGGTGAGCGACAAGCTCAGTAGGTGACGCCAACACTCCACATCATGCAGACATACAAGTCTATACTACATGCTCTGTGTACTCATGCACTGTGTAGTGTGCACAATCATCAGGGACTCGGCCTGCAAACAAACATCAGGACCTAGCCTGCCCACACAGATGCTTGTCCACGATCCTCAACAGGATCCCAGCTCAGGGCACTCAGCCCTACCACAGCGTTATATGCCCGGACACAGTCGCCACACCGGCCTCCATCAGCGCATATGCCTGCCACGGCACAGCGCAATATGCCCGACCACAGTCGCCACACAGGTCTGCCATCGACGCATATGCCTGTCCCATCAACCACATCGCACCATCGGTGCATCACGGTGAGAACCCAAACAAGTCACGAAGTCCATGCCCTAATACCTCACACCAACATACTAACATAAGTATGGCATGTCATTCTCAACATTTCCTTTAAAACTGTAGCCAATCTTCACAAGTAAATCATCAATCCTTGATTTATGAAGGAAGTAACCATAGCAGCTATTTTCTTGAAATCAAAAGTCTCGGCATTGGGTTCCCATATCATAAATAAGATAATCTGATTTTTGGGGATTTTTCTGAGATGTCTAACCCCACTTTCCAAAAATTCACCACTACGAACTTTTGGGTTTTTCCGAGATTTTACACTAAATCCCAATTTTCACATTTTGAAAGAGTGGAATTAATTTTTCTAGTATTTTTCTTTGAATCCAAATGGGGGGTATTTCGTTATTTAAGTATAATACTTAAATGTGGAGTGGCATAATGGTTTACAATGTAAATGTCCAGTGCAGTGTACTGCTGCGGATCACTGCTGCGGAATGGATGCTACGGAAACACTGCTGTGGAGCGATGCTACGGATCACTATCGATTGATTCGGACTAATCGCTCCGGACTACTGATCCGGACTAACTGCTCCGGACTTCTAATCCGGACTAACTGCTCCGGACTTCTGATCCGGACTAACTACTCCGGACTACTGATCTGGACTAACTACTCCGGACTACGAAGCTGCTGACTCCATAGCTGCTGACTTCATAGCTGCTGACTACGAAGCTGCTGACCACGAAGCTACTGACTACGAACTTCGACCTTACAGTTCGCCTAGGGTACTGTTCATCATTGTTTTTGGCCTGGTTTTCGTCTGGATTCAACCCAGCAACCCCCAGGCACTCACAAACACGCGTTTTACTAAACAGAGTACCAAATTACGTACCCAAACTGATATAAATCAGTTCTTAACCACAGATTTTATGTTAAATCATCAGATCTAAACCCAACATTGGGTTTCTGCTCAAATTCATAATTCATGATAAATTCACACATATTCCAAGATAGAATCGAGATAAGAGGTTCAAGGACACCTACCTGGAAGATTATTTGCGATCCACGAGCACCAATCGCCCCAAAATCGCCAAGTGAAGCTCTTCACCTTCTCTCTTTCTCTCTCTTGCTCAAACACGCACGCACCAAGCAAAATTAAAGGGATAATGCAGGTTCTTAATTATTTATACTGCAACCAATAATTGGTCTCCCAGCAATAATTGACTCGAACGCAATAATTGACCTCCCGAGGTCACGAACTCCAAATTTAGCCCAATTACTGTCAAAACGCTCGAAATGACGAGCACCACACTAAACAGATATTATTACACCCAAAAGACCACCCAAACGCAAAATTAACCAATAAACCCCGAAAAGTCAACAATCGAGTCAAACGGGGCCCCGACTCGGAATCGGGTCCAAGTACAGTCAAAATGCTCACATCGATGACTACACTATCGTCCAGATAGTTACATTCCCATAGAATGACTATCTCTCAAAACTACCCAAATATGAGTCTTTACACTTTGATACCATTGTAACAGCCCAGCCCACCCGTAGCACGATATTGTCCGCTTTGGGTCACTCATCGGCTCACTAGCCAGGCCCCCTCACGGTTTTGTTCTTGGCAGTGCCCACTGGCACCCCAAAGGCCTCATGCCAGGAGAGGTATCCACAACCACCTAAGTAGCCTGCGTCGTTCTCCTCTCCCGCCGATGTGAGACATTACAGTTATAATGTAAATGGGTCCAAGCACCCTGGAAATTGCACTGTCCAACTGCTCGAGATACCTTGCTCGAAGCTCTGCTTGACACTGCTCAACACTCTAAGCTTGAGCAACATGCTCGAGGCTCCTGCTCGACACTCTGCTCAAAGCTAGCCTCGAGCAGTTTCTCCAGTTGCGAACCATCAACTGCCTTCTTTCATATTTCGTCCCAAAACCCAATTATACTCGTTAAATCTCTATTTTTTAAGCACTAATTCATCCTCCAAATGGCTTTCTAACTCATCCTAGCTATCTTAGGCTACCAAAACAACATCAATTCATACCAAAACAACATAAATTGAGTTTCACAAACTCTAGGGTTCATACTTTCAATTCCACGAATTGGGAGTTAAATTACATGTTTTAGTTACTCTAGCAAGAATAATCAACAACGTAGGAGTGAGAAAAACGAATCCCTACCTCGACTTTGGTCGTTTTGAGCTCTGGATCGTCCAATTCGCTTTCCCCCTTATCTTTCTCTCTCTTCTCCTCTCTTTCTCTCTCTAAAAAGGCACGCGCGTATGAAAATTAGGGATTTGAGTTCTTCACTACCCTATTTATACTTTCCTACATTTAATTCGTTAAAATATCAAAATTACCCTCACTGGGTCTAGACTCTAAATCGAGCCCAATTGCTGTCAAAACGCTCCGTTTGACAAGTACATCCCTGTACTGAGGTTTGTTTTTCCAAATAAGACCTCAAACATAAAGTCACTCGATCACACCACAAAAATCCCAAAATTAGCCTTTCGGGGCTCCGACTCCAAATTGGGCCCACTCACAGTCAAAACTCTCTATTTAACGTATATGTCATCGTACTGATATTCACATCCCTCGATGTGCACTCTATTACATGGTTAACTGCCAGAACCCCAAACACGGGTCATTACATGGTATGTGAGAAAGGAAAGAAATTTCTGTTTGGTACGTAAAGGGGAAAGAAAACGGTCATTGTAGTGAGAATCATCTACCCCCAAATAAGGGTACATTCATTCCTCTCATCTACCAAGTTTACAAAGATTCTCTTGTATGAAGAAACCTTTTTTATTTTTTGGCTATTATTTTTTTATTCATTAATTATATTAGTTTTTTTGTCCTGTCGCCCCCGCACGCCTCACCCCCCCCCCCCCCCACCGCAACCCCACCACTTGCATGCCTCTCTCCCCTGTCGCCTTAGATCTATTTATAATAATCTAAATTGGAGTGTAATTTAACTGTAACACTACTACAACATTTTCTATAATTGATATAGTATTTTATAGTTTCATTGTAGTTAAATAAAATTCAAATTTAAAACATTAAAAACAAATATAATAGTCCAAATTTAAAGAATCGTACCACTCAAATACTTTGGATTATTGCATGGAATGTGAATCCATTAAGCTCCAGTTACATTTCATATATCTTTGAGTCAAATTTATGATAAAGGCTACTTGATCAACTTTGTTCGAAATGCCTCCACACATATATAATTATTAATTTGCAATGCCTAGTTCATAATGGCTATATTTATACTATAAATTAAATAATTACTATAATAATTATTCATTTTAATAGTTAGTTCGTAATATCTATAATAAAATATTTAACTTAAATATCACTTCCTGCAATTTTGGTTATTATTGTTTTTTAAAATAATTTTATTGCAAAATATAAAATTTTAAATTCAATTTTGAGCATAATTTTATTTAAAATAAATAAATTGAATTTGGTTGTCATTCTCACACTAATTCCAATCCTAGTATAACCATTACCACACTTTATGTGTGATCAAACTGTAACCATCTGAATTTCATTACAAAAAAAGTTCGATATGAATTGGTTCGGTCAGTTTATATAATATTTTTATACCAAATAAAGACTTTTGGTTTAGAAAAATAACAAATCAAAACCAACCAATAAAAGTATAAAACCATTGGTTATTGGTTCAATTCAGTATATAAGTTTTCGATTCGGTCATTCATTTTTGACCATTATTAAAGTATTAGTAATGAGTAGTAAGTTAGCTAAATGTTTCAATACATTTGTTTACACGGTACGATGTTAACCATAAATTTTACTTAACATTTGTATTTTAATTACAAATATTAGTAAATTCTAAAATTCAAATAAAATTTATGGGCAATATTATTTGATATGGCTATTTTTTTTGAAACTTTGGTTATTCAACTACCAAATTTTTTTTAATGTTTAATCAAAAATCACTAAAGTGACAAATGACATGCTAATAACTTCATAGAGTACTTTGACTAGATACTATGAAAACAAATATAGAATCATCATAAAACACTTTGTTCATCATTAATATCTTCTGATCTGTTTATTAATGTTTGTATATGTATTATCATTAATTTTATGTTACAATTTTAGGAAAGAATTTGGATCCATGAGTGCTACGGCTGCATCTCCGAGGGACATGAATAAAATAAACAACAATAGTTTTCAAATTATGGGAGGTGAAGGGGTCAAAAATCGATTCGGATTGATAAATCAAATCAAATTATATAAATCGAAAATACACAGTTTTTAAAATTAGTTCGATTTATTAGGTATGAAAATTTAGAAAAATCAATATATTGCAGTCAATTTACGATTTAGCCAATTCGTGAACCAAACCAATCAAATATAATATAATATATATTTGAATACTTCATTTATATATTTTTTTACCTAGGTCACACACAAATGCAATCGTAACCCTTGTGAATTTATATTCTTCCATAAAATTGTATCAAAAAATTTAACACTAATGTATTTGTACAAGCATTAATGAACAAATTGAAAGCGTTAACAGTGTACAAATTGATCCTTATTGATGTCATATATATTTACATAGTACATAAACAATGCAATTTATAAAGTTATTAGTTTGTTATTTGTTACTTTGACGTTTCTTTAATAGTGATAAAAAAGTAATAATGCGAAAAGAAAACGGATAATTTTTCATTTTTTATTGGTAAATTTTGATTTGTTATTTGTTAGAATGATTTTAATTTTAAAATATTACCAATATTATATTATATTAATTGGTTCAGATTAGTAAACAACAGTGTAGAATTATCGATCGGATCCGTTTCTTACCGCCATACACCCCAGTCTAGTCAAAACGCAACCCTGCGACGTCCGCACCCCGCAAAAACGACTCTCGACTCAGAGAGAGGGAGGGAGAGGCGAAGAAGAAGAAAATGATCACAGACGGCGTCGAAGACGAAGAGAAATGGCTCGCGGCCGGGATCGCAGGCCTTCAACAAAACGCCTTCTACATGCATCGCGCTCTGGTATTCAATCGATTCGATTCAAGCCTCTCTTGCTCTTCGATGGGGTTCGCGTAGAGCCCTAATTCCCTTAGTCCCTAATTTTATTCGATATGTTCTTCGATTTTTGTTGGATTTTGTGTTATCAGGACTCCAACAATCTCAGAGACGCGCTCAAGTTCTCGGCTCAGATGCTCTCCGAGCTTCGCACATCGAGGCTCACCCCTCACAAGTACTACGAACTATGTATGCTTCTTCTTCTTCTTCTCTCTCAGTGGATCCGGTCGCCCTGCCGCATTGTGGATTGAATTGAATCGGTTATCATTTGTGTTTCTTATGTGTTGGTGGTATAGATATGAGGTCATTTGACGAGCTAAGGAGACTGGAAATGTTCTTCAAAGAGGAGGCTAGGCGTGGTTGCTCGATCATTGACCTATACGAGCTCGTGCAACACGCTGGTAACATATTGCCTAGGCTGTAAGTGCGCCTATACATTCCAGCAGTTTTTTGTTTTTACTTGAGGAATGTTTTATGTTATGTTGATTTAATTAGTTTACCCTAGTTCTAACTCGTTATGACAGAGCTTCCACACAGTGGTTTTTTTATGTCGTAAACTTGTATTTTGATTATGGCAGTTCCTTGTCCTCGATGGAGTAACCTGACACATTCATTACCTAGTTTGAAATAGTATGGTTATGGGTACATAGGGCATCACACGTGTGTGACCTTTAAGTTTGAAACATACATCTTTTGCTCGGACCTATTGAATCATGCTTATGCAATAGAACCCTTGTTATTCTTGAGTTCAAATATTTTTCTTTTTTGTTTGCATTCATTATATAACACTTCTGGTTGAAAGGAAACCAAGTGTATAGTTCTTCAACAATATTTATGTTGCACAACTAAACTTCATTAAAAGTCCTGGGGTCATCTTTGTTGTCATCATTGTTCGTTATAGTTGGCTAGTTGCTATAATGCCTTATCCCACTCCTTGTGGATAGAGCTTCCACTTAAATATGCTCTCAAGATCTCTTATCTGTGGCTTCTTTATTGGATAGATTGGGAAATAAAAGAAGAGGGAAAACTGGCTATCTAGGAAACAAAATGTTGCTAGCATAGACATATATCTTCAGCCTCCCTCCTTTCTTGTAAACCCACGTCAAAATGCGCCTTTTTCTCTGTACATTTTCAGTGATTTTATGCTTCACTTTCTTACAAGCCAACCAAGCTTTATGATGATGAATGTTAGCATGGAGCAAGTTTGTGCGAGTTGAGCTTTAGTGGCAATTTCTGTTTAGTCTGAACGACAATCTGCTTTGGTGGGGGTTAGGCAGCCCATGAGCACGAGAAAAGAAAGGAGTGTGGGAACTCAAACGGCTGGCTACCTTTGTTAACTATGATGTGAGGGCCTCTTGGGCCTCAAGGGAGGCTAAGGGGGATTTCTGTTTGAATCAATGAGTTTGAAAATTTTGACCTAGAATGTGAGGAGGCTCAATGACAGGGATAAATGCTTGTGCATCAGGAATATGCTACAGGAATGGAAGGCCAACATTATTTGTTTGTAGGAGACCAAGATAAAGGTGATGTTAGAAACTTTTGTGCGAAGCCTCTGGCATTGTCACTTTGTGAATTGGTTGTTTCTCACCTTTGCGGGGGCCTCCATTCTTTTCATGTGGGACAATCAGAGTAATGGTGAAGTTGGATGAAGCTGTGGGACTATACTCTGTGTCGTGTAAATTTAATTATGTGGGAGATGAGCAAGTGTGGATGTTCTCTAGGATGTATGGACCTAATCTTGTTAGGGATAGGAGTCTTATGTGAGATGAGCTCACTGGTCTCCCCAAAAAAATTGGGGGCGGATGATTTGAAAGTTTTTTGGCTTATTAGCTTAGTGGGAGGCATGTGCAAAATTATTACTAAAATTCTAGTAACCGATTGAAGGTTGTTTTGGAGAAGATCATCTCTCCATTGCAGAGTGTCTTTGTGCCTGGTCAGCAAATCCTTGATTCGGTTCTCATCGTAAATGAGCGCCTTGATAACTGGCTCAAGGCTTCTTTTCCTGGAGTTTTGTGTAAGTTGGACATTGAGAAGGCTTATAAACACGTTAATTGGAATTTCCTCATTTATCTGCTAGAGCATTGTAGGTTTTCGACTAAGTGGTGTAAGTGGATCTCTTTTTATATTTTTTTTACCTGATTTTCCATGTTAGTTAATGGTAGTCCTAGTGGATTCTTTTCAAGTTCTAGAGGGCTCCATTAAGGGGACCCTTTTGTCTATCATTGTTATGAAAGTTTTTAGTCGCTTAGCTAACAAGGTTCCCTTCTTAGGTTATTATTATTTGGTTTCTCTGTGAACGGTTGGGATAGATGTTTATTGACTATCTCTCACTTGCCTTCTATGAGGCAAATTCTACTAATCTTTTCCACTCGAGGTCCTTGTCTGGTTTGAAGTTATTTTTGGGTTGCGAATCGATTTGTATAAATCGGTATTGGTTTCAGTTGGTGTGGTGCCTCGATTAGGGGAGCTTACCAAGATTTTAGGGTGCCAAATTTTGCTGTTGCCCTTCACTTATTTGGGGCTTCCTTTGGGGACCAAGTTCAAGTCTGCAACTGTTTGAAACCTAGTTATTAAGAAGGCGCCGTCTAGCGAATTGGAAATACTTTTACCTCTTTAAGGGTGGTTGACTCACTTCGATTAAGAGCTCTCTTTCTAATTTTCCTACTTACTTTTTATTTCTTATTTTTATTCCTGTCGCAGTGACCCTTTGGGGGACTACAGAGGCGAGAACTAAAATTCACTTGGTTAAATGGGATTTGGTGTGTAGAACTATCTGTTATGACGGTTTAGTTATCAAGAAGCTGCGTTGTTTCATTGGGGCACTTCTTGGGATGGTTATGGCATTTTGGAGTGGAAAGGGCAGCGCTTAGGAGGAAGGTGATCTCAGTGAAGTATGTGGTTGCCGTTTGAGGGTGGATCTCTAACACTTCCAAAGGTGATGGCGTGGGTTTATGGAAGTTTATCTGCCCTTGGTGGGATTTTTTTCCAATTTGTAATGTATTAAGTGGGGGATGGCTCTTCCATTTATTTTTTGGATGATGTGTGGTGTGCTGCAATTCCTTTGAAACTGGCCTATCTTGAGTTGTACCAAATTGCTTGTATTACTAATGCCATTGTGATAGTTTTTTTTTTCGTTCAGGGTCTTTTGTACAGTGGGAGGTGCCTTTTTTGTGGCTAGCTTAGGATTGAGAGATGAAAGCTTTTTATTCGTTCTTTGATCTCGTGTATTTTGTTACAACCCTCAGGTTTGCGACCGATAAGATGTGTTGGTGTCTTAATCGGGCAAAAAGCTTCCAGGTTAAGTTCTTCTGATGTGTCTTTACCCTTGCCAAGCCTAGGTGTTTTCCTTAGAGGAGTATCTAGTATGCAAAGTTGCCTTCGCGAGTGGGCTTTTTTTGCTTGGACAACGATGCTTATGAAGATTTTAACTATTAATAATTTGCGGCAACGTAGTATAGTAGTTGTCACCCGGTGTTATATATGCAAAGCTACGGAGTCGGTGGATACTGGATTATCTTTTCCTTCACTATCCTTGTGCCTGGGAGTTGTGGGATATGATTATGGTTGTGAGGTTGTTTGACCTTCATTGGTTGATGCCTTGCAGCTTTATTTTCATGCTAGTTAGGGGGTGTGGGTAGGCATTCAGCTGTTTTTCATTGTATTTTTTGGAGTTTTTGGTGTGAGTGGAAGAAGAGGTTCGAGAATTGTGAGAGCCCCATGGAAGAGCTTAAACTTATTTTCTTTCGCTCTTTGATGGATTGGATGTATGCTATGAGCTGTTATTGTTTTTCCTGCATTTTTTATGTTGTCTTGTTCTGAATTTTTTGGTTTTTTTTCTCTGGTCACTTAAATCTGTTGTATTATAGTCCCTAGTGCACTTCTCGTGTGATTGTTTTTCTAATAAAATCTTTTATCTATATGAAAAAAATGTATGTAACACCTTATTATCATATGGATATGTTTTTCTGTTTCAGGTATCTCCTTTGTACAGTAGGATCTGTATACATTAAATCAAAGGAAGCTCCTGCGAAAGATGTTCTTAAAGATCTCGTGGAAATGTGTCGTGGCATTCAGCACCCTCTACGTGGACTTTTTCTAAGGAGCTACCTTTGCCAAGTCAGTAGAGATAAATTACCAGATATTGGTTCAGAGTATGAGGGGTATGGAAACCAGCTCGATATAGGAGTTTTATTTTAGTGATTGTTTTCCCTGATCTCAATTGAACATAGTCTGAATGGGATCATGATAAAATTGCAAATAGATGGTTTTCATTGGAAACCAGCTTACACATATTTTATCTAAGACCTATTCATTTTGGTTTTGGTTCCCAAAATAAGATTCCATTTCTTTTCATTCTCAATTTCTAATTTACTGATCCATAATTCAAAGTAAGAATATGCTTGAATATATATAAGTTTTTGTTTTTTAAAAACATAAAAAAGCTACCACGGCAAAGGTTGCTGGGTCTTGTGGGGAACACAATGATGTCCGGATTGATGTTGGCACAGCAATTGTTGGAGATCTGACATCATTGGAGTTGTGGTCGTTGCAGTGGGTGGAGGAACACCAGGAGCAGGAGTGCAGTGTCTGTAGATTCCTGGTGGTTTTGGGGTCCATGGCAGTGCTTGCAGCAGCTAAGTGTGGTGATGGTAGGCCATGGGTCGAATTGGGTTCTTCTCTTTTAGAGGGAGGAAGAGAAATGAGTGGAGTGGATTGCATGTGATGTGTTTTGGATTTCCCAAAAAACGGGAAGCATCACTTTTGTGATCTCATTTTCCTATGGATTTTTGTTCCTGTTCTAGGATACTTGTGAATGGAACAAATAAACTAAACCTGATCTATGCTCTGATTCCAAAAAAAGAAGGGAGCAGGAAACAAGGAATTGGAACAAAATTAAACTGGCCCTATGAAACCACCCTAGTTTTAGACACCTGGGCAAACTAAAGGTGCCAAAATTTTCATTTCAAACACAAGAAAACTTAATGGAACCCATGAAGCTCTCATTTTTTATGGCAGCAGCAAGGTTGAAAGTTTGAATGTAAGATTATGGGTCAAAAAACAGGTTAAGCTCTATGCAATATGGCCTATATCTGTAGTTTTTATTTCAAGCGTGTGTTTTCCCATTTGAAGTCTAATTTCTTTATCTAATCTGCTATGTTGTCAGTGGAGTAGACCTGATTTTGAATTCTTTGGTCTGTTCAGGGATGCAGATACTGTTATGGATGCTGTAGAGTTTGTACTTCAAAACTTCACAGAGATGAACAAACTTTGGGTGCGGATGCAACATCAGGTTGGTTGAAATATCTGTGGACTGTTGCCTGCTCTCATGTTTAGACATGCACAGCACCATGGTGCTTTGCATGTCATAAAGGTAAAAAGTAAATCATGAGGGCATGATTTTTGGTCATGCAGGTTATAGTGCTTGTGAATCATTCATAATCTTAGCTGATCCTGAGTTGAGGCTTGCAATCGGGCTTTCTGTCTGGCCTGCAGGGACCTGTACGAGAGAAGGAGAGGCGCGAGAAGGAAAGGAGCGAGCTTCGTGATCTCGTAATATCATTGACTTGGGTTCCAATTGTTACCATGTAAGTGTTCGTGTATTTATGTGCTCTCTCATACACGGTTGTTATGCGTTTGATTTTATAGGTTGGTAAGAACCTCCATGTCCTCGGTCAGATTGAGGGTGTAGACCTTGAGATGTACAAAGAGACTGTGCTTCCACGAATTTTAGAGCAGGTATTATCTGTCAAATTTATCTTAATTTGAAATATGATGCTTCAGGGTGGCTATCACATGCTAACCATCATTTAACCAAACCTGCATCCTGATTGGTTTAACAGGTTGTCAATTGTAAAGACGATCTTGCCCAGTATTATTTGATGGATTGCATAATTCAAGTGTTTCCTGATGAATATCACTTACAGACTCTTGAGATTCTATTGGGTTCATGCCCCCAACTTCAGGTAGAAGCCTATAGAATTTCATTTTATAAAAATGACGTAACATATATTATTTTGTGACTTCATATATTATTTAGTGGGTGCAGACTAAGATTATCCGAAACACATTGTAGATGGAATATTAGAGTAAGGCAATGTCTTTCACAAAAGTAAATTATACTTATTGTATGTGGGTTTTTTTTTTCTTTTGTCAGCCTTCTGTTGACATCAAGACTGTATTATCACAACTAATGGAGAGGCTTTCAAATTATGCTGCTTCGAGTTCAGAGGTCTGATTAACTCATGCAATTTTATTTTATTTTTTTGGTTGACAAAGGCTATACAGATAATTACTGATGATTCTCTGCTGTAGGTATTACCTGAATTTTTGCAAGTAGAAGCCTTCGCCAAGCTGAATAATGCCATAGGGAAGGTAATATCTAATTCTTCTTGGAAGAATTCAACATTGGAATTGAGATACCCCCTACTAAGATTATGAAAATAAAGATTTTGGAAGTATGAAGACGAAGCAACTGCTCATGATTTTTTATTTCTTCTTTTGGTCCAGCCATAAATGGATGTTTTTCTTGTTTACCATTTTTTACCACTTTTAAGCGCACCTTCAGTGTCTAATTTTATTTATTATGAACTCCCATCTTAATCCTGACTTTGGATTCACATCACTCCTTTATTATCATTTAGCTTCCAAATAGTTTTGTCTCATGACTTGTGACAGCCCCTTTAAAAAATCCTTGTTTCCTTTCAAGTATTATTTTTCTAGCTTGCAAAAGTTGACATTAATGTGCTAATGCAGGTTATAGAAGCTCAGGATGATATGCCAATCTTTGGTGCTGTAACTTTGTATTCGTCTCTTCTTAAATTTACTCTCCATGTCCACCCTGATAGGCTTGATTATGTAGATCAAGTGCTGGTATGTTACCCTTCTCATCTTTCTTTACTCACACTTGCTGATTTTAAGGGTTATATTGTATCGTTGGCCATGTTCTGATGTTGATAAATTTGTGCTTGGATGTGCTACAATGATATTTGTTTTCTATCAAAACAATCCAAATGAACCATAAGCATATAGGGTTGCTTATTTTGGAGCACTATTTTAATGGCCCTTTCCTTCTCTGAATAAGGGTTTTTACTAAGGATATTAATTTGGTTTGAGAATGAAACAAAGTAGTGTACAGAAATATTGGAATGTAAACAATTAGAGAAAACGGCTCTGCATTGACTGTGTGCTTTGCTCCACTGCTCCACTGATGGATAAAAAGTCTGAGGCTAAAGGTTTTACACAAAGCATGACATCTCCTTTGCAAAAGCTAGTAATTGACATTGCAGGAAGTTTCTATTCAAATGGTATGAACACACCATATCGCGAGATGATACTAATTTCTTACCTAATTATTTCATTTTGTTTTTTGTAGAAAACTTTTGAATTGATTACAGTGTTAAAATTATCTACCCCAATTTGGCTTCATAGTTTAGATTACCTTAAGTGCTAATGACTTCCTGTTTATTGGCATTCTTGTTCTCTATTTTTTATAGGGATCATGTGTTAAGAAACTCTCTGTCAAAGGAAGGCTTGAAGACAGCCAAGCAACCAAACAGATAGTTACACTTCTAAGTGCTCCATTGGAGAAGTACAATGATATTGTGACGGCCCTGAAGCTTTCTAATTATCCTCGTGTTATGGAATACCTTGACAGTGGAACAAATAAGGTCATGGCTGCTGTTATTATTCAAAGCATTATGAAAAACAAGACTTGTATTTCTACTTCCGATAAGGTATGCTCATAATCACATTGCTTATTATATCAACGTTGTCGATAAGTGGATAAGTGAAGGTTGTTGTGATGTCATATTGTGGTCTTGGTGCAGGTCGAGGCTTTGTTTGAGCTAATAAAGGGTCTCATTAAGGATTTGGATGGTACTTCTCTTAATGAGGTTGCTACTTAATGACACTAAGGACACATTTGCCCGCTATTTGCTTTTTATAATCAATGTGGATCGTCTTCCTGATTCTGGTTCCTTTATTTTGTTTTTGTTGCATTTGTTTTTTTAAAACTTTTCTCTGATATGCACTTCTCAACTCTAAATTGCAGGTTGATGAGGAGGATTTTAAAGAGGAGCAGAATTCTGTTGCACGGCTTATCCAAATGCTGTATGTTGATGATCCAGATGAGATGTTAAAGGTATTGGATTTGATTTTTTTTATTTTAGGAAAGAAAGAATGTTCATGATTTTTTTTTGGTAAGGGAATTTTATTAAAAAACTAAGTACACAAGAAGTGCACTAGGAGAGAGAATACAATAAAAGAGTCCGGATAAGAACAACCCAGCTCAACCCAACTCAAGAAGAATAAACAGAGAACATCAATAAGACAAGAGAGACAAAAACCCTCAGACCCGGCCAAACAATCCCAAAGACACTTGAGAAAATGAAGCTTAAGCTCGCTCAAGCTACACTCACATGAAAAAACGAGTATTCCGCTCCCGCCAAAGGCACCAGATGATGCAGTGAGAAATAGCGCTCCAAACCGTAGACGTTCTGCCCAGCCGCCCCTACTAAGTGGAGAAAAGCTCATTAACATTGTGAGGCATCACCCAAGAAAGGCCAAAAAGTCTCAGGACAAAGTCCCAAAAAAGACGGGCAACTGGACAATGAAGGAGAAGGTGGTCCACTGACTCTCCGGCCGCCTTTCACATGTAGCACCAACTAATAACCACCATTCCCTACCTACACAGGTAATCTACAATCAAAACCTTCCTCAAAGCCGCTGTCCAAGCAAAGAAAGTCAGTTGTGGAGAAACAGGAGCCTGCCAAACACTCTTCCAAGGGAAATACCTTGAAAGAGTAGGCAACCGAGCAAAATAAAAATACCGCACTCAAAAGCCATGAGCCTTGCTGGACAGCATAAATGGTCCAGACAGTCACGGCGTAAGGTAGCAGAATACAATACGTTAAAAAAAGAAGCAAATGCCTTTAGCTCTTAGTCTTGCGCTGGCCAAGAAAAAGTAACCTCCCACTGCACCCCCGAATCATGAGCCGGGTAAAAATTGGCCACAAAGCCCTCACGAGCAACGACAATGCGAAATAACTCAGGATAAGCTAATTTCAACAGAACCTCCAAGCACTAGGCATCCTCCCAGAAGCAGACAAAAAAGCCATCACCCACCTCAAAAGCCACAAAAGAAGCAAAAGACCTCCAACCAGACTGAATATACCTCCAAAGACCCACGTCATGTGGCCCTCTAGGGAGATTTAAGGTCCACCCAGCCACCAAGGCCCCATATTTGGCCACAATGACCTTCCACCAAAGAGAGTCATGCTCCATCCCAAACCGCCATAACTATTTCCCAAGCAAAGCCTCAATGAAGGTCCGGATATGACGAAGGGCCAACCCACCACGGGAGAGAGGACGGCAAATGAAAGCCCAACTCACCAAAGGAATCTTGTGCCACTAAATCCTCGAAGGAAGAACCACTGAATCCTCTCGATCTTAGAAGCAATGGTAGTAGGTATGGAGAAAAGTGACAATAAATACGTGAGCAGGCTGGACAGAGTACTTTTAAGCAAAGTAAGTCAGCTGTCGGATATAACCTCTTCCAACCAGTCAAACGACGCTCCAAAGAAGCAATCACTAGGGTCCAAATAGCAAGGGATTTGAACTGAGCACCCAATGAAAGGCCCAAGTAAGTCAAAGGCAAAGCTAAGAGCGTACAACCAAGAATCCCCACCACCTCCTCGGCATGAGGGACCTCTCTCACCGAAACCAAGTTAGATTTACCCAAATTAATCCACAACCCAAAGGCATCTTGAAACCACACCAGGACAACATGTAAGTGGAAGAAATGCAAAGGAGCGGCCTCACAAAAAATAAGAGTGTCGTCCGCAAAGAGCAAGTGAGAGATAACCATCGGACCATGCTCCATAGTACCAATTGAGAAACTCGATAACAGACTATGGGCCAGCGCTCGATCAAGTAAGCAATTGAAGGCCTTCATCACAATAACAAACAACAAAGGGAAAAGAGGGTCCCCTTGTTGGAGCCCACGAGAAGTAGGAAAGAAGCTACCCGGACAGCCATTCACCAACACCAAGAACCATGCCGTCGACACACAAAAAGCAATCCACCTCTTCTGGGTAGGAGAAAACCCACACCGCTTAAGAAGGTACAACAGATCATATGCCTTTTCAGTGGTGTTATTGAAAACCCCAACAGAAAACCCTGATTGTGTGCATATACATTATTGTGTGCACATGTTTATTTGTCCATTCTGGAGATTTTCCTTTGTTAAGTTTCTTGCATATTGCACTAGTCTATGCATTTGGCCCTTAGTTTTTAAAATGATGATTGCGCATTTAGTTTTTTTCCCATTAATAAAAACCAAAATTATGTACACCGTATTATAAAACTATCTTGGTTTTCTATATTCTGGGGCAATATTTGTCATGGCTATCCATGGTAACATTTTCTAAGCCTTGTATATTCTGGGGTAGTACTTTTCATTGCTATATACACCCATTGTAACATTTTGTTTCAAGATTTACTTGCTGGCGATATTGTTTTTTAAATTGATACTCACTTTATGTCAGGTCATCAATTGAGGAGTTTTATGCATACCATAAATTTTATTTACTGAAATTTCAGATTATATGTGCTGTGCGGAAGCATATAATGACTGGAGGACCAAGGCGGCTTCCTTTTACCATTCCACCCCTAATTTTTTCTTCTTTAAAGGTTAGTTTTTCTCTGCTTATTTCTTCTATTGGAATATTCCCATTTCATTATCATTGATAATATTGAAGGTACAAAAATAGAACAAGAAAATATAAATGCTGGTGTCTGCATGCCTTATGAACTATTTTTGGTTTTGTATGCCTTATGAACTATTTGCTTCAAACTCCTATAATTTTTGTTTGTTTTGTTGATTAATGAAACCAAATTTGGCTCGCGTTTTACAGACCTATGTATATGTATAAGAAGTCACAACAACAACCACATAAAATGACATAATGGTAAAACATTATGTTTGAGTTGGATTTTAGCCTAAATATTTTGCTTACAGTTGTACAAAGACATTATATATGGTTCTGTGTGAAACTTGAAGTTGGTCCATTAGTTTCTGTGTGGTTTGCTCATTGGTGTCAATTCTCAAGATGGTTTTTATCTGCCTTAATTGCTGATTTGGGTGCATTGGGGCCTGATTTTCTGTGGATGAAGACGAGTGCATGGTCTGCTACTGATGAATTAGTGATGATAGTTGGGTAATGGATGGGATGATAGAGAATTTATGGTGATCGGTATGGATTGGATGGTTACTTAGTTTGGCGTCTAGTTGCAAATTCACGTAATATCATTTCGTTCTAGTCAAGGCAATTATAGTGTTTCTTTTTATCGTAACCAGTGGCTATTCCCATTTAAAGCTTTGAAACGAAAATTTTTCCATTATTTTAGCATGCAGCTGTCATCTTTCTTTAAGTTAAGTCACAAACTCCTTTTGACACATCATTTGTGTGATTGTTGGTGTCAAGCAGTTAGTCCGGCAACTGCAAGGCCAGGATGAAAATGTTGAAGAGGCTTCAGCTACACCAAAGAAGATCTTTCAGCTTTTAAATCAGGTGTGATTTCTGATGAAAATGAAGCATTTATTAATTGATGCATACCCGTTTGTGTTTACATCTCATCATTGTCAACTCTCCAAACATGTTTGCAAACACCAACTTTTACATCTCATCATAATCTTCATTTAACTGTTTACTTTTCAACTTCTCAATGTTAGTGTTGTCGCTGCTGCATTATGTCTTCTTAGGTTTGAGCTTTTACACTATTTGGATTCTCTAGCATGTCATTCACCTTTTACCAATATATCTGGATAGGACTGGACTTCTCTTCCGGAAAACAAAGAAACTGTCATGTACAAGTGACCTTGATTGAACTCTTGCTATTAGAATCGTTGGGCTTTGAGCCTTTATTATTATTATTATTATTATTATTTATCTTTATATAATAAATTGTCATGTAACCTAGTACGGTAATACATTTTCCTCCTTTTTCTCTAGTACTGCTCTCGTTTTCTAATATTTTTCATGGTATTAGAGCCGGATCCGTTTTGGTTGGCGTTCATCCTGCTCCCTCTCTTTTTTGCCTTTATCTGTGTGATTTGTAAGCTCTGATTTTTCCCATGATTTTTCTGATATGTTTTTTCTAGGGTTTCTCTTTTCTCTTGTATTTATCCTTCACACACCTAGCAGTGTCTTTTTTGGACATGAGATTTTTTTAATTATTTTTTAAAAGTTTTTTATTAATGTGAAAAGAGGCAAATTTAATTTTTTTTCTATTTATTATATATATATATATATATATATATTAATCAGCCTGTCGGAATGTGTTGAAATTTTAATTTTTTTAAACAATTGTGTGTCGACGTGTTACGTGTCGGTGCCGGTGCCACATAGGCTAATGTAACCATATCTACGTCTAATGAGGTACAAGAGACTTCACCTGATGAGGAGTTTGCTCGTTATACTCAATGTGAGATGGGAAGTAATTCATGGATAACCACTTATACTCAAATAAGTAATCATATGACATGTATCTCTATGGGACACAGGAAGAGGGGGCACTTGAGTCAGGTGCTTCCGATCACCTTATTGGAGAGCTGACATGTCTGAGGCGTGTTGGAAGAGTTTTAGTGTCTGATGAGTGTCCGAAACTTGTATACAAGCCTATTTTAAGTGTTGGGGCTTCACAGACTGCATCCGTATCTACTTTGGTTTCTACATATTTGCCTGTTACGGATCCTAGGAAATTGCTTATTTCGGGTCACCTGCTTTTGATCCAGTGGTGGATTCTCCCTCAGTTGATGACCCCATTGCTTGTCATAAAGGTATTTTGGCTTGCCGTCTTAGACCATTTTATACTGATTCTTATACTGGTTTATCTGCCTAAGCATAGGGAATGATTGCTACACTTGATTAGGTTCGTGTTCTAAAATATGTTTTTGATGCCCTCTCATACTCTGCACACTCTGGTCTGTGAGCAACTCGCTATGTATGATGACATGCAGGTCCTTGCAAGTAATGAGACTTAGGATCTAATTGCACTTCCTACTGGAAAGCATTCCATTGGGTGCAAATGGGTGTATACGATTAAGGTTAATCGCAATGTCTCTTTCTTGTCTAAAATCCTAAAGGGATTCTCTCAACAATATAGGGTTTATATTTGTAACATTTTTTACGTTTGCTAAAATGTCTTCGGTTTGAATCTTTATCTCTCTTATTGCCTCCAATGTTTGGGTTCCTCATCAATTGGGTGTCAAAAATATTATCTTGAATGACTATCTTGATGAAGAAGTGTATCTGGAGCAACTTTTGGATTTTTTCTCAAGGTAGTTCCGATTGAAGATAAGATGAGAAAGAATCATTTACGTTGGTTTGACTATCTAGGACGTAGCTCAATGGATACATCTATTAGAAGAATAGGAAAAATTAACATTAAACAAGGTAAAAAATTAATAAAAAAATTGATAGAAGTGATAATAATAAAAGATATGAAATTATTAGAATCAGAAGAAAGGATAGTAGTTGATAGAGTTGTTTGGAAGAAAAGGATCCGTATAGTGGATTGAATATAAATTTTTTTTGTTTATTTTGGTTCATATAGTTGATTTCATTTTATTGAGATTAATGTTGATTTTTTTGTTTGTTTTGATTTTTTTTCTTGATTTTGGCCTGATTGAAAGTGCATGTGCAAGTGTTTTATCGCAATTTTTTTGCATGAAGTATTAGTGGTTTAAGTAGATATTGTTATTATTGGTAGTAACTACCCTGCAATTATTTCTAAACTTACAGAGCTTCTCTGCAATCAATTTCAGACAAAAGATCTTGGTCTTTTAGGTTATTTTCTTTTGATTGCGGTATCTAAACATGGAAGGGTTTTTATCTCTTAGAGAAAATATGTGTTGGATTTGTTACAAGATATTGGAAAAGTTAAAACTTAAGTGATGCGAGTCTCCTATGTTGCTAAGGGTGAAATTAATGTTGGAAAGAGGGCTTTTCGAACCACGGAAAAGGGATTTTGTAAGAAAAATCCCTTTTTCGTCACTTGGTGGGTAAATTTAACTATCTCACCATGACAAGACCAGATGTTTTAACCGTAAAAGGGATTTTGTAAAAAAAAAATAATAAAAAAAATAGGATCACCCTCAAATTGAGGTGTTTTGTGATGCTAATTGGGTTGGTTCTCTAGCAAATGGACGATTACTTCAAGTTTTGTGAGTTTTTTGTAGGTAATCTTATTTCTTGGAAGAGTAATGTATCATTCTATTGTCAATGCCGCTGCATAAATTATGTGGATGCAACGGTTTCTACAAAAGGTTCAATATTCAATCAAATCTTCCTATTCAATTGTGGTATGATAATTGTTCAGTCTAGAACCTATTATTTCATAAGCGTACTACGCATATTGAAGCTGATAGTCATTTTATTCGTGAATTAGAGGTTTGTGACACTTTGTTTTGGATATGTTTGGATGGGCGTTCAATTGACATACTCACCAAACCTTTGTCCGTGGAATGCCTTAAATTTATCTCTCTTGTTGGGCATGACTATTTTTTCTGCTCCAGCTCCAGCTTCAAGGAGCCGGTTAGAATAGTTGGGCTTTGGGCCTTTATTATTTTTTAATTATTATTTTGATATATTTATCTCTATATAATAGACATGCTCTCCCTCCTGTCCCCTCTCTCTCTCTCTCTAGCGCTGGTCTGCTTTCCCTCTGTCTAATATTTTTTGGACAAGCAAAAGTAGGGTAAAACTATGAATTTAGGAGTTTTGGTATTGAGAATTTTTGTGGCTGCTACTAATATAATATCCAAAACATTGAGGTCACTAATACAGTGTCCTGCTCACAAAAGGGTTGGTGGGGTTCAAGAGAATTAGCGAAGGATAACCCTATAATCCTATATTATGTAACCAGTATATATCTTGGGTTAGAGAAAAATTGGCTTCCAAACTAAGGGTAAAGCTTTAAAATATGTCTTATTTTGATTGTTAAAGATCCACCCTCAACAAAAAGTCTTGAGCCTTGACCTTGCTGGTACCAATTTAAAGAAAAATAAAATTTTGAAGGGCCAGCAGTCTTCAACGAGGGGTACCTTTTAAAAATACAATTTTTTTAGGTGGGGTGTCGGTTAGTGCCGCCTGGGGCAAAATATAGTTCTGCGGATGAGTACAACAATATTAATATAATTATACAACTCATCTGCTCCAGAATTATATTCATGCTTTTACTTCTGACATATCCTTTATTCTTTTAGTGCATTTTGTTGTCTTTCCCTCATTTTTTTCATTCTTTCACATCAGCTCGGGTTGACAATCGCAGCTTACGGTTCATCTTGTTTGCAATTTCAAATTAGGACTTCCTTTCCACAGTGTTTTCGCACATCCACACATCCATTTCCCATAATGTTTCTTAATATTATTGTTTTCTCTGGCTTAGACTGTAGAGGCTCTGTTAAATGTTCCTGCGCCAGAACTGGCGTTGCGATTGTACTTGGAGTGTGCTGAGGTACGCAGATATTATTCCCTTACTAACTTAGGTGTTGATGTAGAATTCCACTGTTCTCAACAAAGGTTTGCTTTTGAAATCCTTTATTCAGGCAGCAAATGACTGCGATTTGGAGCCTGTTGCATACGAATTCTTCACCCAAGCTTATATATTATATGAAGAAGAAATTGCAGTTAAGTAATTGCTTTGTTTTGTTTTCTTTTTCTTTTTCTGAGGGCCTAAGCCAGGTTTTCTTGAGTTTTATCTGGGCAAGTACTCTAATACACCTAGCTATGCTTATATATGCTTATTTGGGGAATAGGATTCGAAGGCACAAGTGACTGCAATGCACTTAATAATTGGGACTCTCCAAAGGATGAATGTCTTTGGTGTTGAAAACAAGGATACTTTGACACACAAAGCCACAGGGGTAATAGCTTTCATATATTTAGACCAGGCATCTTTATTTATTTTAGTCTTTCTTTTCTCTCAGAGTACTCATAGAAAGTTACTTCTTTTGACAGTATTCTGCAAAGCTGTTAAAGAAACCAGATCAGTGCAGAGCTGTTTATGCATGCTCGCATCTCTTCTGGGTTGATGATCAGGATAGTATCAAGGATGGAGAGAGGTTTGTTATCATAGCTTTGACATGTTCACAAGATAGATTTGTGTGACGTCATTGTACATCATTTAGGTGTTTGGAATGAGTTTGGATTCAGTGATGAGCAGGGCCATCTCAACACTGTAGTGATCTGGCTTATTTCGGACTATTAATATTTGTTTAAAAAATTGACCGTTAGATTAAATATTCATGTAGTATGTATTATGACTGTAAAATTTTACGGCTATCTAACAGTTAAT
Source organism: Taxillus chinensis (assembly GCA_023512835.1). NCBI lineage: Eukaryota > Viridiplantae > Streptophyta > Magnoliopsida > Santalales > Loranthaceae > Taxillus > Taxillus chinensis. The sequence continues at coordinate 28,284,480 of CM042090.1, forward strand.
TTTTATGCAAATTCAATTAGAAAAAATATTAATTGATGATGTGCTTAACTTTCTTGAGATGCATTATTGTACAGTCAGATTAAAAAAATCTTTCACTCCGTTGGACTTTGTGTCAAGCTTGGAATTAATGTTTTAACTTGTAACATGTTTGTTGATTAATTGCATTAAATGAAGATAAATCAGTGATTATCTCTGAAGGTGAAATAAGAAGTTTAATTGGAAATCCATGGACACCAAACATTTGCAAATATAAAGAAGTTTTTGTCAAATAACTTGTACCTCTGCTACACCCAGGGTCTTGCTTTGCCTAAAGCGTGCTTTAAGAATTGCAAATGCTGCTCAGCAGATGGCCAATGTGACACGAGGTAGCAGTGGATCAGTATTGCTCTTTGTTGAAATTCTGAACAAGTAAATTTCTCCTTGACATTAAAAGCTGGATTCCTTGCTTCTTCATTGTTTATTGAATTGCTCTATGGAATTTGACAACATTAAAAAAACTTTTCATTTAATCCTCAGGTACCTCTATTTCTTTGAGAAAGGAAACCCACAAATTACCGTTGCTGCCATTCAAAGTCTAGTTGAATTAATAACCACTGAGATGCAAAGTGACAATGCCACATCTGATCCGGCTGCAGATGCTTTCCTCGCAAGCACTTTACGATACATTGAGTTCCAAAAGCAGAAAGGCGGTACCATTGGTGAGAAATATGAGCCCATTAAGGTGTGAATTCCCATAAAACCTTATCAACGAGTCAAAGAAATGGTGTTTTGACCGCTGGAAATTGCTCTCGCTGGGATGATGAGGTGACGGCTTTGTTTTGTGGGAAGTAGTTTCATGCTCCCTTACTATGAAAAAGTAGCTTCATGCCCCCTTGTCTGATATGATGAGACATTGTTTTCCTGCAAGATTTTCTTGTGCAGATATTTCTGTATACTTTCTGCTGCCTTAGCATTCTCATTGACAACAGATGTAGTGTTGGAATTTACTCAGGTGGAATTTGGGCGTTTTGTTTTACACCATTCTTTCTCGTTTTTCTTTTGCATCCTATTATTATGGACAATGATAAGATACACCTGAAGTGCCAACTTCGACGTTTTTCTATGCGCAACTTTTCGTCATCATTATCTGGTATCTTCGGTCCAAAGAAGTCCAAATCAAGTGTTTTTACATTCAGGATAACCAACTTCCTACCATTTGCTTTTTCATCATGTTTCTTATCCTAATCTGGTTGGAATTACTAAATCTGCATAAACTATTTTATAGTGAAGTGAGCAATTTTTTGATGTGTTGGGAAGTAAATTTGAGCAAATTTGCGTTGTATTAGCATTGAAATCTAAATGGGATATATGCGATTATAAACTATTCTCGAAATATATTTTATTGAAAAAGTTTAACAGATTATGATGAAAATTGATAAATGAAAAGTTATAATTTATTAAAAAATTTAGTTCAAATAAGCATTTATAATTTTAAAAAAACATTTGTGAGTTCATTGTCGTGATCTTATAAACATTATAAATTCATTCTAATGATTGCGTGTCATGCAATCCCGGTCATGATTCATGACCACCTAAAGTTACGAAGTGAAAGTAATACAAAGTAAAAGTAATTAAGTCATTTCGTTGGACGTGAAATTCTAGTACTTAGCTACCCTAAGCTCATTTTCCACCTATTACTGATAGAGAACCCATTATGGACATGAACAAACGACGTTAATGTGTCCCCCATAATTCCGTCATTTGCCCCCTATCCTAAATTTATTTTCTCATGACAAATAGGCCAGGCAAGCTAATAAATACAACCTGCAGGGTCTGGTTGGGGCGGCAGAAACAAGTTGATTTTGTGGAAAGAATCAAGCTTTTATGATAGGCCAAACCACAAACCAAAGAATAGAACTGTGATTAATAAATAAATAAAAAAGTTCTCCAATCACAAGAAAAATCAAACCCTGGCATTAAGGAGGTAGACAACCATTGAATCTGTACTCAACACTTACAAATCACATAACCCAGAAAAGAAAGAAAGTTGGAAGAAAACGCCAACAAGCCGCCTAACCGTCAGATTCCCCAAAATTGTGAGTCGAGACCAGAGGAAAGCAAGCTGCTTCCTTGAGAGTAAGGGGAAGAAAGAGAATTTGAGCACGGAAGGAAAGGGCGGGACTCGTGAGGGTCATTTTTTATTAGATGACAGTTCTTGATCATAATATGGAGCAGGCCTTCTGCACCTTCCCCTTCTTTTTCTTCTGCTTGGGCGGTTGAAGCACAACTTTGATGGCCTGATCAAAGACACCCTTGATGTTCTACAAATATAAGGGAATTGTTTTGAAACGATGTACAAAAAAGGAAAAGCAAAATCACATTCTCATAAAAAAACTGACGATTGACTAACATCATACCTGCTGTGTTTTGGAACTGCATTCAATGTAAGCAGGTGAATTGATCAGTTTCCTGAGCTCCTCTCCCTTGATTAGGAAAAGGATAACAGTAAATTTTAAAAAGTTTCGTGAAGGTGGGCAGAAATCAACAGGGAAAAAAAGAAAAAAAAATTGTCTGAATCAATTAGAAGACAAATACATCATTCGAATAATTAGGGGGCAAAATTCATTACCTGGACAGAAGTAATGGGCACAGCTCCTGGATGGTCCAAAAAAAACTGCTTATCATCACGTAGATCTAGGACAATAAAAAGCGGCATTTTTAACCAGCAATGAATAATTTGCAACTATTTTTTTACAGAAGAAATCAATGCATACAGACACATAATATTTGGCTCACGAGGTTTGATATAATGACTAGATATAATCATGCAACATCAAATGGAAAATCATTTGATGATAAAACCGAGATTAAAAGATAACAACTATCCCTTGAGCGGAGAAATTTTTTTTTCTTAAATCAACAACATAAAAGGAAATCTAACCAAGCTTTGTTCCAACAAGTACTATTGGGACACCGGGTGCATAGTGCTTCAACTCTGGAATCCACTGAAAAGTCAACCAAACATATGCACTATATTAGCAAAGGAATATACCATGTTTTATCTGAAAATGGCAATTAGTAACTATCAGTTGACATCCGACACAAGTATAACATAACTTCCTAATAAATTATCAGTCCTCACTAACCTTCTTTGAAACATTTTCATAGCTTGCCTTGCTAATGAGAGAGAATGCGAGAATGAAAACATCTGCACCACGATAGCTCAAAGGTCTTAATCTATTGTAATCTTCCTGGCCTGTTTGAAAACTTTAAGAAGTCAAACCCATAAGGAAAACTACAAAATTATGTAGGTAAATAGAACAAATAATTAGAGACCATTCAAATGTACCAGCAGTATCCCACAACCCAAGATTAACAGTGCTGCCATTGACAACCACATTTGCACTGAAATTATCGAAAACAGTTGGCACGTAGTCCTGTTCATTATGATACGGGAAAGCATTACAAAATTACCATAGCAAGTCTGAAAGGTTGTCATATTTTGCAAAATTTAACAATCTTCTTCTTCTAAAAAAATTGATTCTATGCCTTATCATTTCCTCAGGACTTACTAGTAATTCTTAGAAGAATGTTCACATAGAAAAGGGTTCAGCACCAGGCAGGACCCAAAAATTCCCCAATCATCTCCCTCATTTTCCCATAATTTATCCGAGCAGTCTGCTCTCGCAATGTTCTTTAACAACTTCCCAGCAGTAATGACAATGATGATAATAGTAAAAGAACATCACAAACCCTAGAATTGAAAAACAATGACGACTCACGGTGGGAAAGGTGTTGCTGGTGTAGGAGATGAGCAAACAGGTTTTCCCCACAGCGCCATCCCCGACCGTAACGCATTTGATAAACCTCGAAGCACTCATCGCAGCAACCTCGTCAGATCTCCACCGATCGAAGACCTGATCACAGAACAAGAACGAACCCTAATCTCTCTGTCTCCCTCTCTCCCTCTCCTCCGATCGTCGACTTCTCCAAAAACTCCAAACGAACACGGAACCTATGCAAAATTGAAGCCCTGACAAAGATCATTCGCCAACAAGAAGGAAGAAGATCAGAACCCTAAGCGCGACAAGACGCACATTGATTTGCCGTTCGTTCGAGATTGAGGGTCGGAGATCGATAATTGAGGATCGAGGAGGTTAGATCTCTTCGCTACGCGAGCGCGAGAGAGCGAGACTGCATTGTGAGTTTTGTTTTTGTAGCCGCGAAACAACCCCGTTTGAAGCGTTCGCCAACTAAAACGCGTCGATTTCATACTTATTTTTTCTAAAAATGGGGAGGAAAAATAAAACAAAACATAAAAAGTGACAAAAGGAAAATGGAAGAAAATTAATATTTCACGACCTTCCAATGAAATTTTTTCTCAATCCTATGAGTAATTTTAAAAAATTTAATTCATATGAAGATTAATAACTTGTATTAATGAATTATCTTGCCAACCCTCCCACTAAGTGCAATTTTTTAAACTCTTTGTTGATTTTTTCCCTCCTTCATCTTTTCTTTTGTTTATGTTACGAACTTCAATTAATCAAGATAATGTTAGTTATGTGTAAATCATGTGTCTAGATTTAACATTATCAGTTTTATTTGATTAAACCACATTTAACTCCGTCAACCAATCTATCTTGATTATTGGGCCATCAAAATAAAATATAGTAATATATTAATATTATGTATCAGGCATATCTTACCTATTTTCATGACCTTGCTTTGGCTTTTTAATCGAGGATAGTATGAAAATTTATACCAGTTTGATAATGTTGTGTTGTATTTTTAAAAAGTTTATTTTTAAACCTTCTAAGAAAATATGCTATAAAATAAATAATTGAGTGTTTGATAAAATATAATTTTTAAAGTATTATAGTTCTTATGATAAGTGTTATGTAAATTAAAATTTAAAAGATAACACGTCTTAAATTTTAACATGCAAAAACTAGTGTTCCACAAAAAAGTGAGTGTTTAATGTAACGGTGAGTGTTCTTGTGTTAAAATGTGTAAAAAAAAATGATGTGAATCCCCAGTCGTTTCACATGCATCGTTCTTTTCATCTCATTTCATATGTGTTAAGGTGTAAAATGGCTCATTGGTTTGCGAACTTGCAATCTTTGAGTTGTGCAACCCTCGTGACCTGTCAACTTGTCTTTCCACGTAGGGGTATAAAATGGCCCGATTCGTCATGTAGCGAAGATTAATGGGCCAGTCCATTTAGGCTCGTAAATTTGTTTCAGTCTGGTCCGCAGACTAATCTGTTTTATTTATTTATTTAAATATGACAAAATTAATTTTTATTAAATATTTAAAATTTTGAAATTTTAAAATCATATTTAATTGTTTATGTTTCTAAATTTTAATTTTAAAATTAATAAGTTTAGAATTTATGTATTAATATATTAGGTATAATAAGTAATATGTTCAATAAATAAATAATGGTCCGTGGATTAGTCCGCGTCCGCACGGATTTGGTCCGCACAGACCGGGCCTAAATGGACCAATCCGTTTTAGGCTCGTGATTGAAATAGATCAGATTTTTCCTGATCCGGTCCAATCTAGTCCGCACAATTTATAGACTGGTCCGTGAACCACTGGTCCATTTTACACCCCTATTCCTGAGCCCTCAATCACAAGTTCACAGGTGACCACCTATTACTATTCACCGAATATCAAATACCAAATTTTAATTACCAAATACTAGATTGTAATCACCAACATACCATTTATTCAATTGTCAATTCAAATTATACATATATTGACATAGTCAAACCATCAAATGACATTAAACATAATTTAATTAATAATCATGTAGAGACCCGTACCTGTGAGTGGTGGAAAGTTAGGCCCCGAATAGATTTTATTTATTTTTAATAATATGATTTTAATATGTTAAAAATATAAATAGATATTAATCATTTTATTTATTATTATTGGATTAATATTATTATTAAGTTATTATTATTATTATTATAGAGTATAAATATAAGGAACTAGGGTAGAAACCCTATTTTTGGTTGTGCGTGCGCGAGCTTGGCAGGAGAGAGCACAGGTTTGAAGCAGCGAGATTTGAAGCAAACCGTCGAGTTGATCATTCAAGGCTATAATCATGTAGGTGATTCTTAAATTCCACTATTGTATAAATACAGGTTGGTTTTTAAGAGTTCGTATTTAATCTGTTTAGGTTTATATAAGTATATGTGTAGATGTGTATTCGTATGTATAGATTCTGTGATGTTTTACGTGTTCTGGGCTTGGAGGGGAAAGACCACTTAACGCCGTCCATGGATCGATCGCACGCCCGCACGCTGGTATGGGGAGGACGGAGCAGCGGCGGCTGTGGCTGAGTCTGCTGTGACGTGATGTGCGCTGGCAGCAAGGGGGGAGAGGGGAGAACGGTTCAGATGTCGTGCGCCGGAGGGAGGTAGATGAGGGACGGTGGCGTGGCTGCTACGTGCCGGGGAGGTATGAGGCGCTGTCGTTGCGTGAGAGAGAGAGAGAGAGAGCACGGCCGGCGACGTTAGCTTCTCCAAGGCCACCGTGAGCCTGGCGCCAGCGTGTGGGAAGGAGGGGGAAGGACGCGGCGTGCCCTCCTGTGTCTGCGAACCGACACCAACCCTAACGGGTTGGTGTGTGTGCGTTGGGCCGGTACCCCCCCCCCCCTAGTTTTCTTTAAAAAAAATAGCATAATAATAATAGTAATAATAGGGGAGAGAGCTTTTAACTTGGGAATATATATATATATATATATAGTATATATATGTGAATATTATCGAGATTGATATGATTCATTTAAATAAAAAAAATTGTTGTGTGGTTTAACTATTTAAATAGTTGGGCTTATACAGTTAATCTGGTTTAACGAATAATGTTTGGGTTTGACTTCGTTTACCATACCAAATATAATTCCGGATTGGACTTGATTAGTTTAATTAAATTAATATTGTTGGATTGTCATTATCTGTATAGTGATTTAAACGTCATTTGTGGTCTGTTATTGTTGGTTTAGCGTTTACATGTAGTTGCATGATGTGATACCAGACTTTGAAATTATTACTTGTTGGGTGCGTGTGGATTTGGTGGTGAAATTATTTGGGTTAACCATGGGTCCCACTTAGGGCTAGCAAGAGGCCGCAGGTCCCCAATGTGGCTGGTAACCCAGGGGTCCCATATGTGGCTGTTTGACGTTAGGGAAACTGTGGGTCTCACATATGGCTTCAGGAGGATTGGATACCTGGAGTTAATGAGTGTTGTAGTTGAACTATTGTGATTGTTCGGTGGCATGATGCCTTGGCTTGTGATTTGATATAATATAAACTGTAATGAATTACAACACTACACTGGCACGCATACACTCACCATACAGACCTAGGGGTTAGCGTGAAATGACAATGGAGTTGGAGATCACCTACTGGGCACTCGTGCTCACCCTACTTTATCTTTTTTTTCTTCAGGTCGTAGGGAGTAACTGGTGGAGCCATAGCAGAGCTAGTTGGAGCATTTTCAGTGTAGGGTTCATTTTAAGGACTTATCCTTTTACCTTCGATTATTTGATTATTTATTTTCCGGACTTGGTTCCGTGACAGTTGTACAAACTTGATTAGCTGGACTTCAGCAATTTTATTTGCAGACATATTTATTACTGACTTGTATGTTGCATTGGAATATTTACAAGTACAATGCTACCCCCGTTGTAGTATTGTACAGGGTTGAATCAGTCACCAACCCCTCGACCCCTGGAGTGGGCGTGGGGAAGTCGCGTTCCTGATTTTGTGAGTGCTCAGAATTTGGGGGCGTGACAAATCATTCATCAATTACAATATAGAGTTATAGAGCAAATTGCCGCAAAGGCACATCCTACATAGGTGCATAGTTCATTTCCTTATTCCCTCATCTAGTTGTCCTCCTTTTGTCCGGTCATCCTCTTCCTTATCCAACCAACAGAGCTCTTTTGTTGTCCTCGTTGAGCTGTTGTCATCCATGGTTCATTGCATGCTCGCCCTCGTTGTTGTCCTCCTTAGATCGCATCTCTTACCTCGTGTTGTTGATTAGATAAATTATAAATTCCATTTGCGGCGGCAGATCTAGCTAGCGGCTCCAACTATCTACTCCTTGCTTGTCTTCTCAAATTGCTTTGGCGTTCACATTGGAGGATCACATCATACTGTTTTGTTGTCGGGCTCTATGGTAATAATTTTAATTTGTGGCATCCTTTATACTTTTCATTTACGATGAACTTTAATTTCATTTAATTGTTAATACTATTAATGATATTATTGTTTTTAGTATAATGCGCGAGATATGCATTGTAGAAATAATAATAAAAATACTCCCATAATAATATTTGAATAACATTATTCGGAAATAAATAAAATATTATTTCATGTGGTTGGTTAAGCTGATAAGAGATGTCTCATTTAGAATAGTAGAGGTCGGGCGTTCAAGTCTCGTTCCTCTCCATCGTAGGATTTTAAAAATAAAAATAAAAATAAAAAATAAAAAATAATTTTCAAATAAATATAACAAAATATTTTTTGTGATAGTCTAAGAACATTATCTTAAAACATAAATATAATATTTAAATATTGTTAACATTTTATTTATGTAATAAAATTATTATTCAAATATAAAAAATTAATTTTTAGAGGGTGTTATTATAATTTCATATGATTTTTTGTTATAGTGTGATATTTTTATTATTTAAGATACGATTTAAATAGATTTTAATTAAATCATTATTTATTCAGCCGGATTTGAGTCGTGTCGGGTTTTGGAAGGGTAACCAAACGGAGCATTCCAGAGACCGCCTCTAAAAAATCCCGCCTTTTTTTGGGTTCATCTCTAGGGTTCGGTCGTTTGGTTCGGCTGCCTGCATTTCCAGAGACCGCCATGGGGAAAAGGAAGACCATTGTGATTTCCTCGTCCGACGACACCGCCTCTCCTTCGCCGCGTCCCAGCTCTCGCGGTCCTTCGAATCCGAATCCAAAATCCAAGCGCTCGATTGCTCGCCCCAATGCGAACAGAACGAACCCTAGGGGACCGAAGAGGCCTCGCCTTTCTGCTTCTTCTCGGTCTCGACTCACCACCGATTACGACGCCGTTGATGAGGTTTGTACGTTCGTTTCGTTGTCTGTTTCCATCATTAGACGATGCTGCACCAACCGTCAAAATTTAACAACCAAACATCCCTTAGCTTTTGGTTTCAAAAATTTAAAAACACGCTTAACAATTGTAAAATGTGCTTAAACACGAAAAACAAAACAACTTTGTCCACCTCCACCTATCCCTTTCCCGTTTTCATAGCGTATTTAAGTAGAAAAATAACTGCTTCAAACACACATTCAACACAGACACACAAAATCACTTTTGCTAAACATGTTTTTTTTTTTTTTTTTAAAATTTATTTTAAAAAAGAAATGTAAAAAAAAGATAAAAACAAAAACTAACGTTACTGCACGTGCCTATAATTATTAGTTTTGTTTTGATTTTAGTATCCAAGACTTAGTTTTTGCCAATCGATGCAGCTCAGGTTCTTCTGTGAAGACTTTGAAGAAGGGTTTAGTGGGTTCAAGGTACCTCCTGGTATGCTAGCCGTGTTTATTATCGATATATGTCTGAAATGTTCTGTTTACAAATGCAAGTTTTTCTCACTGCAACCGACACATTTCCTTTGCAATTTGAACAATGCAATAGGTAGTCTCCCCATTTATCATTGCTATCATTATCATCATCTTCTTTTTCTTGTGTAGTTAGCAACTATAGAATTCACCTTATGCATTCATTTTTTAATATGCATATTTGATGTTTCCTTATATGTTCTTTTGATCACTGCTCTGCTATCTATAATCTATTCACTCTATAGTATAGAGTAGCCTACATATATTCAATTGCAACATCTCGAAATTGACCATTCGGTGTCTTGAATTAATTTCAAGCTAATTTTCTAGCATTTGTTGCCCTTTAAATTTATTATCACTTATTTTGTACTGGTATTTTGCATATTGTTTTCATTTTATGCTTTGTCCGTGTATTGCACCTGATGCTATGAGGATATGAAAATATGAATCAGGTTTTGGGAAGGAGCGTAAAGAATTATGGGTTGATAAATATGAACCCCATTCGTTCCAAGAGCTTGCTGTACACCATAAAAAGGTAAGAGTTAACTTCCTCGAATTGCAACTTCTAGTGTTTCGAGTGATTTATTGTCCTTTTATATGCAGGTTGAAGAAGTTAAGATGTGGTTTGAGGAAAGATTAAGAATGAGGCCTGTAAAGGTAAATCTGTAGCAATGGGTGTTTTTGTGGTGAGGTTGTTTGCTTTATTGCTTTCTCATTTTGCTGCACATAAGAAATAAAACGTTCTAGCAACTTGGCGTCAAGATTGTGAACTTTGGGTTTTTGTATTTTTTTCACTTTTTCTGAAGAATTCCATGGGTATTTTATTTTAATTATCACATATTGAACTAGAGATCTCTTTGTGTTGTGGCTCAAGTTACTGTGTATTATCTATTTGGCTCATATGCATTTAATATAATTTGTTTTCCCATGCTGGAGGGGTGTTCTTTGTTGGTACACATTACCAACTGTGGTTGTATTCTCACACACCAAATATCTAATACAATTGGACTATAAGAATGACACATTGACAATAGAAGGGCATTGATTATGGACATAACATAAATGAAATTTATAAACCATAAAACCATTTAAACCAATTACATCATTGGGCTTCTAAGATCTAATATGCATCAAAAGCTTTTGACATGTGGACATCAGTAAAAAAGAATTGTATCTGTATCCTAAATCCGAATTTGACATTTAGTAAAAACATTAACTTTATATATTACTAATAGCTGTCAATCATTTTCCAATATTGTTTTTGTTTTGTTTTGTTTTTGTCTATCTACAAAACTCTGTGCTGAAATATAGACTGGTATTGGTTTTCCTTATGGTGCTTGGGCTTCCTTTCGAATTGTTAAGAACTCAAAAAATAACTTAAGTGTGATGTCTGTATATATTTTAAACCCACAATGTTTTTTCCTTTTCATTTTCTCAGGAGGCATTCCATAGCCATGTACTTGTCGTCACTGGACCAGCAGGTGTTGGAAAATCTGTATGTAATTTCTATTTTCTATGTAGTTCTACTTTAGTTTTCTTGTGATGTTTTAATTATTAATTACTTGCTCATATTATTTTATCTCACAGCGCTGTGAAATAATTTAATTTGTGGAAAGTTTATTAAAATGCATCAGTTCATGCCTTTTATGCTCTTTCATTTGTCACCTTAAATATATATATGCAGCAAAGATGTATGTTCTGAATTTTGAGCCATGAAAATGTCAGTTCGTCTTTCTTCCTGATAGAAATTTATAACCTGTTGATTTTCATACCATCATTCCCATAATGGATCCAAGTTTGTTATTATATCTTGCTTATATCTCATATGCTCATTGTTGGCACTATAAACTTAAGTAGCTCATCGTATAGGCTACTATTAAGGTGATTGCGTCTCATCTTGGAGCCACTTTGCGTGAATGGAGGGCACCTACACCAACTATTTGGCAGGAGCATGTACATAACTCTAATTCAGGTAGTAAGTTACTTGCTTTTCATCGGCAAGACTTTTGCTTGATACTTGGTTTGTGTCATGCCTTAAAGAGGTATAATTCTTTCTGGATCAGGTTGGAACTGAAGAGTTTTACATGGTACCTCTTCTTTCAGTGAGTCTAAGTCTGTAAGTTCTTTGAACAAATAAAAAGGGGCCGTTAGGGTGGGGTTGAAGTTATTAGTTGGCAATGACAAAAGTGGTTCATATCTGTCAATTGTAAGTGAATGAATGCTATTATTGAGGGACTTAGTCTTATATATTGGTTGTGTCCTTGGGTTTATGAGTTAGAGCGTTAAACTTGAACTATAAACAAATAATAATAATAATAAAATAACACTCTCCTCAAGTGTGTGCGCACATATTAAAAAGTCCTAACTTATTGTACCATAGTGGTTTGTAAAATCATATGTTCTTTACTAATTTTATCTTGTATGAACTAATTTAAGATCACCATTAATCATTTTATCAGGAACAAAGGGACAAACAACTTTCATGCATCTTGTGTGCTCATAAAAACTAGATTGTTGGTACTGTGCATCACAAGCTTATTATCACGATGCAATACGAATGGCTCTTTTATTGATTGTAGTCCAATCTCAACCAACAACATAAGTATCGAATTTAATTCTTTTGTTATATTTGCTATGGCATGGTATTTAGCGTCAACACTTCAACAAGAGACCATAGTTCTTTGATCTATATACAAATATTAATGAATATAAAGCATAATTTTTAAAGCATCTAAGCAAACCAAAGCGATCGGAGGGAACTCGGATGCCTTAGTGACAGTGCTCGCAAAGTGGCTAAAATGTAATGTAATTAAAATTAATATAAATTCTAAGAAAATATGATAAATAGTGCAACTTTGTATTATTAGTAATTAGAAAGCAAAGTTCTAAGTAAAATATAATAGATGTAAAAATTTAAAGTAACATTATTACCTAATTAATAATCTAACTTAAATAAATATTTAATATAAATAATTAAATAATCCAAAAATAAATAATAAATTGATTAGATTTAATTTATTCATCAGAATTGAAAACAAAGAGATGAATTGAATTTTTTATTTACCAAATAAAATTTTAAATAATAGCATTAATGTATCAAATTAATAATAGATTAATAATTAAATTTAATAATATCAAATCACTTAAAAATCAAATTCCATAAAAATCAAAATTATTAACCATATATAAAAAACAATAATTAAACTTATTGATACAACCATACAAAAACTAGAAAGTAACATGAATGTCGAGCGAACAAAAAATTTAATAGTAACAGCAACAATTGTTATGGTCTTATTCTAAAAATAAATAAATGCTTTGCCAACATAGCATTTAAAGTGATGCTAAAGCATCTGTTCCCTTGCTCCCCCACTAATGTAGTGCTTGACAACAATGATATCAAAGATAGAGGTTGGGGGGCTGTTAGGGGCCATAATCTCCCTTTTTTTTACTTTAACAGTTTAATAAATATACATATATAATGATAAGTGTATATAATAAGTGATTAATAATTCAAAATTATATATATAATCTACCTAGAAAATAATAATTTATAATTGCCCATTATATATATATACACACAAACCAAGGTTAATAAATATATATAACTTTTTGAGAAATATATATAACTAGTTAATATATTTTTATTAATTGATTAATATATATATATATATATCTCTTGGAGGCATTAATCTTTGGAAATATGTATATATGTAATTTTAAATTTTTTTATTTATAAATAAGTTACTATAATATTAGTAAAATTCTTTTAAAATAATAAAATTTTAATTTTATATTAGTGTGATGTTAATATATAATCGTTAATATAAAATCTCTATGATCGTAGGTGTGAAGTAACAAATTATATGATCGTAGTCAGTTAATATATAGTCATAGATTAATGAATTTATATTAACATGAGTCATCAAGTCATGAATTAATCTAATTTATATTATAGATAATAATATATAATTATATATATAATATAAAATGAGTAAGTTAATTAAATAAGTCATATAAATCTATTAGATCAATATAAATTTATCTAAAGTCTGATATATATGAATTATATATATATATCAATAGTCATATAAAACATCCTTCTATTCATATAAAGTGTGATTCATGATTGTTAATAGACAAAGATTTTATATTATATGATTATAAGTGCAATATGATTTAAAAGTCATCAATAAATTAACCGACCATCATATATATATATATATATATATATATATATATTCTTAAAATTGTGAAACACAACTTATGAAGAATAAGGTCCAACAAAAATTAATATACCTACGAATGATTTGATTTGTATAAAAAGAATTACGCTTCTATATTGTCACTCTAATATATGTATATATAGAGTAATATTTTTAGTTTGCATCAGTATTTAAATTTGATTAGTAATATGACTTATTATCCTAAAGCGTTAACAATGAAGATGCTGCTAACTACAATAGTATTAAATAGATTATATAATTTTTAAAAAGTTATCTATAGAGAATTTGATGAATTTTTTATGCTTGTATGGTATTACTTATGATCTAGATATTGTTAATAGTAATTATTTAAATATGAGTTAAAATAATCTTAACAGTTTGTATCTCGATCTCCCTAAGACAATTTTTCTGGATCCATCGCTATATGATAATATAGGCACATATGTCCATACTTCTCTTTTAAAATAACAATAGTTAATATATATATACACATACATATACTTGCATTTATGAATAATTAGAAAGGTCTTTGTTCTGTACATTATGAATATTAAATTTGTTGAAATTGATTACTATCAAATTCCTTCTAGATTAGGAACTTAAGGAATGAGTTTTTCCATAATTTTGCTGGTTTATGAGAAATCAAGAATTAATGTAGAATGCATAGTAATATTACTTTTTACCTGAAGTATATGCAGTTTGTTAGATTGTTATATATTAATTTTATTTTCTGTATCATGCCATACATATGATTTTAGTCTAAAAACTAAGCTGGAGTTGAACCACAAATAACATTTTAATTTTAGACTAATTAAAGTTAAATTATAAATGGAATCACTGTAAATTCTTTTTTGTGATTTTTGTTTATAATTGGAACTACAAATTAAAACATTAAAATAGAATGCAAATGTGGTGGGTGGACTGATGTGGATTAGTCTATTGCTAGTGAATTTTCTATTGTTATTTATTTATTTTTATGAAAGTTTTATTGGAAGTGATGTGGTATTGAATAGGTAAATCTAGATTTGCTAGTTTGACCTAGATATCTTGCTTAAAAAGGCAAATGAATGACAAATGAAGGACTAATCAAATATCAAATTAAATAAAAATGTATTTAATTATACTATTTTAAACACTATAATTAAACACTCAAAATATTCAATTACTATAGTCTATAGTAAATTTATCACGAGTAGGGGTTGGTAAAATGGGAATTGGCTGTCCATAGTTAGGGCTTCGAAAAATGCAATGGAAGCTTCAAAGTGTAGGCCTGGTACAGAATTCAATGGACATGTGGATATTGCAGGTGGTGTAGTGGGCGTATTGGAGAGATGGGGACAGTACTGGTGGTGGTGGACGTCACTGTGCTTACGGTGCAGGAGGTTATGGAAGGAGCTACGCCTGAGGGTTTGATGGTGTTGGCAGTACCCCTGGAGTGTGAGAGCAGTGTTGTTGTGACGGGATGGTGCAGTTGCTGCTGTAGACTATAGTGGTCTTGTGTGGGACGTCGCTGCTGTGGATGTGGTCTTTAGGTGAGAGCTACATTGTGGTGTTGGTTTAGGGTCTCTAGGTTAGTGCTACATTGCAGAGTCGGCATGGAGGCTGGTGGACAGGCTGGAGAAGTTTACCAGAGGAGGGCGATGAGCATGTGCAAGAGCTGCTGGAGTTTGCCATGAGGGTGAATGGGCTAGCTGTAAGTTTAGTGCAAATAGTATTGCAGCGGCTGGAATATGCCAGTGCAGCCAACTTGCATAGTCCGGTGGGGGGACATGGTGTGAGACATGGAGTTGCCATTGATGTTCTGTGGTTTTCTTTTTAATTTTTTTCATCAACGCAGATAAAACATGCAAAAAACAACAAAACCAATCTTTAAATAAAACAAAAATAAATATTATAAAGCAATAATGATAAATATGCAAAAGGATATAATAATACTATTAATACATATAAGAATAAGTATAACTAAAAATCCACAATTAAATTATTTTTGGCATTAAACTCTAGAACTATCTTTAATCAGTGAGAAGTAACAATTTAGCAATATTTAGCCGATTGAACTTCATACCAAAATATAATTAATGAGTTATTTTAGTGATAAACACATTATTTATTCTTTTTCAATAATTTCAACCCAATAATATGTAATAACACAAATAACATAACGATTTACTCTTATTAAAAGAATAATAAATCTAATTTTAATAAATAATACTTGATGTGGGCAACATAAGATAAATTCTGAACTTCACCGCAACAATGGTTGTAATGGAATTACCTAAAAGTTTAGGATATATTTATTTTTTTCATTTTTATTTTCTGTTTTTGTTTTTAAAATGCGATAGCTATTTTTAAGTAAAAAAATAAAAAACTGAAAATAATATTTTTTTTTATAAGTAAAAAAAGCTTATTAGAAAAAGGACGCACCCAAGGAGTGTGTGAAAAGTTGGAGTATAAGAACAAGCTCAAAAGAAATAAGTTGTAACAACATCACAAAAAGAAAAAAAATTAAAACACGACTGAAGTAAACACTATTAGCAAAAGGGATATGGGAATTAGTCATACAATGAAAGAATGGAGTTTGAAGCCGAGAAAGACATTGCAATGTAGTTATTAGGCCACATGAACACCTCACCAACCAGCGGAAGATCAACCAAGCCCAAAACATCAATAAACTTAGAAAACCCAACCATTAAAGGAGTAAACCCCATCGAACTCATTTTCTTAGAAGGAAAGCACACAATTCCCTCGAGACACCACGACACCTCTCACAAGCAGTACAAACTAGAAAGCTCATCCCATAATAGATGCCTATCATTGGCAAGATGAGGACCGTACACCTTGGAGAACATCCATGCCTCAACATATCCAAAAAACAGCCAATTCACAAAAAGACATTGCCACAGAAGCTTCACGATATTTGCTATCACATTCTCTAGCTTATTCTCCTGATCACGAAGCCCTCATATATTTCACGATAGGAGTTGCAAATTCATTGGGCTAATGCAAGGTCCCCCTTAAGAGCCAATCTAGTCATCTGTCCCGAACTAGAAGTTCGAAAAATCTAACATTATAATTAATCAAAGAAGCAAGCCTTTTAAGCCCCTGTACACCTCTAGATTCCGTGCTCGTGGGCTAACGAGAAGGCCAGGCAATAACCTTCTAGCTTTGATATCCCATAACAAATTAGAAGTAGCGATTTCAAATTCCTCATAACTCACCCTCAACACCTTTTTCATTTTTCGGGGCCTAAAAATTGAGTTTTTTTTGTTTTTCATTTTTAGTTTATGTATTCAAAAATAGTTATGCACTTTGAAATAAAAATATAAAATAGGCAAAATAAATACGTCTTTAAGGTCTATTTTATTTTATTTTTTTTAGTTTTGAAACAAAATTTCAAAATGTTCCTTTCAAAGCTGATTTGCGAAAATATCTTTTTTGGTGGTTTTACTTAAAAATACATAGGTTTGCTCTTTTTTTTAAAGGCCCAATCTTTTTTTCTCTCTGGTATGACTGCACAACTAAAAAAAAATCTATTATCTTTCTTTCTCTCCTTTGTTTACTAGTTAGGTATATTCATCACACATACTCAATCCTACAACCAATCCACCCTCTGAAGTATCTTTCAAAGGAATTTTTTTCACAAAACATCCCAAGGAATTGGGTGTATGCAAATGTTTTCATTGCTCTACTCTTTCCGTCATCTCCATCATCCATTGTTCCAGTCCATGGTTGACTTTTTATTAGGTTGACTTGAGAAAGTATGGGTACGGTTGATTGAGGTATTTTATATATTTATTTTCAGAATGTAATAGTTATTTTTGAGTACATAACAAAAATAAAATAACCAACAAATGTTTTGATTTTGAGGATTCTCTAAATTGAAAATAAAGTTTTTCGATTTATAACCAAATATAGCTATTATTTTTTGAAAACGATAACAGAAAACACTCCAATCAAACATGTTCTATTTTAAATTGATAGAGATGATTCCAATTGAAGAAACTATCCTTCTTTTCATTTGGGTTTTCAGCTGAAAATTTTGATGTTGGGTGCTTTGGATTAGCTGGAAAGTTTTAGAAGCGGCAGCTAGAGCTGGAATAAGAGATGGTTGGTTATGAGCCTCACCCTTTGAGTTAGCCTGGTATTGTGTCTGTCGCGTAATTTGATGTGCTTCTGGATGAATAAATTGAATTCCTCATCCCTCAATAAGAACAGAAACGTAGTTCAAAAAGTTTTCCAAATGATTAATTGTTTTTAAGAATGAAAAAGTTGTTTTACAAAATCAATTTCCAAATGCATAGTTTTATTTGCTTTTCAAATTATTTTTTAGACTATTTCTAAAAACTGTTAATGAAAAAAATAAATAAATACAAAGTCAAATAGGCCCTTACGTTGTCAGGTTTTGAGCCGACACTGTATTTCCAGTGTTGACATATATGAAGATTGCATTTGATAGTAAGATATCAGATTAGTAATTGTGTCCACATTCCTGCCAATAGTACATGTAGATGATTGGGAGTTGCATATTTTTTGTGATATGAGTTTACTAATTATGGATTTGACCAATTAATTTTTAAGGTACACTCTACACATCCAAGTTAGATGAGTTCGAACATTTTGTTGAAAGAACAAGGAAATTTGGGTTACTTCCTGCATCTTTTGCTGGTGACGCAAAGGCAGCAGCCATACTCTTAATTGATGATCTTCCAGTGGTAAATGGAAATGTGGCTTATAAGAGACTTAATAGCTGCTTGCACCATCTTGTGCAGTCAGCTCACATTCCCACAGCCATTTTGGTCACTGATTATGGTAAAAGTGACATGATTGACAGCCCTGCTCATTCCTTTGAAAAAATTCAGCTGTCTCTTCAGAGTGCTGGTGCTTGTAAGGTTTGGTTCTGAATGAATCTTTCTTTTGCATTGATGTTAGAAGATGACTCCTGTGTTTTTGGGTATTGATTTCAAGGTGCCTCTGAAACTTTCAGGTTAGTTTCAATCCTATCACAGTAAACTCCATCAAAAAGACACTTTCTAGAATCTCTAGACAAGAGCAATGCTACCCCTCTTCTGAACAGATTGATCTGATTGCAAATGCCAGCGGAGGTGATATCAGACATGCAATTACATCTTTTCAGTTCTTCTGTTTGAAACCAGATCAGGCGCTTTCATCTTCTCTTTCCAACCACAGTCCTGGTTGTATGGAAGGCAAATGTGATGGGTCCAATTCTTTGGATGATATAGTGTCATTACCATTTGGCAGAGATGGGACACTTTCTCTATTCCACGCACTGGGAAAATTTCTGCACAACAAAAGAGGGACTGAAGGTGCCCTTTTGTTAGGTATATTTTGATATGGGATGCTCATCAATCTTAAGATTTGAAACAATAAATGAAGAAAATTGTAAAAATGTTGCATTGTTTTTTCCCCTTTTCATTCAAATAAAAGAGCTCGCATTCTTTTTATTCCCTGAATTGTAATACACGGAGATCTTTATATTTTTCTAGTTGGGACTATCATCTGAATTCTGATTAGGGCTAGAAAAATGTGTTGTCTTGATTATGCCATCTTAATGGTCCCATGGGATGTAATGAAGTATATATTGTGTTCAGATAGTTTTAAATCAAAAAAATTGATCCGAATAATGTTTCCTGTTAGAATTTGTAAATTAGTAATTTTGATGATGGATTTGTGTGAAAATGCTTACAATCGAAGAATGGAAAATATGACTTGCCTTAGGAGGCTCTCTCTCTCTCTCTCTCTCTCATATATATATATATATATATATATATATATATATATATGATATATCATATATATTCATATGGGACAATATTTCAAAATAAAAAACTAGGAAAACAAAATAACACATTTACAACAAGAATGCCCTTGATTCGTTGTTTTGACATCGAGCAAGTTAGCCTGCATGTTAGTTTGTGGCCCATTGTGCTAACTGGTGGATGAAGCTACAAGCCAATATACTATTGAAGTTGAAATTCCAAATGCTTAGAGAAACTAATGATAACGAGATAACATTTTGTTAAGACGATGCATCCTCTCTTTTAGTGCTTTTTGAAATGAACAAGTTTCTTGGCATGGCCATAAAGGAAAAACTGAGCCTAAATTATTGTTCATTTGTATCGTAACATTTATTTAACTTATGCTCTAACATAAGCTGTATTTGCAGACCAAAATGCTTTTCTTCTAAGAGAGAGATTCATGAGGCTACCATTAAAAATGGAGGCTCCAGAAAAGGTTCTTTGCCAAGCGCATGTTCAAGCACGTCCTGTTGCTGATTTTTTACATGAAAATGGTGATTCTATTATTTGCACTGTTTTCCCCCAATGCTTTGTTGACTGGAGATTTTTGGTCTTTTCATTGTGTAACTTAGTAATTGGATCTCAGTTGATCTTAACTTATTCTTTTTCAATTCAATATTTTTGCTTCAGTTGGGATGTGCGTACTTTTACTGTAACTCAATAATTTTATTTGTTTTTAGGAAAATGATGAGAATGAAAGGATTGATGTTTTAAGCACGCTGGTGTTTTGTGCTAATAGTGATATTTGGATCTCAGTTGGTTTAAACGTATTTGTAATTTTTCTTTTCATAAAAAAGCCTTTTTTCAAAAAACCTTCAGCTTTTTGTTGTAAAGTTTGATTTTATATATATATATATATATATTTGGGGGGGGGGGGGGGGGGGGCGCTTCCAAGTTCTCAGTTGCCTTTGGAGTTGAAGCACGCAATGGATTTTGTTAATGTAAGTTATAAAATTTTACTAAAGACTAGTCCTCATTTCTTGTGTTGAGCAGCAATGGATCACTGTGTATTTAGGGGCTTACTTGAATTCCTAAGTTACTTCATAGGTATTTAGAAGCTCGTTATTGAATAATTTATATGTTTACATTATGGTATGCCGTAGGTAGCAACTAGGTGGAAATTTTTGTTACATTTTTTTTAAAAGAAATTATTCTAAAGCTGTCTTTGCTATTTATATATTTTCTTTTTTACAATCTGTTGCAGTTCTAGATTTTATGAGTGATGAAGCAATAGAAGATGCCTATGCTGTGACTTCATACCTGACTGACGCAGACTTGCTTCTTGCCAATCTTTTTCGGAATAATGCTAGAAATAGCAAGGTGGAGAATCTCATTCAAACAATTTCTGCCTCTGTTGCTGTCCGTGGCGTGCTATATGGAAATTCTAATCCACTGTCTTCTAGGTCTTCATTTTTTCATTTTTTTTTCAATTACTTGTGCTTTATGATTTTAACATCCTGAGTTCCATTACCAACCCTTGTGAGCATGCAGGTGGCATGCTATTCGCCGCCCAAAGCTTTGGGAAGTTGAGCAATCATCATTGCATAATAGGGTGGGTCCAGGTGGCTATGTTTTTCTACAATTTCTTTTATGTGGGTGATGTTTTTGTCAATATTATAGGGAAATAATTCTTGCCTTGACCTTTTGCTAACACGCCTATGATATTCTCTTATTTCATCACCCTTCTGATCATTTTATGGTAAAATAGGACAGAATGTATCAACATTACAAAAATGAAATTTGAATGAATTGTTTGGGTTAAAGTTGTATTTCTGTTGTGCTAGCCATAATTATATTTAAACAATGATGCTATTCACCTTATCAAGTAGGAACAAAAGTAGGGAAAAGTGATGTGTTGTCATCCATATGATAATTTTATGTGGAGGCCGTTACTATCCACTATGCTTCCCCTGATTTTACCTGGGTTTTGTTTGGTTGAGTTGCGCACTAATCAATTGAAATGTGTAGGGAAATTAGTGCGACTAGAATTATAATATTACTAGTGTCATTTACATTCATATTGCATTTGGTGTGTGGAATAAAAGGAAAAAGTGTAAATGTTGGTGTGGCCATTGCCATGGGAGGGTGGGAGGAGGGAGGAAAGGAGTAGGGAGACAGAGATGACCCAGATTGGATTTTGGGTTTTTAGTATCTATTAAGCCATTGATTCTCAGTTTTGGAGTTGGAATCGAACTGTCGGTTCTTTAAAAAAGAGCTTGACCTTGAACTTGTCACCTGTGTATGATTGTCTGTTTGTTTATTTGCTGTAGTATCTTCGTAAAATCTCGGGTTTTTTGGAATCTCTGTGTTGGGATTGGAAGATTTAAAAATTGGGTTCTTGAGGAAATCTCTTTCTCTCTCCATCTGTATGTTTGTCTTTCTTCTTCTTGTACTGCTACTACTGGTTGGGATGTTCCTTGAGCTTGGCTTGATTGATTTTATGACAGTTTTGTGAGATGTGTTATCTGATTCACATGTGTAGAGGCTCAAAAGTAGCTTTAAAAAATATTGAACCTATTTTTTGAGTTATATTTGGTTGGCTAAATTTTGTCAAATGAGCTTTTTAAAGCTAAAATTCGGCTAAACTATAGTCATGCCACTGAATGCTCTAATAATTGTTTTTGGTTTGTTTCTTTAGATTGCTGCTATTGCCATGTTTCATTGTCCTGAGAGATCACCTCTTCCTTTTAACTGCAGCAATTTCTATAAGAAAAAAACTGGGCCATTGCTTCCTAGAGAAGGAAAGTATGTTAAAACATAGAAATATTTACTTCATGTGGAACTTGTTTGAAAGAAGGGTGTTCCTCTGATTTAGTCTTTCATCATCGGGCATCTAGATTCCAACATGAGAACGTATTACTGCCAAAATGAACATAAAAAGAAAGAAAGAAAAGCAAATAATATTTGTTTTCTTTCCTCGGCATGAATATAGAATTCTAGTGGCTCGTCCTCAGCATGTTTTAAAGATCTTTCTTGTTGATGTTTGATTTCAGTATGAGTTTGTGAGGCAGAAATCTGCTATGGATGGAAATTTAGTCTCTGCAGATGTCATAGCTACTGCTACTGAGTTTACCCCTGCTCTTAAATGGCTTGGGTATAGAGCATGTGGAAATTCTGAAACTCTAGGAAATGACAGAGAAGATGAGAATGCTGATGAGATGAGTTTGGATGACCAAACAGGTGACATTTCTGAGGATGAAATAGAAGATTGGTGAGGCCTTGATTCCGTGGAAGGCACTGTGGTAAGCCCATTGGTTTTCAAAAGAAATCAGTCAATTTATGTTGTGACGAACTGAGTGGTTTGTTGCAGGTACATAGAGTTTTTGCAGTGCAGTTTAGCTAGTATAAATTTAACCTGCGCGTCGGTGGTTCCTCCTGTAAATGAAGTGGTGGTTGTATAGCAAAAGCCTGTATGAATTGTGTTGGCCTCTTTAATTTTCATTCTAGCAAAATGGGGGCAACACTAATGGAGGCCGAGCACTTTTTTGTTTTGTATATGCTTCATTTTTACAGTATATGTGCATTTCTTTTTTGCCTAGGTAATTAACAGGTATGTACACCATGGTATTAGTTTACATGGGTCTGCTTCATCATAATGGTAGTTGTTCAAAATAAAACTAGACCTGTCTGAAAGATTTTTTTTCTCTAAATATTATAGAAGACCATTTCCCCTTGGAATTGTCATTCATGATATATGGATATATAACGGCACAGGATATGAGAGCAGTTCATTTGAGGGGTGATTAAGACATCTTGTGTGTAATTTAACAGCCGTATACGTATGGGAGCTGTTTACTTAAATTTGTCTCCGCTGTTGATTGATCATAATGTCCGCGTTATTTCATCCTCTCACAAGTATGCTCCCTTCTTTTTTATATTAAATTATTTATACTTTTTAGTTTAATGAATCTAATTTTTTAAATACATATATTTAACGGTCGCAGTTTACATGCTGCTTATGTGTAGTTGAATGGTTTTTTTAAATTATTATTTTTAAATATGAATTTAATTTTAGTGGAAAATTTAAATAATTTAAGTTATTTTATTATATTAATTCGTTCTATTAAATATTATTTTTTAAAGTTTTTTTTTGAAAATTTAGTTTTAAAAAATACATTCCTTTTAAATTATATTTTCAATTAAACAAAAATAATTTAAAAAAAATAATATTTCAATAAGAATTAAGAAATATAATATAGAAATTAAAATTGGTACTAAAACAATTTAGAAAGCAGTTTTTTGATATATAATAAAAAAAATGTAAATATAATGAATTATGTAAAATAAAATAGCTTAGAATTAATAAAAATATACGTAGAATGATATGTTGATATAGTGGTTGATAGATAATAAATAAAAAATGTTGACAATTGATATTTTGAAAGTTGTGTGTTTTTGGTCTTGTCATAAAAATTGATATGGTTTGATTTAAAATGTGTTAGACTATGTATTAAGGCATGTATATACCTTTTGATGGTTATGAGGTTGTTAAGAGTGTCAAATTAGATAAATTTATGCTTTAGAATGTAGTTTTGTAGTTGTTCCTCTAAAATTTGTCGCCTATGTGAGAGAAAAAGTTGACTAGGTTAATTGAAGATTGATCGATTGATGGATGTAGGCTTTGGTCAACCACATTTGGTCAATTAGAGGGGCTCTAGGGAGAGTTGAAAGTTCAATCGATCATCATTGGTCGATTGAGTTGAACCTTGGTTGAGTGAAGGGTAGGTTGTTTGATAGATTAGTTTATTTTCTAGTAGGTTCTTGAGGTTTAATTAACCATGTGTGGTTGAGTAAATAGTAGTGACTGAAAGATGGGTTGTTTCTTCGACTAATTCGTTTTCTTGAGTTTTCTGTTTCATTGACCAACTTGAATTTCAAATGATGTTTTATTTTTATTTTTTTTTATCAAAGTTGGTGATGTAACTTGTGGTCGACCAAAAGGCTTTTTGGTTTAATTTGATAATGTTGTGTGTCTAAGAGAAGCTGTTTTTAGTTGTATTGAGAAAAAACTATTATAAAAATAAGTGTGTGATAAAATATGATTTAAAAAGTATTGTAGAATTTAAAAGCAGATAATAGGTGTTTGATAAATTAAAAATAAATTTGCTATAAAGATTGAAAAAGGTAAAAAAAAATCTTTTTACCATTATAATTTTTAACGAGTTTTTTTAACCTTCTCCCTCCCGAACCCTAACTCACCTATTCTTGTCGCCCCAAAAAAGAAAATAACAATGTTATTATCAATACCAAAGTCGTATAACCAAATAGATATTGATTTGGATTTGAGACTTGAGATTTGGATTTTGGATTTGGCTCTGCTTCTTTCGGTAGGAGAAGGAGAGAAATACAACAAAAACTTCATCGTCACCACCTCCATGGCTCTCCCACAGTGCCGCCACCACAACCACAGAAGGAGAGAGAAAGAGATCTCCCTCCATCGATAGTCATCCCCGTCGCCCGTCACCCCTTCCCTAGCGCCTCCCTCTCTCTCTCTGCGTGCGTTGTGGTCCCTCATCCCTCTGTCTGCGTGCTTTTTCAGTAGATCTAGGGTTCAGAAGGTAAGGGTAAAAGTGGTACAAATAAAACTTAAGCAAAAAAATATATGATATATGATTGGAGTAACATTAGCTAAAGTAGTACTGTAGCAAGTTAAATTTAGCTTTAGCTACCCACTTTAACTAAGAAAGATTGGAGATATTGGTAAAAATAATGAATTAATTGTGTGAGGGGAAATTATGCTTTTATTGTTTAAATATTCTATGTATATATTAAATATGTAAAGACTTAATATTTATGATTCCATTAAATTTTATTTTATTTTATGTTTATATTTGTAAGAGACCTGACCCACTACAATTTTCATCTACCATGTGACATCATACATATAACTTTTAAAAAATACTTAGAAATTTAAATAAAAGAAAAAAGTCTTTAAAATATAATAAAATATGCAACTATTTTGATCCTTGCGTGCGTACGATGAACAACGTGTCCCGTGTCCGTGTTTCTGGGTCTGAGCCTGCAGGTTCCATTGGCACTGGATTCGCATATGTTAGAGGCCCTGGCCAGCCCACTTTAGCCGACTGCTTGTCGTCCCACTCCAAACGAGTTGAACGAGTTGGAAGCGCTTACTGTTTTTAGCTGAAAAAAAGAAGGGGGAAAAAACGCGGTGTTCCCAAGAATCGAGTAATTACACCCAAAAAAAAACAAAAATATTGGTGGAGTGATCGATTTTGAAAAAGTTGGGTTTTCGTGTCTCATCGGGTAGGCAACAAACAAGACACAGTGCTCGAACTCACACGCTTTATGGTCGAATCGATAAACTATTTGGAATTAGGGTTCCATCAAGGTAAGTCCCCTCTCTTGCTCTGACACTGCGAATTTTGGATTCAGATTTTCCTCAAATTCGTGTCCTGACGAGTTTCCTTAATTTGCTAAGAATTGGGTTTCGATTTTTTTTAGGAGTTCAGAGTGGTGAATAATTGGTTAAGGACAGTTTGTGTGATTTGTGGGACTCATGTTCTTGTGAATTGGTTTTATGATGATAAAATATATGTTTGGGATTGCATGTGGTTGTGTTTTGTTCTCGGGGTTTTACTTGGACTCTTGGAGACATACTACCTTGGCCGGATTTAGAGGCGCTAGAAATGTACATTTGCGTGAAATTTAAACAATTCTGAACTAGGAAGCTGGCAAGTTGCGTTCCCACATAGCTTATTCAGCTAACTAGTGTTAGCATATTCAACTTTTTTAAGACTTTGTTAAGGATTATTCTTGTCTCCACCCTGTAATTGCAAACTCGTTATTTCAGTTTATAAACAAAAACATAATATGTATATACCAAAAATAAGCTCCCCAAACATTTTAGTTGTTTTGAATGGGTGTTATAAGCAAAGATAAAATCTCCCAAACACTCTCTAAGGTTCAATTCCTGCAGGATACTGCTAGTTCATAAGCACAGTATTCCTTTTACTTACACATCCAGTTCAAAATTGATCCACTGTTCTATTTATGCTGAATAAAATAATTTTTGCCTTAATGTTTTGGGCGGTTCATATTCCTTGGGTGGGTGTTAATGCGTGTGTGTGATTTAATATTTATATATGAGCCTAAGGGCTGAAGTAAGTTGGATGTGACCGACAAAATGCTAGATACGCCTTGAGGTCCATAGTTGGTCAAAACATCAAACTTCGTGAGCCATTAATAGTAGGTTTTGTGTCCTAAAAAACTTTGACATTTGGAACTAGATTTGGTGTTTTGGAATCTAAATTTTGGTTTTTTCACGTACAGTGTTGCTACAACTATTTGGAACTTTTTGCATTCCATCAATGAAAGAGGTTCTAAAACTTGCTTCATAGTAAGCTGTTGTGTCTACTACACATGATTTGTATTAGAAGATCAGAATCTGATAGGGACTTGATGTTTATGACTTTAATGAGTAATACCAGTTTCACTTTCAGGGAAGAATAATATACATGCAAGCTGCTGCAGGGGTTTTGTAGTATAAGCATGTAAAATAGTGGTGCTATTTTCAACATTAGCATTATTTGTGCTTGCTATATAATTCCCCCCATAGGTAATACACGCTCAACTCACACACATTTAGCTTTGGCCTAAGAAACCTTACTTGCCCCATAAGTGCTCACGAAGCAGGTGCTGCTTGCATACCTGTGAGCTATACATTGAAGAAATCTCTCTCTCTCTCTCTATATATATATATATATATATATATATATTAATGAAGAAAACCATTTCTTTTATGCGACCTTTACATGGAACCCCAATAAGGCAAGTAAATTTCTTCTGAGAAGGCTGCTGTTGATGTTCATAGAGATCATTGATATCTGTTTTTAAATGTAAAAATGAAATTATTGTGAAATTTCAATGCTCAAAATTAGTTTTTAGGCAGATTTTCTGAACTTGATATGATGTTGCCACTCTTTCTCTGATATTTCTGCATGCAATATTTTGATAATATATAAACTGCAAATTTTCCCCCTTTATGGCTCTTATGCATCCTAATGCTTTCTTCCATTAAAATGAATTTTGTTTGTGAACCCGTAGATGGCTAGCAGGTCTACTCGGTTGCGGAAACTCTCATCGGCCCAGCAACATGAGCACCAATCAAGGGCCAGGTGGACAGATCCCCTTACTAGGATTCTTGTGGACTTGATGGTTGACCAGATATATAAGGGTAATAGGCCCAACAAATCGTTTGGGAAGAAAGCATGGAAGTGTATATGTGATGAATTTCATAAGCAAACTGGTCTGAAATGGGATAAGGATCAACTGAAGAACCGATGTGCTGTCCTGAAGAGGCAGTATGTCACCATAAAGTCTCTTCTTGCCAAAGGGGACTTCAGCTGGGATGAGGCCACCGGTACTATCATAGGCAATGATGAAGTGTGGGATGAATACGTTAAGGTATTTGCTGCTTCTTTCAGCCACATTATATATAGATGAATATTTATAAATGGTTGAGCGGGGTGAAGATCCTTCCTTACACCTCTTTTTTTGGTACCTGACTTCTAAAAGTGGATCTGGTTATATAAATTGTAGGTTTTGCTTGCATTGGGAATGAGACTTATCCGTGCATTATTTTCAAAAGTCTAATGTCCATTTCCATAATTCAGCTTTCCTTCTGCATTCAAGTGCTAGCTAAGGCATTTTCTTAAAATAGGTATGATTAAATAAGGGATACTTGGAAACTAATAATAGTAATAACATACTGCCTGTTGATAAAGTTTACAACATGAGCCCCACGGGGCAAAGACTGAGGGGGGGGGGGGGGGGGGGGGGGGGGGGTGCTGTTTGTTTAGGATGGGGTGGGGTTTGGGGAGCTTTATTGTAACACTATTTTTAAAAAGTAAGAAAAATTTACAACACGAAGTATTTGTTCATCCAAACTTAAGGATGAGCAGATTTATGACATTTTATATCTGTCACGAACTCCATGTGAAACATATGTTGACCAGGAACATCCTGACGTTGAGACCATTAGAAGCAGTGGATGTCCAATTTACAAACAATTATGCACAATGTTTTCAGTAGCGGGGAGGAATGGGAAACATGACTGTTCTGCTGAATGCGAGGAAGGGACTCCATGCAGACATCTCTGTCCAGAGCCTCTCCACATGTTACAGGTGGAGTCCTCTTCAGAATCCGAGGAAGATACTGAGGTGACGGACGAGCAAGAGAATTTTCAACCCACTGTGCCCAATTCTAGTGGACATCGAAAGAGGAGACGTAAGGGGTTAGATGATGATGCTATTGCCAATGCTATATTGGAGATGGCTGCAGCTTCTAAACTGAGGGCAGCTGCTATGGAGCAGTGTAATGCCAAATTCTCCATAGCAAACTGTGTTAAAGCGTTGGATGAAATGGAAGGCTTGGATGAAAGGATCTACTTTGCTGCTTTGAATCTGTTCGACAGCATTAACGCGCGGGAAACCTTCTTGTCTCTGAAGGTTGAGAAGCGGCTGAGTTGGTTGTATGGGAAGTGTGGTGCAACGTCTCGTTCCATGGCTTCATGAGAAGTGGAAACATTCCTCCGGTGCTGGATGGTAAGTTAGGCATTGGGCCGGTGACAAGATACCAAGATTGAACTTTTGCCGCTGTCAAGGAATTTTCCTGATTTATATTGGGACAGTGCAAAGGAGTGATGCACATGCACTCCCCCCCCCCCCCCCCCCCCCCCCGGGATTGGATTAATTGTAGTGTGGCGTTGGGCCAGTGCAAAGGGGCGGAGGTGCGCGTGAGAGCTTAGCTTGGACTGCGGATAACGTGTTAACCAAAAAAATGAAGGATATTCATATATACCCAATGGACACTAGATAGCTTTTGTTTTTGTTTTTGCTCTGTTGTATATCTCTGGAGGAATTTTGGAAGTAGAAATTGGAGCAAATATATACGTTTGGAAAATAACTTATGAATTTGAATTTCAGGCGTTATTTTTATTTTTTAAGATAATATGAGCAAATATTTTTTCTTTTTCGTTCCATTAAGAAATGACTCTCTGTCCGCTATTTTTTGTGCTACCACACAAAAAATAATATTTAGAATTTCCCGGAACTAGCTTTGGTGAATTTTGAACTTGCAGGGAGAACCATGGGAGGTGTAACCTGTTTTGGGATTCATAAGTTCAAAATATATTATTTAAATAAAAAATTTCATATAATTTATGGAACGCAAACAAAGTAAATGGTGATACCCATATTTATAATGTAACTTCTCATATTATTTAAGAAATGATTTTTTGCCCACTAGTTTTTATGCTAATATATAAAAATAAATTTTAAAATTTTTCCGGAACTAATTTTGATGGATTTTGAACTTACATGAACAACCATGTGAGGTGTAACTTGTTTTGGGATTTCTAAGTTAAAATATATTATTTAAATAAAAAATTCGTGTTATTTTGTATGATGCTTACTCTTTTTACATTAGGGATGAATTACACTTAATTTGACTTTTTCATTCTTATTTTGTTATGAACAATACATTTATTCATTATAATTTGTTTATCTCTTTAAATTTTTATATATTTCATTCTTTATTTCAATGAATTAAAAATTCACATGCGAAAAAATATATATTAAAAAATAAAAATATTTGGAGATGAATCCACAAAGATTTATTTTACTATTCATTTTTTAATCCTTCTTTTTAGAAAAGAGACTAGAGAGTCTTTTTTGTAAATTTGTAAAATTTTTACTAAAATTGTAAGTAAGATGACTCTGAACAAATAATATAAGAAATGATTTTTTGTCCACTAGTTTATATGCTACTATTAAAAAAAATCCGTAATTGATTGATTTTGAACTTATAGGAGCAAAACATGACGTGTGTAACTTGTTTTGGGATTCATAAATTTAAAATATATTATTTAAACAACAAATTCATGTAATTTGTGGGACGGTACTCTTGTAATCAAAAGAAACGCTGATGATACCCATATCTGTAGTGTGACTTCTCTCGATGAGCAAAAATGTCACAGCCCTTTTTTCTCGGCTGTTGAGGGTTCCTGTGTCTAGTATCTATCTAGAGTGGGGTTCCATTGTCTAGGTCCATTTGCGGGCATTTTATTGCCTCTGTAGAGGTGTGTACTGGTTTCTTTGGAAACAATGTCAGCTTAGTCGGTGTTCTCTGTTGGGCTGGTCATTCTCCATTGTCTCAGACAACCTTGTAAGTCTAGTGTTAAGAGAGATCAGCGTATGTCTGGTTCTTTCTTTAGGCGATTTTAGTGTGTAGTTAGTGTTCATTCTACCCTCCCCAGAAAAGGACAAGGTACAAAGCGTTCAACGGCATTCATATGACAATACAACAATGAAAAAATCCTGGACAAGTAGCATAATGTGTCACAGCTGTTCAAAATTTGAGGACATTTATACATCTCAGTGATCATTTTTTGATAACCAGTTCAATGCTCTACCAGTTTGGCCTCCGTCAGCAGCAAAAGGCTACCTATAGCGACAAAAGACTAGTCACTTTGCACTCTCTTGTCTATCTAGGGGGGGGGGGGGGGGGGGGGGTGTGAACTGAACCTAGTAATTGGATTCTGATTGTTTCACCTCTTGCTTATGATCATCGCTTTTGGTCTGACTATATATGGAGTCAAAAGCCTGCATGCAGACACTACAGAATCCTGTCATCACCTCAAAGACATGGGGTAAACCAGTTTGAAGATTGCTCTGAGTCATTGCCATTGTCACACCGATACAAATCTGATGCTTACCATTCTCCTCTTCTGCCTTTGCTTTCAAAACCTGAAGCTTGGCACGCTTCTCTGCAACCAGATCCTTGCCCTTTATAATCCTTCCTGTGGTCTCAGGGGGGCCGCACTTGTTCTCCAATAACCTAAGTTCATCTGCTTTCTTGTCTAGTTCTTTAAATGCAGCGTCTGACTTCTTCTTCTGCCTGTACTCTTCAGCATGCTGCAATTCTATGGCATGAATGACGGCTTCGAAGCTCTTGATGCCTTCAGCAGTCAATTTGTCTGGGACACGGTCAATTGCAACGTGCCACCCTTCACAGAGTGAATATATAGCAGACTCTTGTGTGGTTTGAGATAATGAGGTTTTATTGAATTGGAAGAGGCTCAGGCGGAGCCAGCCAGTGAGGGATAGGATGTAATCCCGCTGGGCCTTGATCAGGTTGCAGAAGGAAAGGTGCCATTGCTGGACCTCGAGCTTGAGTTGGAGTACTGATTGCCGGTGGATGTCTGAAGTTGGGTCCTTGAATGGGTTGGGGGGGTTGAGGAATTTGAGCTGCTGGACTATGTTGGTCTGGACCTGGTGGCTTTCATACATGCCTCTCCACATGGACATTAATCTGCCATTCAAGCAAGGCACAGAAAGAGATGAGAGTTTCTTTGCCCATGCAATTTCTATATAAAAGACTTGTATTGGTAAAGTCAAAGCCACATTCGTGATTTTGTTTAACCCAGTACTCGGAAGGCAGCGAACAATAAACAGATGCTTTTTTCCCTAGTATACATACAACAACCCCCTATCTGTATATCAATGTTTTCGAAATTTATCTCAATGATTGAAGAGTGAAATGTCATCGTCATCTCTTGCAGTTCATAAGAAATAAGAGGACATCAAATCTTTTTCCAAAAGCGTTGCAAATGGGGATCACCAAAGGTAAGCAAGCACAAAGCCAAATCCTTCGAAACCCGGAGGAGTATGCTTCTCTCTCTCTCTCTCTCTCTCTCTCTAAACAGTAACTATTGGGAGAATGACCTGAATTCAGAAGACCATTACTAGGTTAATCACAACATAATCAAACCTTTGGTCTTACAATGCGTCAACCTGTCCTGTGTGGTTAAAAGCTACAATCTAACAGAGGCCCCAAAAAATTACCCAATCCTGTAAATTGTCTTGGATGCCCTTTCTATTTAAGCATTACTAGCGGCCTCATATATCTGGGTACGTATATGCTCAATGATTTTTGTCTCAATGGAAGAAGAAATAGCTTCTGATCATCTCTCGCAGTTCATGAGACATACCCAGATCCTCTAATTGAAGCAAAAGAGTTTAGAAAGAGTGTGAGAGGGGAATTGAACTGACCCTTTAACGAGCTCAAGGAGTTGTGGGTAGAGCTCTGAGTCTCTCAGTTTAACGATCTCAGCAGAGGTGGTACTAATGGCCTGAGACGCTACTGCCACTCTAGACTCCAGCATTTCCACCTCTTTCTTGGTTTTCTGTATCTCCATAGGCTCAGCCCTTTCCGCCTCTAGCTTCCTTAGCTGCCCCATCTTCTTATCCTGCTCTACCTTCGTTCGCTCAGCATTCTACGCAACAATGACTACTAAAATCACAAATCCTCATAAGACAACTCAAACAACACCGGCTTTTGAAAATTCAACAGTAACTACAAGATATGATTAGACCTGTAAAACTATGATTGCCTCGACGTTATGTGGAACACAATAGTTGGTCGTTAAAAGCCTCAATCAGAAAGTTGGTCGAAGAGTGAGTGGCCATACCTTGACCTCATGGAAGAGTTTCTTCTCCCAAGCAGACAACCTCTGCACCGTGACGCTATGAGAGGCCCCCATGATCATTTCCTCTCCAGACTTCCCAAAGTGGTGCACTTTACCTAATCAAAATCCAAAGTAATCAGTGGAATAGATCTCCATGGAAAACCCAAAATAAAAAAACCAACAGAAGATGTTTTATTCTCTCAGCAACCAGATAGAAAACTGGGATTTTCTCAGCAAACGAACAGAGAATTAGAGAAAGCGAGATGACTACCTCCGCTGTGGGCGGAAAAGGGGGCTTCCAAGAGCAGCGCCACAGGACCGCCGGCGTCAGCGGCCTTGAGAAAATACTTATCGAGCTCCGCCACTATCTCGCCCAGATCTTTACCGTTCCCGGGGTCTACAGACAGCGCCGCTTCCGACTCCTCCTCGGTGGAGGACTGAGACGAGGACGACGGCGCCGAGAACGGCGGCGAGGCGGTAGAGCCGGGCGTCCACGCATCGGAGCTGGGGCTCGAAGTCGTCCTCGTCGTCGGTGGCAGTGGCGGTGGCGGAGACGGGAGGTGGTCGTGGTGGCGGGTGGATTCGGCATTGGCGAAGTGGAGGAGAGCGGCGGCGGTGGCGCGGAGGGAGCTGATGTAGGTGGCGTGCGCGGCCGCGAAGGAGTGCCTGGCTTCGACCAGGTGGTTGATGTAGCGGTTTCGGGCTTTGCATCGAGACACCGCCTCCTGTCTCTCCAGTTTTGAGGAACACGATCCCATATGATATGAATGCACGCGCGCGCGCGAGTGCGTGCGTTTGTCGCTCGAATTTAATCCTCGGATCGATCGATCGATCGGAGAACAGACCAAACACACCTTAATTGTTCCTCGGGTTTAACGATTCTTTGCCGTGACCGGTGGTGGGTTCGGAGCCTTTTATAAGTTTTCTTTAACTCTAAAGTCAATTACGTACATGCCCCTCTTTTTAATTTTAAAATTATTTTTATTCTTTCAATTTCAATTATTATGACGGAAATGCCCTCCATGTCACATCGAGGCTGGTTTATAAAGGTTTTTCCTCGTACGATGGCCGTACTGGGAAGGAGGGTAGTTTAGGCATTTAAAGAATTCAACGGCATGCTGGGGCTAAATTAGGAAAAGATGTTTCCAATGCGGTTTATGAGTCGCGTATTGCTATTACATACATGCATACATATCATAACTAACATTCACGTATAAATAATTAATATAATGGAAGGGAGCCATTCTCCATTATTTTCTTTTTCTGGCCATCTTAATAGATTTAAACTAAAATATTTATTCTGAAAACTAAATATATTTTTTTCCCATGAAAACTATTAAATACAGCCTTCTTTGGCAAGTTTTTTTTTTTTTTTTTAAGATTTAAACAAATATATTTATCATATTTCTTGTGAAAGCCTTTTTAATTTACACCATATTTTTGTCTTCCTCATTCAAAATGTCTATCCTAATTAATCATTGAAAATCTAACTATGGAAGAATTATTCATCATCTTTCTACGAAAACTCATAAATTCACCACACGTGTTAGTCTTCTTCTCTCCTTCATTATAATTATAATAGTTAGATCCCAAAAAATAAAATTATCCTAATAAATGAACATCTGTAATGAAGGAACTATCTCTCTTTATTCTGAAAGCATCCCCACACATTAGGATTTAACATTCAATTTTTTCAATGTTATCCCCACGCCTCCTCACATAATTATTTGAATCTTTCCTTTCTCAATAATATTTATTCACAACTTGGGGTCATATTATTAGATTTCATTTTCAACCATTGATTATAAGTGATTTTAATTCAAGTCCATCGGTAGAAATTAGTAATTTGCGTGTAGTTTGAAAACACTATTGTCCCCCTGTAGTTGTTGAAACCTGTTGCAAGGGACATTCTCTCACACACATTTGATTAATTAATTTATTTTTAATATTATTAATCTTTCTTTTCCAATAGCTATAACAATGATAATAATACGTGACCACTTGTCCATCCGGACCAAAAATGTCATTCAACTGTCAGGGAAAAAAAATCAAAATCAAAATCTGGGTAGACTGTTTTATATTGAATGTGCCTAACTAACTGTGGAACACTTTAAGAAAATTATAGAATTAGTGCTGCTGATGGATGGGAGTGCACGTTGGTCTGTTCTTATTGTGACTGTTATACAATATATAAAAGATAATATCAAAATTAAATAGAAACCGATCAAAGAGAAATCAAAAGAAAAAAATATTAAGGTTTACCTAAAAAAAATCTAGGAGGAGAAATTTTTTTTTTAATAGAAGTACAAAGGATGACTATGCGACTTATATATAGCTTTCTTATCCTAACGACAACCCTAGGACTCTTTCAAATATCTCTTTTATTTTATTAAATAATACATAAAATAATAAATAAAAAAATAAAAAAAATTGGATCATAAAATATACAATGACTGACAAGAGATTGAACCACTTTTACTTCGTAACAGATCTCCTCTCTTCCCTTCACAAGTCACAACCAAAGAAATCGAAAGTCTCCATTTGAACCATAATTAACACCAAGTGATTACCAAGAAATCCAATGCGACAACACATTAGGAGCACTCATAATGTCTTCAACACAATTTAATTATAATTTAATCAAATAATTATGTTTTATAAATTATAATTAGTCTAATTTTATATCATGAAATAATAGGTAAATAATTTTTCAGTATTTTAATTAAAATATTATTTTTTAAAGCCTAACCAAATCTTAGAGCATTCCCATCCGGCTCAACAAACCTAAAATATAGCTAAATATTGCTTAAAAAGTAATAAAACCTCCCACGTCAGCCTCAATATAATAACAATAAATTTAGCTATTATTATTTCACTCACTAGATCTGGCGAGCCGTTTAGCCTTCACTACTTTTCTTTTAAAATAAAATAATATATCTGCGTTTTGCTGTTTTGCCGTTCTGCATTCTGCGTTCTGGCGAGAGAGAGTATTGTAGGGGGCAGGGGCAGCGGGAGAGAGGAGAGGAGGCGGACGCGCTGTCACGCCCCGGATTTCCAACCCGAGGAAACCGGTACGTGACTCCCCTTTTACCCACACGGAGGGCAAAGGGGTTAGGATACAAACCAAGAATATTACATTTAAAATATCCACAATACATTCAAGAAAGCAATGTTCATAAAAAATAATCCAAACCAGTTTATTACAACGAAATCCTTTCCAATCCCATCCCCACTGGGGTTACATCAATTCCAATAAAAATAACATAAACAGTAAAGTAAATAAGGTCTTCCACCTTGGGGTCCCACCTAACGCCTGTAGGTTCCTGTAAAGAAAACAACATGGTAGGAGGGGTGAGCAACCACGTCACGAGGGATCATGTCTCCCCAACCCATCCCATGCACCTAATATTTACATGCCTTGTGTACTAGATGGTCGTGATACAATTATTCCACCAGATATAGTTACGGCATAACACAAGAAACACAATCATATATGGGCTGGTACATAAACACTCCCGGGTTTCCAGCCCACCGGGTTTCCAAGAGGCCCCGGGCTTCCACGACCACCGGGTTTCAAGAACGGTCCCGGGCTTCCACACCACCGGGTTCCACAAAATATCCCGGGCTTCCACACCACCGGGTTCCACAAAAGTCCCGGGCTTCCACGGCCACCGGTTCCACAAAACGATCCCGGGCTTCCACAGCACCGGGTGTACAAGCAAACACGCAAGACACATGGCCATACAGGCATAACATCAAACACTTAGTATGCTTAGTCAAAAAGAATAACATCGAACACTTAGCATGCATATATTCACAAGCTCATAAACCCAGCCACACGATAATCTCACCCATAATATGCACCCTCACCAGGCATAATTCAAGCACTTGACGTGCATGGCCTCACAGCATAATTTCAAACACATAATATGCACGACCTCAATTTCAAACACTTGCAGGCATATATACATATATCCAAACAACACCCATTAAGGCCAAGCATCCATATAGGAGATCACACCTATATGAATTTACATATAAATAATATAATGACAAGAACGATATCCAACGTTTATTCACCACAGGGCCTAATCCCTGGATTAGGTACAAGAAGACAAGAACCCCTACCTTGAAAACGTCCTCCTGGCTCTTGCTCCCCGCGCTGACGCCGTCCTCCCCCCACGCAAGACGCTCCGGGTGAACTCCAAGCTCTCTCCTTCCCTCTCTCCCTCTCTCTGCGACCGGTGGGGTGGAGGGCGACAAACCCTAAACCTAAAACAAGGAGTCTCCTCATCCTCATATAGACCTCCCATTATCAAAACGACGTAGTTTTGATTAGGTGAATCCCGGGATCAAAACGACGTAGTTTTGATCTCAATAAGTTACGCACCCCTATAGGCCAACATACTTAGAATTTCAACATGGTCCTTTGGAGAAAGTTCATTAGAATGACAAAACCAAGGGAACCATGCAAAAATATGCCTGCACGCCAATTTGCACGTGAATTCCCCAATTCACGTGCAACTCCAAATGCACTCCAAATGCTCTCAAACTTCACCCCTAGCTTCCTTGCATCATTTAGAAGACAACCACACTTGCACGTGAAATGGACCCAATTCACGTGCACCTCACATACACGTTCATTTGGCCTGAAACTTCTGTGGTAGATAGAGGACATCATTCTAAGCATCTTTCCTTTTGCATGTGAATTCATTGGAGTCCATTTACTGGGTCAAAATCGAGAAAAACTCCACTCAGAAGGTAAAACTGACTAACTCAAGGTACGGGTCCTTACACGCGCGGTGGTGGGTAGAGAGAGAGGGGGGAGACTACTGGGTGTTGCGGGCAGAGAGGGAGGGGGCAGATTTGGTGCGGTCGGCGAAGAGAGAGGAGGGAGATCTAGCGCGGCGGGCGGAAGCGGAGGAGGAGACTTGACGTAGTGTGCGTAGAGGGAGGAGGGGGAGGTGCAATGGGCATAGAGGGGGGAGGTGTAGCGGGCGTGTGAGGAAGGGAGCCGACGGACGTGAGAAGGGGGGAGAGAGAGAAATATATCATTTAAATTAATATTTTAATTAAAATACTAAAATTATATTGAGGCTATTATTTCATAGCCTAAAATTAAACTAGCTATTATTTATAAAAAAGCCATTATTAGGTTAAATTATAGCCAAAAACTACCGAGCCCACTGTGAATGCTCTTAGTAACCATACATCTCTCTCTCTCTCTGTCTCTACATAGATGTACCGCTAAAAGGAAAAAATAGCCAACATTTTTAACTGACTAAATATGGCTCACAGATTTAGCCTACTCTTTAAATTTTTTATCTATATTTTAGTATTCGGCTAGCCAATAGTGAGTGTTCTAATGTTGCTTTTGTGTTTGCGTTTATGTTTGTTTGTCAAACGGTGATAAAAGAAGCACGCTTATCAAAATTATTTCTTATTTGACAATGTTGGGAAATTGTGTCCTGCATTGGAAGAAAAAGGAGAAGTCAAGAAGCTTATATGGTGAAGCAAGCCTAAAATGTCACAACGCGTTTTAAAGCCGTGTGGGCCGATGTGGCGAGCCCAAAACGAACAATATTATGACATACGGGTGGGCCTGCGCCTTGGCTCAATCCTAACAAACTGGTATTAGAGCCTGGTTATCTCTGTCAGGTGTTCTATCACATCGAAAGTCTTCTCAGTGTAGTTTGTGGCTGAGCGGCATGTCCCATGGTGTGCGGTGGTATTAGATTGGAATACAAATCCTTGTCTTCAGGTGATCGAATCGGTCTGCTCTCAATCAGAATGTACATTGAGGATGAGCTCCCATGACGACACACATGGTGGCAGCTCATTAGTTTCATAGGTGCGCCTCTAGCTTATGTTGTAGTTCGATATGTGACAAGAGGGAGATTGTTGGGAAATTGTGTCCCACATCGGAAGAAAAAGGAAAAGTCAAGAAGCTTATATGGTGAAGCAGACCCAAAATGTCACAACACGTTTTAAAGCCGTGCGGGCCGATGTGGCAAGCCCAAAGCGGACAATATTGTGACATACGGGTTGGCTTGCGCCTTGGCTTAATCCTAACAGACAAATTAGAAGATAAAAATGCATGGATATTTATTTTCTAAATAAAGAATTTATTTTAAAAAAACTAATTGATTGGATTACTTAATTTTATTATTTATCAAACATTATCAAGAATTAATTAATCGTTATCAAATTTTACGATTTCAACTGCTATGATAATTATTTTACTATTATATGCTTCCAAATTTCCAATGATCATTTTGGAAATTTAAAATAACTATATACCATGTCATCTCACACAGTTAAGATATTTAAGCAAAATGGTGGAATGGTAAATCTATTCTATGACAATAAATCTGCAATTGAGATTGCACGAAACCCAGCGCATGTGGAGATAGATAGACATTTTATTAAGGAAAAATTAGAGAATGGTGTGATTCAATTTCAATTTGTTAAATCAAAGGATCAACTGGCAAATATCTTGACAAAGGCCGTGGCGAGCAAAATATTCTATCGCACACTTCACAAGCTCGGTGTTGACAATATATACAAGCCTGAGGGAGGGGTGTTGTGGGCTAACTGCAATCTCAATATAGAAGATTTGTACATCTTATCCATAATATAGATCCCGTAATGATAGGAGTAATTGTAGCTGTTATAGCCTCTTGTAAACTTGTATAAATATGGTCTTTGTATGCAGAAGGTCAAGTTTTTGAGAATAAAAGTTTCTCTCAGCTCAACAAATTTTAGGCAGAGGATAGATAGAAAATATATTTTTGTGTGATCAAACTATATTAAAAAAATTATTCACAATTAAATTGTATATGTAATCGGTGAATTATCTATACAATTTACATGTGCGCAACATTACCCATAAAAAGCCTTAACATTTAAAAGTAAAATATTATGTTTAAAAACAATCGTAACTTAAAGAAAATCCATTTCTATATTTTATTATCAAATTGAAGTTTTTAATCCAAGTTAATTGTCTTACTAAATCCTAATTCAATTCGGAATTCAAATACTTTAATTCAATAAATACTACATATAACAAATAGGGCTGGACTTGAGAGGTTCTATTTGAAATTCTAAAATGAGGCACTTTCATATTTTATATTTATTTTTTCCATCATAGAACTATTACCATTTGTTATCTTTTTATATAAAATAAATTTTGGAAGCTCTCGTATTATTAAAAATTTGTGAACGTTAAGTGATTGCTTTAAGTTGCAAAAGGACAAAACTCGACAACAAATAACAAAAGAAATATAAAAATAACCTCTAATACATTTTTACACAAACATAAACTAAACATTATTGAATATGGTCGAAAAGAAATAATTATTTTAAAATCCCCAAACTTAAACTATTTAACAGTGAAAGGAAATATAAATACTTGATTAATCGATAATTAACTCGTAAAATTATATGATTTCATTATTTAATCTAGAAATTTCGAGTAAAATTGATAATAAATTTGAAATCTTGTCAGTGTAAAAATCAATATTTTATTTTCATATTTTTATAATTTTAATTAGTTAAGTTTAAAATTTCAACTCTATATTTAATTTATTATTATTTAAATAAATTTTAAGTAACTCTCCATTAGCTCAAACCTCAAATTGGACTACCTCGGCTAATTTGTTGGATAACACAACCTCTTTTATTATTTTCTTTGACTACTTTAATTTGTATCTCTTAATTGCTAGTGTGAAGTGGTGTATTATTATTTTGCTAGTTGTCATTTCTTTTATTTTTATTATGATTTTATTCAAAGTAGTTATTTGGAAGGATAAGTTATCTCAAACTTGGAGCAAATAATTTTTTTCCCTAAAAGTAGTTATTTTTTTCATTAATGTTATTTGTTTCCTTGAAGGGGAGTTTAGTTTTTTAAAGATGTGATTTTGAAAAAATTAAAAAAAAAAACAATTACTTTTCTGACAAAAAATTATAAAAAAAATATTAGAAAAAAACACCTATGAAAATGCTAAAAAAAAAAAAAAAGATTGCGTCCGAGTGTGAAATTTATAAGAAATAAAAATATATAAACAACCTTACATGAAAAGTTTGACACACAAATCCAAATATTTGTTGAGGCTAACAATTTTGGTTCAATTTATCAAGGAAATTGCTAATGCAATGCTTTTACGTCCTCATTGTGGTGATTTTGTATAGTCAATCGGTCACGGTCCATGCGTCTCCAAATCTGGGGGGGCGACTGTTTTTTATTAGTACTCAACTTCAGCTCACCATGACAAAGTCTGGAAAGCAGGAACAAGCTGGACAAGTACTATAAAACAAATGCATATATTCATAATTATTTTAGAGGCAAATCAATGTAAACCACCATCATGAAAAACTCTGTTAATCATGGGCTTGTGGAGACCAAGGCCATCTCCGACTTAAAAACTATTAACTTCTTCAATTGGTCAACTTCTCTCGGCTCCAAAATTGTCCTTCTCTCCTCCTACTCAGGCCCCTGGACTTGAGGACAGTGTAATGTCTTGGAAAACCTTGAGCCTCTTCCTCTGCTTCCTCTTCTCCATTCCCTTCTCCGGACCCAAAACCACAGCCATAATCGCCTCCTCAAAGCTGCCGCTGTCCGGCAACGACCACTCGCCTCCTTCCTCATTACACTTCCCTTCCATTGTTGTCTTCTTCTCAGAGTCCGGAGAACACGCTTTTGAAACAGAGCTAGTAGCTGCATTCCCAGATCTCGTCCTCTTTAAGCTGTCGCTGCTGTTGCTCTGCGGATCCATGTTGAGCCCATGGTTCCCGATTTGCTTGACAAGTCCAGGTTGCCCTTTCTGAGTCAGTATGTTGTTGCAACCCAAGTTCTCATCGTTCTGCAACTTCGAGGCTTTCTTCAATGGCACACGAGGTGGAAGATTGGGAATGAATTTTTGTTCCCTGCACGGCTGGGGCTGCCATATAGGGGAAGAGCCGAGGAAGGCCTCGAACAGCCTGCGCTTTTCCATGTGATCGCCGCCCATGTTCATCATCATAGCCGTTTCAAGGTCGCTAAGCATCTGCTGCGCCCTCTCGTAGGCCTTGAGGTGCGAATCGCCTCCACCCCTCGCTCCGTCCGCTGCCGCCGGCTTCACTCGCCGGAGGGTCTCTTTTGCCTCTGCGATCCTCCCCTGCTTCATTAGACAAATACCCAGATTACACATCTTGTTGCTGTCAGCTGTTATCACCAGGGCTCGCCGGTACGCGTCTTCGGCTTCCACGTAGCTGTTCTGCTGCATCAGAGCCCACCCCAAGTTTCCCTGAAACCCAAAAACAAAAAAGGAGAAGAAATGAAAATTCAATATCATCTATACTCCAATTTGGCAAGTTCTTACGAATATGATAAATGATTCACAGTATTGACTCAAATAGTCCATATATGCGCATTGAACATCCGTGTGTGAAACAAACTGGAAAAACATGCTTTCTACTGTCAGAAAGAATTGCCTACACTATGAGCGGCTATAACTAAAAGGGTGCTTAGGGGAGCTTATGTTTATTCATAGGCTTAAGTGTTTTTATGAGCATGGTTATTAAGCACTTTTGGAGTTGAAAAACTTCACCAAACACCTTCCAAGCTGCGCATTGAACTCGGGAAAATAGGAAAAGGATGAAATTACCAGTAGCCGAGTGGCTTCTTGATCAGCTGAGACCTGAAATTTCCTCCCTTGTGAGCGGGCGGTCTTTGTTCGCTTCCCATTGAAGGCTACACCTTGATGAATTTGGAGCAGCTTGTACCTCAAAAGCCCAATTTGGTCTTGTAGCCGCCCACATCTCTTCAAGCATTAAAGAGTTGGCGACAGGTTTAAGAAAACAAAAATTGGACCGGACAATGAATCTTGTTTGAATTTAGTATAGATTTACTTAGATACCTTGTACAGCTCTAAAAGTATGTTATCAAGGGACTCCTGGGATTGATCCGAACAACGGCTTCTCAGCGATTTAATGGCTTCAATCGCCTCCTCGGATCTGTTCTGCTGTTTCATTACGATTGCCATATCCTTGAGGGCACTATCCACTCGATCCCCTGCGTTAATGGCGGCCCAGAACATAGGAATGGCCTTCTCCGGATCCTTCTCCACTAACTGACCAAAACCAATTACCAGGACAAAGTGTGAGTATATATATAAATACCCATCAGACAAAACATCATTGAAAGCTATAGAAAAAAAAACGATTTCAAGGCTTCATAGAAAAACAAAAAAAAAAAGACAAAATAAATCAAACAAATCATCGATTGGAGAAAGTACAAATGGAAAGAATTAGGAGCGCCCAGAGCACAATGAATACAATTGACAAGTCACCTGTACATGCTTGGCTCTGACGTAGGGCGTGTCGCCAACAGGGATCTTGTGGGTGACATGAAAGGGCTCAGGTAGCGTTTCCAGCCGTCCCGCAGGATCGGCCGGCGCATAAGGAGCAGGTTTGTAGGGCACGGAGCCCGGAGGAACGTTGTAGATGTCCTGCAGCATCCCTGTTGCAGTAAAACTTGGGATCAATCTCGCCATCGGAGACAAATGTGTAGCCGATTATTGGTGGGGCTGAAGATGGATGGATTGGAGAGAAATGAGGTCAGCGAGAGGGGAGGAGAAGAAAAAGCAAATGGAATTGAAATATATGGGTGATGAGGGGATCGATCATCTTTTGAATTATTCGACCGTTGTGGATAACGTTTGGAAAAGATAGCCGTTGGCGCTTCATCTTTTACATATATTTTCATTTGCGTCCTCGAGCTTCGCGTTTCCCGTGGACCATTCCCCATGATTTTGAATTACAAAAAAGCCCCTGAGCTAAAACAATATCTGTCTACAGGGGAACAATTTACCCAGACATTTTTGAGCTGACGTAATCAATTACTAATCATGCAGCATCCCAAGTATTGAATAGTTTATTTAAAGAAAACTGCTATTACGTTTCTGCAGTGTAGTTTGTGTCATATCAGCAAAATAAATAATGTAGAATGTTCGGTGCATTTTGAGCTTAGTTGGTTTTTTGAAGTTTCTACTTTATAAGACTCGAGCATCGTACTGAGTATATATTTGAGTATAGTTTCGAGTAAAGAAGACTGTTTTTGATGATAAGTGATGAAAATTTGCTCCATGCCTGACTCGAAGTTTAAA
This sequence comes from Taxillus chinensis, assembly GCA_023512835.1. Lineage (NCBI taxonomy): Eukaryota > Viridiplantae > Streptophyta > Magnoliopsida > Santalales > Loranthaceae > Taxillus > Taxillus chinensis. The sequence goes on from CM042090.1 coordinate 28,328,754, forward strand.
TTTTTAGCATCGAGCGTGCTTCGAGTAGGAAATTCTAGCAGTCCACCACACACTCAAACAAAATCTTGACTGAATAGAGAGATAGCGCTCTCAAGTACATCCAAATACATCAATGTATGTCAAAAGATACTGATATGACTTATTTCACATCAACCGGAAATAATACTTTTATTTAAATTAAAAGAAAATTTAATACCCAAATCGAGATAACATTATATTAGGGATGATCATCTGTCGGTTCGGTTGGTTTGTATATGATTTTTAAACCAAACTAAAGACATTCGGTATGAAAAAAAATAAACCAAAACCAACCAATAAAGGTTAAAAACTATTGGTTCTTGATTCGATTCATCGGTTTGAATTGATTTTTGAATTTCAAATATAATTTTTTTTTAAAAAAATATATTCATCTCAAACATCATCACCTATCGGCTTCTAAGGCACCAATGAAAAAAAAATCTAAAAGCATTAGACATTTACCTAAGAAAATAAAATCTTAAATTCGAATTTAAAATGTCAATTACCCAAAAATCCAACAAATAAAACACAAGACACAAGAAATATTATCAAGTTTAAACCTTACTAAAGAACATACTAAGCACCAAGGAATGTATAAACTTATTATACTATATTAAATTTAATAATAATATGTTCAATTAGTTTGGTAATCGAACGGCCAAAACCGTAAACCGACTAAATACTATTGATTCTTTTAAAATAAAAATTAAATAAATTAATTTAATTTTAAAAATTATTTTTTCCGATCCAATCTATTTGGTTTTGTTCGATTCATTGATTTGATTTGATTTTTATATAATGAGCACGTAGGCAACACATCTGGTTAAAGAATCCCATTATGCTCTAACTAATGATTCCATCGATCTTACCAGTAACTAATTATTAACATGTTACGTGTGTGTGAGAGGCCGGCACAAAAGTGATCCTATTCAATACTTGGGATTGCTTGTAAGTGATCCTATACTATATACTTCAATTTTCGGCTACAGTTGAAACATTTTGGTGATTCAACAAGAAGAAATATGAGTGTTTATTATGGTTTGAGATTATTAAAAATTGAGAAATTCTTAAGTGGTGAGTACATTGGCATTCGAGACATTGATTTGTTTTATCCAAAGCAAATCAATGACTAAGATATTGGTGTGTGCGTACATTGGCTTGCGTGTCGCATTTTTCTTAAAAAATTATTAAAAAAATCTATATATAAGCCAAATTTTGTGCATGTCTTTCGTGCACTCACAAACTTGTCAGTATTTTACTGCCCAGTAATTTTGTAAGATTTGTATAGTAATCTCATTAGGCCTACCTATGATTTGGTAAGAACCAATAGGATATATTATGTCAGGATTACTCAGAATACTTGCGCAAAATGACTTGTATGTAGCATGATCCAAAATTATTTATTCACATGAGATGCATTTTTTAGTTATTTTTTCAAATTATTTATTTTACCATAATAAAAAGATAAATTCAAGTATTTAACAATGTATACAAATATTTTAAATATTTATTAAAACTAGTTATTTAATAAAAAGTATATTAACTAATATAAGAGTTCATATTTTATTTATATTGTTATTTAAATATAATAAAAAATATTAAAATTATTTCAAAAAATATTTAACAATATATAGACTAGCTCATTTTATTATATATATATATATATTTAAATATAAATACTACATAAATATCATTTATTAAAATATATATAGTGATAATAAATTGATAAATAAAATACTATGAGATTGTTTTTAACTTTTAAATTATCGATTATATTATGAGATATTCATTTACTATTTTAATATCAATTTGTTAATTTAATATACAATTATATAAATGCATAAATTTATTAGACATATTTGATAATACATTAAATTATAATTCAAATTTATGTTACAATAAAATATAAATGTAAATGAAAAGGCTTGCTTTAAAGAGCAATTATTGTTTTAAAAAGTTTTTAAAAGGGTCATTATTGAATAATTCAATTTTTATTTTTATTTTTAGTTCAAGTGGTCAAATTTGTCCGCTTAAAATTTCTATACTTAGGTTTGAGTGGCTCTTTTCCTTTGATTTTATTTAGGGGAGGGATAAATACCCACAAATTATTTTTAATCTCATATGAAATTATCAAAATATCTTTAAAAAAATTATTTTTTTATAATATTCGAATATAAATATTAGAACATAAATTAAATGTTTGAATATCATTTTTTAAATACTGTTTTAATGTTCTAAAAATGTTTTCCAAACACAATAGTTTAATTTTTTTTTTTCACTATTTATTAAAAACAAGTATTTGAACATAAATATAATGTTTAAAAATAATATTCAAATATTTGATTTATGTTCGAATAATACAGTGTAATATTTATGTTCGAATAATATTTTTCAAAAAGTATATTAGTATTCGAATATCATTTTTCTTTTATTGTTTTAAAGGGTATTTTAGTCATTTCACTTAGGGAGATAGGTGTATTTACAAGATTGGTGAGTATAAGTATTCCTCTCCTTTCATATATTGTTAATTATTACCATATTTAAATATATAAGAGCATCTCAAACGAACTAGGCAAACATATTGACAAAATGCCCACATCCTTTTTCTCTCAAAAAATTTGATATATATGTAAAAAAGTGAAAATTTCAAATTTTAGACATTTATATCATATTCATATTATGTTTTGACAAAGAGTTAAAATAATATTAAAATATTAATATTAATCATTTTAAAGCAGGAATGAACTTTTATTTGGATAGACAAATTTAAAAGTCAAAATACTATTCATGAGGTTTTGAGAGTGAAAATGTCTTTTTCACTATTGAAGATGCTCTACATTTACATTGACAAAATTGCCTTACTATAAAATCTAGAAATACATGTATGCTTAATAACAATTCTTAAGAAGAGTTTCAACTTCAATATCATAGATCAACAAAAGTATAAAACTTCAAAGTTCCCGTTGGGATGAATTGAATAGAATGTTTGATGATTAAACTTCTGCATAAATTATTTTTATTTTTCGTGTTGTGTTTTGATAGGACCATAAATTAAATTTGGGTTGGAACTGAGTTTGGGCTCGCTCTTTTCGTTGTGCCCGACTCATGCCTGGCGGTATAGGGGGCATTGCCCACTTCTCTATATTTGACGGCTCGCGTTTAAAAACTGCACTTGATGTCTTTTGATTTTGTTAGGTAGGAGTAGGATTGCCTCTTGTGTATGCGTGTGTTGGGTGCGAATGTCTCAAGATAAAAAAGCTGTCAAAATTTTGATGAAAAGAGCTTTGGCGTTAGTATGCATGACGTTGCTTTTAGCGCAAAGCCATGTGGGCTCATGTTTATAAGTGCGTGTTGTGCATCTTTTTTTCCTTAAATTATTAGAAAAGCTCAATATATAAAGAAAAAGAAAAATATATTAGCTGGTATATTGTGACATGACAGCAACACCCTCCTATGGATATAATTTTTTTAAATATTTTTTTAAAAAATATTAATATCAATCCAATCAAAAATACCCCGATCATATATAGTGGAAAACACTTCGATAAATCTGCCATTAATCAGGCTACCATACATATGATTTGTGACGTATTATGTCACAAAAGGTATTAATGGAAGAGATAGAAACGGAACTAGATGGGTGCAGGAACCGACCACCCAACAGGACCAACCTAAATGAACTACAGAGCTCGGAAGCTGTCGGATTTCTCAAGCATAGCCGCGCCTGAGCTTGATGATTCACCCACTGCCACTGGAGAAGCCCCTCTTGGCGGCATCTCCCGCTTCAAAGAAGTGGGCAATCCCGAAACCTCCTGTATACATAAAAAAAAAATATTATGTATCACTCCAATCGTAAAACCAGTGAATAATATTTATGAACTAATCAAAGGCATTAACATTAGCTATGGTTTCGCTGGCGAGCCAGTTACAAATAATATTTAAAAACAAAAGAATAAGGTACAGGTACATTCCATATCAGAAAGTAACACTAATGAAAAAATTTCTCTACAGTCATGACATCAATTCACAACCTCATATGACAAGCTCAACAATCAAGTGGTCTCACAATTAACAGTTTCTCTGAATATTTTCATATAATCCTAAACCAAAAATAGCACTTATGAAAAAGGTGACCTTTTAGATTACCAAAAACCGGAATATGGCATACCCCAACCTGAATAAGACCATTCTCATTCCTCTTAATTAACATTCCCTCGCTCTGTTAATTCTTTGTGGGCTTTATTAATGGCACCTGTCATGACACGCTAAATAAGCTCAAGACAAGAGCCCAAAGGTCTCCTACACAAGCGAGGCTTCAAACCAAATTCACTGAAGTTTCCTATATCAGCTTGATCATCTACATATACTACTCATATTCCGAGCAGATACAAAGAGCATGGCCACAAGCAAAGAACATATTCTATCACTCCAGGAGGAGAAATCAAATACAAAGGAAAATGATTGTCATTCCTCTACTTTTGAGACATCAGACATCCCTCCATCCCACTCTGCCTAAGGGAGAGGCAGCTGACACTAAGGCCATACGGAAAGGCTAATCATATGGGGGCAACAAACAACGGACCCGGCCATGCAAGTGCTGGGTAAATCAGGGTATTGCACCTGCATGAAATTGACCCCGTGACCATGTATTGTAGACAATGTCCTAGGGGCGTAACCATCTATAATTATAAGAAAAACATATACTTTTGTGGCCATTGACAGGCCCTCTCCAATCTCTTGGACATTGATTTTGATACGAGCAATGATATGGGATTGGGATGTAATCCTGGTTTTATTTTATACGTGGATTTAAGATCACTTTTAGGGATTTTAAAATCCCATAAATCAACTGAAATAGGGACTAATCATGCAAAATGGTTGCCATTATGGCTAATCAATAGATAAGTCAATCACGAAAACTCCAATTACCTTCATCAAGTGCAACCTCAAGTCACCAGGCCTAACTTGATTTCCAATACATGCCATCACGAATTTTGAATAATTAAACAAAACATCAGCTGCCCCTTGCTTTTTCTCCTCAATCTGCTAACGCAATATTTATTAGAGATAAAGAAAACAGATATTAACAGGGAGCAAGTAATTTTTATCGGCAAGCATAGACACTAATCTCCCCTACTTCTCTACACTTCCCCAGCCCTCCATTGGTCGATCAGACTCAACAGGGGCAAGAAAATGCAGGAGAATCAATCAAAAACAAATAAACTAAGATTCATAACACCTTCAAAATCTAACAACTGGTATGTTTTTAAAATCATGCCCTAGAACTTCCATGAAAGGGCTTCTTTTTTCTTTTTTTTTTTAAACGTAAATTTAGTGAAATAATTTATCATCAATTTCAATTTAACATGAACAAATATTGCGACTCCAATAAACGTTATAAAAAAATTCACGAACCAAAACTTTAGAATTTCGTGACAATTTGCACATGTTTTGCTTGTCGATTTATAGTTCTATTGCTTAAATTCATACGCTGGGTCAAAAAAAAAAAAAAAATAAAAAAAATCCGTTGCCTACTGGTTTCTAACATGTCAGGGAATCAGAAATAAAACCCTAAAACCAATCCGTTAATGTTAAAAGAGAACAATTCCCGCGTGAGAGAACCAATTTGAGGCATGGATCAGAGTGAATCTGCCGACTTAAAAGACGATGATTAAATCTTGGATTGTGGTACAAATAACTAATTGTGTGTGTGGGTGTGTGTGCGTGTGTGTGAGAGAGAGACCTCATAATCTTCTTCCATGGTCGAGCGTGAAGTCCTTCTCTCTCGATCAGGGTGGGTTTTTGTTCGTCTGCTGCGCCGAGCCAACTCCAACTGGTTTCAGAGTAGGGGTCGTTTTTCAGTTTCAACATTTTATCGGGAGTAACGCTGTTCTATATCAATTCAACTAACCAGCACGAATTTTCTATCTAATAGACTTTCATTTTATCGGCGAGTGTGGCATTTTTTTTGTTTTTGTTTTTGTTTTTGTTTTGTTTTTGTTTTTAAACACAGTTGAAAGAGATCTGAATTAAACCAGTTCAAGTTTTTCAATTTTAGTTTTAGGTTAGTTTAAGATATATTGACGTTTGTCTATGACCAGTTAATTTTAGTAGTAGGAAAATATAGAGTTAAACGTGAGATGAGATGATGACACATTTTAGGTTAAAATTAAGGAGTTCCTGCACCCGTCTATGGTTTATTCCAACATAATAAAATAAAATAAATAAAGTAATTATTAATTTCAATGCATATTTCTTGGTTATTTGTATGATTCTTCATATATGAAATATGAAAATATTTTTATTGTTTATTTTCCAAATAATTATTGTTAAGTATGAATTATAGTCTTAAATACTAATGGTTCAATTTGATATTATTGGGAGGCTCTTTCAAAAAAATATTTGATAAATTTTTTAAAAAAATACTTATAAAAAAAAAGTTTCTTAATTCAAGTTTGCTTGTAAAAATAACAATAATATTCCAATCTCATGGGTGGGTGGGGGTGGTGACGAGAATGGATGGGAAGCGGGAATAGGGGAGGCGGGGTTGGGCGGCAGGGGATAAAGGATTGGGGAGGGAGGCATGGGTGACGGGGATGGGGGCAGCAGGGTTGGGCGGCGAGGTTGGAAAGAGGGTGGCACAGGTGGGTAGGGCGGGATGGGAGAGACGGGGTGAGGATGGTATAGGGAGGCGTGGGATGGGGCGGGGGTGGCACAGGTTGCAGTGCGGGAGGGAGCTGGTGGGCCAAGAGTGGGGTTGGAAGATGCGGTGAGGTGAGGGGGCGGGGTTGAAATAAATATTTATGTCTTTTCTATTCTTTATAATACTTTTCATCTTAAATATCACACTTACTAATTATTTTTAAAATTTAAAATATTTTTAAAATTATATTTTATTAAATTTTCATCTGTTTGTTTTTACAGTAGCTTATTTTTTCAGCACAGCTAAAAATAACTTCTTCAACAAGCATAACATTACAAAACTAAGTCAAGTCAATATATCATTTGATTATTTTAATTAAAATAAATTAAATTTAATATTTTAATAAAAATAAAAATAATTTAAAATGTAGTGTTGGAATTTATTCTCTTGAAAAAAAATCATATATATAAAAAATATAAAGAATAATGTTGAAAGAGCACATTTCTTGTGTTTCAATTTTAATTTTAATCTTTGTTATTGTTTTTTTTTTTTTCACATTTTTGATCCGCATGACATTAGTATGTGAAATTTATTTTATATTAGTTGGAACTCGCTTAACTTTTGTTAGATTTTTTGTTCTTTTTTAAATCATTCAAAATTTTTATTTTTATTATTAATTTTTATGTTTTGGGGATGTACCACGAAGTCGTGGTCTGAAGCAAGGAAATGAGAAACAAATGCTCGTTGTTGCCAAGGGCGCGACTTGAACCTACAACCATCTCCGCGAAGGGAGAATAGAAATATACAATTGAGGTATGACTGGAGGGTTTACTTGGTAGCTGTTGAAGTAGAGAAGTACATAGCTCATCACGTCCCTGATGGCCATCAACAATCATTTTGAATGTTTACTTTTAGCCTTCTTGTCGGCAGCGGCATCTATAGCATTAGTGGTTTTGGCCAGGTTGGAGGGTTTAATGACGCTTTTTGGGTCTAACGCCTTCCGGATTTTGAAAACAGCCCATGCAGTCCCCATTGCATGTCCTGCAGCACCAAGCCCTTCACCTGCTGCCTCAGCTGCTTGTGTTCCATACCTGCATCAACATGGCCACATGCATATCACCAAAATGTGGTCTTGTTGACAATGTATAGTATGCCTAATTAACTATGCTGGCTTGTACCATATATAACAGACCTTCTAATTAATGATTAATTAATGGCATGATAAAAGTGAAATATACAATTCTCAACTCCAGCCCCCAAGCTTAGCGGAAAATATATGCATACCGTGAAAGCCCAGGTAAAGTGGCAAGGAAAACCAAAAACTTCAAATACAAAGTGGAAGGGGTGTTTGTCATTAAGCGCATTACAATGAAGCAACTAATAATTACCACCAAGTTAGTCAATAATGAGACTTTACATTGTCAAAAAAGTGTCCTTTCCGGGAAGTTCAATTCTGACTTCTTTGGGAAAGTGGATATATTACCTGTCTGTCCAAATCGCTTGCATACAAAGTTTAGGCCACGGGATTAGGCCATGTTGCACTATTATTGAATTGTTTAGGCCATAGGATTATGGGGTTGATGTCTTGGAATTCTTTTCTTCGTTAGTTTTTATTAATGTAATGTAATACCTGTGGGATACTAGGTCAGTAGTAACAGTAGACGATGTTGACATCACATTTCTTCCAGCAACTTCAACAGCATCACACACCTTATCTATTAAGAGTGGAAAGAGGTCTACATTAATATTCCTCCCAATTGAATGCTACATGAAGCAATTAATAATGAACAATTCGTGATCCTTGTTGGATGAAACAGTAAAAAATCCACTTCATACTGGATGAAAGTAACTAATCTATAACATTTCAATCAAAATTGCAGGATTTAGTATTCTACCTTTGCCACAGTGAATGAAATCTAACAATGCTAAAATAATTCAAGAAAAAATGTTGACAACTAGTGGACATATAATTAATTTTAACAACACTCAGCTTATGATTAATTATAATAACACTTAGCTTGCAATGAAAGTAGAAAAGTTTGTGTCTACAATATAAAAGTAGGTTCTATACATCTGCCTCATGTGTTTCAAGGTGGGCATCTCTTGTTAGATCACATGGTCTACATCAGGTATCTGTAGAGCACATAAATTAAAAGACCAGGACATCGTTATTTCACTAATTGACGTGAAATGTCTAATCATGGGAGCAAGCCTGACCATGTGTATCTGGATTTCTTATGGTTTGCCCATATAATATATCATTTCATATTTGATTTGTTAAGAATCGGTTTTAATTTGAATTTGAAAAGAAACTTGTTGTTGCACCATCTTTTATATGTAATTAATTTGGTTTTTGTTTTTGTACAAATTAGGTTATTATTATTCATTTAAAAATAAAAATTTAATGTTTTTTATGATTCAAAAACAGCTGGTATATATTGATTCTTTATCGGGTTTTAATTTTATATTTACGCAATAAAAATTGTCGCATTTAATGAAATATTGTATATAAACATTCAAGTTATAAAGAGTAAATTGTCGGGCAAGAATTCTATTTCGTAAAAGAGATTAGGTTACATATCCAAAAGAAGGATTGAGAGACTTGTGCCATACGGGATTCTCAATCCCATTATACATATGTAGATTTCATATTTTGATATATATGCATTAACCGTACAAAAGGGAAAATAAATAAACATAAGAAGATTTAGTATTAACGGGTCTTCAAACATCTTACTAATTATACATATGAACATTTATAGGTTATTTTCTACAATGTCTTGGAAAAGTCAACTGTATTTTATAACATTCATAGATGATTTCTTATGATATGACTACTTTTATCCCATTTATGAAAAGTTTCGGACATGTTCAAAAATTATAAAGTTGAAGTTAAAAAATCAACTTATACATATGAACATTTATGGGCCATTTTATATGACTACTTGGAAATGTCAATTGTATTTTATAACGTTCATAAATGATTTATTATGATATGGATACTTTTATCTTATTTATGAGAAGTTTTAGTCACTACATATTAAAAAATTATAAGTTAAAGTTAAAAATTAACTTAGCAAAAAAGATGAAGAAGATCAAATCTGATTGTGGTGGCAAGTATTATAGTAGATATGATGGTTCACGTGAAAAACATCCAGAATTATTTGTAAAATTTATAGAAGAATGTGGTGTTCAAGCATTTGTTCCAGAAAAAAATTATATAACCTCTAATATCATTGCCATTAAGGAGATCCACTAAAGAGGAGAATTTCAATTTCATATGATTATATTATATTTCTCCAAGAACATGAGGATGACATGGAAGTGGTGGGAGATGATCTAATTAACTTCATCAAATTATGAAAAGTTCTAACTCTCAAAAAGTGAATTGATAACATATGTGAAGAGATTAAGTATAAGAAGAAAAATGATGTATGGGATCTTGTCCCCTTATCGAAGGGAATGAAACCTATTTTTTGCAATTAAAACTAAAGAAGAATTCAAAAGGCAACGTGAAATGGTATAAGACACATTTTGTTATTAAGGGTCTCACACAAAAGAAAGATATTGATTATAAAGAAACTTTCTTTTAGTTTTATTGAAAGACTATTTCAGGATAAAAAAGGATATATATGATACGACCGGAAAATTTTATGTATAAAGACCCAAAGCAAAAGGGTTTTCAAATTAAAGAAATCCATATATAGATTCAAGCAAGAGTCTTATACATGGTATTATAAATTTCATCAATTTATCATCTCATTCAGTTTTAAGATAATTTGGTGCAAACATATTTTTTCTGGTTTTATATGTCATTGACACTACTTGCAAGCAACAATATCGATTTATTACATAAACCAAGAGATTTCGAACAATTTTTTTTGATATGAAAGATCTTGATGATGCCTTTCAAGAATTATGGATCTAAATACACCATCGGGATTGCTCTCAGGGTGGTGTTGAGTTATCATAAAATAGTTATATTGAAACTAGGTGACACCCCTATGGACAAAGGATATAATCTCAAGTTAACTCAATACTCCAAAAATGACTTTGAGACTAAAGAGATTCAAAAGATTCCTAATGCTTCACCAATTGACAATTTAATATATACTTACGTTTATACATATAATGATCAGTGTTTGAGGCTCTAAGAGATAGCCATGTGCTAGAATGTATCTCGAGGGATATGAATATCAGTATGATAACGTATGCGCCAGATAGAGAATTTTAATAGTAATTGAGCTCTATTTGGAATCGGGGCATTATGAGGGTGATTTTAATATTTAAAAAAATTAAATTAGAAAAGTATAAATAGAGAAAAATAGGGGAGGAATCCTAATTTGCATCATGTACATGTTCTTTCTTTCTTTCTAGAGAGAGAGAGAGAAAGAGAGAGAGAGCAAAAAGGAAAATTAGACGATTCAGACTCAAATCAACTGTTAATTAAGGTAGAGATTCAATCTTTTTACTCATATGTTGTTGATTATGCTTGCGAGAGTAGCTAAAATATGAAAATTAACCCCAAATTTATGAAATTTGACGTATGAACCATAAGTGTAGAAATTCATATTTTTGATGTTGTAATGCTTCTAGAGTGGAGAAATCTAGGTCAAGATATGAGTGTTTAAGTATGAGTTTTTGTGATTTGAGAGCTTAAACATTTAGATTTTGGCTAAAAATGGCAAATTTCCGAGTTGTGCGATGACGTGGTTGATTAAAAGGGGTTTCGTCGATCCGGGGGTGATTTTAATCGACCATGGCATTTTGATCAATCATTGACTAGTTTGGTCAACCAAAATTTTCATCTACCATTTGATTGATCAAAGTGTTTTATTAAACCAAAATGGTTGAGTGAACCAGAGGAGTAAGATGTGGTCAATCAATTTGAGTCGATCAAGGCCTATTTTAAGTCATTTTTTCTTGTTTTCTTTAGGGTTTGATGATCAGGCTTTATGGACAATCTAGTGGGAGAAATTGATGGTTGTAAGCCTATAAGTTGATGGGACTTGAGAAGTCTAACATATTCTATTGTGTTATATGTTAGTTTGAAATGTGCATGAAATGTTTTGAGATATTATGCTATAATTTGTTTTTAAGCATTTCATATGATACCATGATATGAGTTGCATGTCACATGTGATGCTGTTATTTATCAGCATGAGATGTCTTGCCATAATGTAAGACATGAGATGCCATTGTGTTGTTTGTAAGCATGAGATGTCATTGTAATTTCTATGCATTAGATTCTATGCTATATGAATCTTGGCATTAGATACCATTGGGTGTATGGCATTGGGTTTGTAGTATTGGAATGTTGATGGCGCCTAAGAGGCTAAAGAATGATGAATATTATTGCATGATGATAACTTTTAATATGATTATTGTTTGTGTTAGGTGTGATATGACACGAGCACATGCCTACATTATTCATAAGAATAGTATTTGAGTTGGGATGGGCCAGGGAGATATGATCCTTACGAGGTTGAGGTTGTTCATCTCTCTTATTGTGTTTGTCTTTATTTATTGCTTACAGGGAGTTAGAAGGTTTATCAAAGGTAAAGATCTTGTATGTATTTATTTGTTTTGTTAGATTGTAAAACTAATATATGATGTAATCCTGTGGAATGAAGAATATGTATATATGTGTGTTTGTACTGTGTATGGAAACGAGATTTATGTATATGTGTGTGATATGGATTAGTGACAACACCCGTGCTAAGGTTTCTTTCTCAGTGTTATTGTCAATCTCTTGTCCCTTCACGTGCGGATATAGAAATTCACTAATCGATTTATGGGGGGGATCGGAAATCCGAGACATGATAAGACAGTCCAAATATTACATTCATTGTTGAGATGCTAGGGAGATATTCGAGTAATCTAGGATTAAATCATTAGAAAGCATCCAAACTTCCGTTTACATCCCATCAATAGAAAGTGAGAGAGAGAGAGAGAGAGAGAGAGAGAGAGAGAGAGAGAGAGAGAGAGGTTCTTTTGGTTCAAAACCTCCAAGAAAGAATATGTATAGATTTATAATTAGATATGCTTCTTATTGGTTTGAATATTAATAATTTTCATCATGAATTAATTTTAATCCAATATCTCTTTTTTAAAAAAAAATAAATAAATTTCAATAGGTACCCTATATCTAATGGGTCCCTAGAAAGTTTATCAACTTAATTAAAAACAATTTAGGCTGAAAATGAACCAATAATTGTCTCGAAGATAATTAAACTGATCTCATTTTTTCATGACATACACACTCTAATCATTGGGCAAACTAGGGATGGATTTAAGAAGTTCGGTTAGGGAAACCGAAATATAAATTGTTAAAAAAGTTAGTATAATTCATATTTAAAAATTATTATGTTAAATAAAAAAGGAAGGGAAAGGGAAAAAAAAAAAAAAAAAAAAAAAAAAAGAGGGGGGGGGGGGAAAAAAAAAAAAAAAAAAAAAAAATAATAATTTAAAGGGAGGGTTTGGGGGGGAATGGAATTAGGGGTGGAAAAAAAATTTTTTCCGGATAATTAATATTATTTGGCTCATAGGTAATGACATAAAATTATAAAAAACTTACAAAATCCTTCTATAATCAAATTAAATATAATTTATTTATAGTTAAAAGGTGTGGAGCATATAAACATGTTTAAACTTGAGTCAGCATGCATACATAAGCAATGTAAAAAAGAAAAATACTGTTCTATAGAGTGCGGAGCAAGGCAAATACAATCAAATTTGATGTAAAGGACAGCTAGCTCGAGCAGGAACAAGGAATTTTTAGTTTGCATATATATATATATATATATATATATATATATATATATATATAAAAAAAAAAAAAAATAAAGTGAAAAGTTTGCTATTTTCTACTTACTAAATCCATCCAAGGAAGCAACGACGATTTCCCCAGGAAGGAGGCCAATAAACTTCTTCCCCACTTTCGAGTTCGCAACGGAACTCGTGAAAAATCCTGAGACCTTCAGAACCCCTGAGAGTGCACCAATTGCCACCTTCTCGGACATCTTGGTCATTCCCTTAACCCTGCATGAATGCTCAAAACACAAACACCCTAGATGCATTAGAGTTTGAATTCAAATAGTCTCGATCGTAACTCTCAATCTGATTAAAACAGTACTACTCCCACGTGCCATGCCACGTCTGCCAGCCAAACTTGGCAAAGTCAGACAAATTAAGTGTTCAAGACCCAGACCTTTTGATCCTCCTCAAGGCTTGGGGACTGATCTCGGACCCCGAACCAGGGGTGATACGATTCTGCATAACCTCACTGCCACATTTCAATCTATCAACCGTCACGTCCCCGCACCATAGTATCCCCTTGATCAGCTGCCCCGACCCGATCGCGATCAACTTGGCGGCAATCCCGCTGTAGTCCTCCACATTAGGAGCCAATGCCGTCCAATATGCCGCGCACCTCCCTTCCATCATTTCTTTCTTCTTCCCTCCCGACACCAACTCTTCCGGAGAGGTCTGCATTGCCACCGACCCGTCTAAGACCTCCGATTTTGGGTCCTTTCCCGTAACCTTCTGCACCGAAAAGCTGGTGTAGTACTCTAAAACCCCATCAAGTCCCTCCAGCAGGTCCTCCTGGCCCTTGGACGCAAACGTTAGGCCGTAGTTCAACATGTTGTCGGCATCAATATTCCTAGGATTGCCCTCCTCGTCGTTGTCGGTCGAGTCCGAGGAGGCCTTGTTCTCTTTTGGCGCACGAAGGGAGAAGAAGTAATGCGACGAGTCGAGCTTGACTGCGGCCTCGTTCTCCCCCAGGGGCCACTGGATCTCGTCCCCGACCGAGACGATAACGGCCACAGCGCTGTCGCCCTGTCGGAGCTGGACTACAGTGAGGTCTCCGCAGGCGAGCTCGACACTGTAGTGCTTGTCAATGAGGTGGAGGATGGCGCCGGGAATCCGGATCAGAAGCTCCTGGACGGGCTCGGGCGGGGCAGACGGCGGGTGTTCAGGGAAGTGATTTTCTACATGCATATGGTTTTGCATGTCATGGTGCGGCGGGTAGAGCGAGGGCGAAGGGTCTGGGACAGGATTAGGGTTAGTTCTAGGGTCTGTGTTGGATTGATCGACGTCCGGATACAGACCCTGCTTGCTTTGGAACGCCATATGGCTGAGACACGTAAGTTGGATTGAGTTGCAGCTGGGAAAGAAGATGAATTAGGGAGAGGGCTCTCATCATGGTCAGAGGACAGGGCTGCTGGTTATGGTGTTCTTCCTGACACGTGGCTTGACGTGAGTGATTTGCATGGGAATCGGTCGAAGCCCTATTTGATCTCCGCGTTTTTCCCGGGAAAGTGGGTGGACGTGAGGGTGATGGTAACGGGAAAGGTATACGAAAGTGATATGGAGAGCCCACATGTCATTTCATCAAAATCAAGAGGATACGATGATACATACTTTTAATATTTTGTTGTAGTACGTGTAACGAGTGATCATGAATGACACACATATTGTATTTTTTACCTACTATAATATTCTGTCTATAGCTAACCGAAATAAGTTCTAATTTGGTGTTTATTTGGATTTAATCACTGCTGTGATGATATAGTAATTTCACACTGTAGAAATTTATTTTAAAAATTAACTGTTAAATTAAATATTTATATAGTTAGAAACTAGGATGTTTGGTTGGAAAGAATCGAGATACAAACTATGTAACTCACATTTATAAATTATTATTTAAAACTATAATTAATAACATTTAAGTCACAAATAATGACATAAAAACATAAAAAAAGTCTATCCAAAGTCTCGTATAATCAAGTTAGATAAATTTTTAAAATCAAATAATTCATTTATCACTAATATAATTAACAACATGTACCATCATAAATATTTTGAGACAGTAAATTATATTATTAATTAATTATAATTATAGTTATATAATATATATAACTAAAATTAAAATTTATAATTTTGATATATATATATATATATATATTAAGAATTGGAGGGAGAGTGACTCCGGCTAGCCCTCCTTAAATCCTCTACATATAGTATATATCATAACTGTAAAATTTTACTATAATCTAACAGTTAATTTTTACATAAATATAAGACATAACATATAAATAATTTAATTTAGTAATATTTATCTGTTGTTTCTTACGAATTAAATATACATAAAAATTAATTATTAGATTATCATAAAATTTTAATATAATAAATATTATATAAATATTCAATCGGTTAATTTTTAAAATAAATCTTAATAATAAAGTGCTCAAATTATCAAATCAAAAGCAATTTCGAACTTTAGTGGAAATTGCTTTTGTCTTGAATCTGATTACTTAAGTTGGGCCCACTACCATTATATCGTTCCCTTTAGTCGAGCTTTCATACAAACGGGGTGTATGTGAGTGTTTAAAGATTTAAGATAAAAAATAGTAAAACAAAACTTTACATTTATTTTTTAAAATAAAACATTATAAAATAATACATAAGTATTTTAAATTTGTTCGCTCAAATTATCATTATATAATAGTTTAACATACTCGCCATTAACGTTTTTTCTCCGTGACTCTATATACAAGATGCATATACAATTTAAAACTTATTTGATATGAATTTTATTTTCTGTATTCTGTTAGCATATATAAATTATCTGGAAGCATTGATATAAGTTTTCTTACCTGCCTGTTATTAAATTGGTGTGAAAAGAAAAAAAAAACTTTGATCTTTATTTTGTTGATATAAATTTCTCTGATCTTATCATAATGAACTGTTTTTTATGAAAACAATATAAATATGAGCTGGCTTCTTCCGGTCTCATAAATTTCGGTCTTTATTAAAATCTTAATTTTTCAGTTCAAAGGATCACACAAATATTGCGTTGTGAAGGATGGCAGCCGAAATACATGTAAATATAGGAGCGTAGAACACTTGTCCACACCTATTTTCACTTGATATTGATGTCTAAATGGAAGAAAATCCAGTAGTGATTTTCTAGGCCTATGCACCGCATTAGAAGTAAAATATTTAAGTGCAACAAACGATTAAACAAAACCCAATTGGGTGGTCCTTTTTTTATCGCACTGTAAATATCAATATGTTATATGGCTAATGAAGCCGGGTGATCTCGTGAGTTACATTGGGTCAGTACATCTCGAGCCATGAAACCCCTAAATTCTCTGTATTGTAAGCCAGCATTTTGAAAAACCCAACTAGATCTGTGAGCAAAGTCTGTCATCCATGCCAAATGAGAGAGCATCTGTCAACACAATCTAACAAAATCTTAGAATACTAGTAACAAATTTATTATAGAAGTTTATTTTTTTTATTTAGAGTAAAAAAATTAAAAAGTTATAAAATTATTCTTTCTCACGGTCTTATATTTAACTTTCTTCGTAAAATTTATATAGCACCTCCCTTCCATCATTTCTTTCTTCTTCCCTCCCGACACCAACTCTGCCGGAGAGGTCTGCATTGCCACCGACCCGTCTAAGACCTCCGATTTTGGGTCCTTTCCCGTAACCTTCTGCACCGAAAAGCTGGTGTAGTACTCTAAAACCCCATCAAGTCCCTCCAGCAGGTCCTCCTGGCCCTTGGACGCAAACGTTAGGCCGTAGTTCAACATGTTGTCGGCATCAATATTCCTAGGATTGCCCTCCTCGTCGTTGTCGGTCGAGTCCGAGGAGGCCTTGTTCTCTTTTGGCGCACGAAGGGAGAAGAAGTAATGCGACGAGTCGAGCTTGACTGCGGCCTCGTTCTCCCCCAGGGGCCACTGGATCTCGTCCCCGACCGAGACGATAACGGCCACAGCGCTGTCGCCCTGTCGGAGCTGGACTACAGTGAGGTCTCCGCAGGCGAGCTCGACACTGTAGTGCTTGTCAATGAGGTGGAGGATGGCGCCGGGAATCCGGATCAGAAGCTCCTGGACGGGCTCGGGCGGGGCAGACGGCGGGTGTTCAGGGAAGTGATTTTCTACATGCATATGGTTTTGCATGTCATGGTGCGGCGGGTAGAGCGAGGGCGAAGGGTCTGGGACAGGATTAGGGTTAGTTCTAGGGTCTGTGTTGGATTGATCGACGTCCGGATACAGACCCTGCTTGCTTTGGAACGCCATATGGCTGAGACACGTAAGTTGGATTGAGTTGCAGCTGGGAAAGAAGATGAATTAGGGAGAGGGCTCTCATCATGGTCAGAGGACAGGGCTGCTGGGTATGGTGTTCTTCCTGACATGTGGCTTGACGTGAGTGATTTGCATGGGAATCGGTCGAAGCCCTATTTGATCTCCGCGTTTTTCCCGGGAAAGTGGGTGGACGTGAGGGTGATGGTAACGGGAAAGGTATACGAAAGTGATATGGAGAGCGGAGAGCCCACATGTCATTTCATCAAAATCAAGAGGATACGATGATACATACTTTTAATATTTTGTTGTAGTACGTGTAACGAGTGATCATGAATGACACACATTGTATTTTTTACCTATTATAATATTCTGTCTATAGCTAACCGAAATAAGTTCTAATTTGGTGTTTATTTGGATTTAATCACTGATGTGATGATATAGTAATTTGAATTTATTTTAAAAATTAACTGTTAAATTAAATATTTATATAGTTGGTGACGGATTTAAGATGTTTGGTTAGGAGGAATCGAGATACAAACTATATTACTCACGTTTATAAATTATTATTTAAAACTATAATTAATAGCATTTAAGTCACAAATAATGACATAAAAACATAAAAAAAAGTCTATCCAAAGTCTCATATAATCAAGTTAGACAAATTTTTAAAATCAAATAATTCATTTATCACTAATATAATTAACAACATGTACCATCATAAATATTTTGAGACAGTAAATTATATTATTAATTAATTATAATTATAGTTATATAATATATATAACTAAAATTAAAATTTATAATTTTGATATATATATATATATATATATATATTAAGAATTGGGGGGAGAGTGACTCCGGCTAGCCCTCCTTAAATCCTCTGCATATAGTATATATCATAACTGTAAAATTTTACTATAATCTAACAGTTAATTTTTACGTAAATATAAGACATAACATATAAATAATTTAATTTAGTAATATTTATCTGTTATTTTTTACAAATTAAATATACATAAAAATTAATTATTAGATTATCATAAAATTTTAATATAATAAATATTATATAAATATTCAAACCGTTAATTTTTGAAATAAATCTTAATAATAAAGTGCTCAAATTATCAAATCAAAAGCAATTTCGAACTTTAGTGGAAATTGCTTTTGTCTTGAATCTGATTACTTAAGTTGGGCCCACTACCATTATATTGTTCCCTTTAGTCGAGCTTTCGTACAAACGGGGTGTATGCGAGTGTTTAAAGATTTAAGATAAAAAATTGTAAAACAAAACTTTACATTTATTTTTAAAAATAATACATTATAAAATAATACATAAGTATTTTAAATTTGTTCGCTCAAATTATCATTATATAATAGTTTAACATACTCGCCATTAACGTTTTTCTCCGTGACTCTATATACAAGATGCATATATAATTTAAAACTTATTTGATATGAATTTTATTTTCTGTATTCTGTTAGCATATATAAATTATCTGGAAGCATTGATATATGTTTTCTTACCTGCCTGTTATTAAATTGGTGTGAAAAGAAAAAAAAAACTTTGATCTTTATTTTGTTGATATAAATTTCTCTGATCTTATCATAATGAACTGTTTTTTATGAAAACAATATAAATATGAGCTGGCTTCTTCCGGTCTCATAAATTTCGGTCTTTATTAAAATCTTAATTTTTCAGTTCAAAGGATCACACAAATATTGCGTTGTGAAGGATGGCAGCCGAAATACATGTAAATATAGGAGCGTAGAACACTTGTCCACACCTATTTTCACTTGATATTGATGTCTAAATGGAAGAAAATCCAGTAGTGATTTTCTAGGCCTATGCACCGCATTAGAAGTAAAATATTTAAGTGCAACAAACGATTAAACAAAACCCGATTGGGTGGTCCTTTTTTATCGCACTGTAAATATCAATATGTTATATAGCTAATGAAGCCGGGTGATCTCGTGAGTTACATTGGGTCAGTACATCTCGAGCCATGAAACCCCTAAATTCTCTGTATTGTAAGCCAGCATTTTGAAAAACCCAACTAGATCTGTGAGCAAAGTCTGTCATCCATGCCAAATGAGAGAGCATCTGTCAACACAATCTAACAAAATCTTAGAATACTAGTAACAAATTTATTATAGAAGTTTATTTTTTTTATTTAGAGTAAAAAAATTAAAAAGTTATAAAATTATTCTTTCTCACGGTCTTATATTTAACTTTCTTCATAAAATTTATATAGCATTTTCTAATGTATTAAAAAAATTATTTACTTATAATTATTAAATTATATAAAAAAATTCTCATTTTTTACCTTTACGTTTTCCATAATTTTCATTTTCATTTCATATTAAATAAAATATTATTTTAATAATATAAAAATTAATTTAAAAAATCTATTATGATATATATTTACATAAAAAAATAAAAAATAATTTAAATATGTAAATTTTAACAAAATATTAAAAAATCTTATGTGAGTGCCCTTAAAACATCTCTAACACATCAGTTATAGCAAAAGCTATAACAAAATATGGCTAAATTTGTTCTCCAATTGTTTAGGTAAAATTTTAACAAAAGCAAAAACAAAAGCTAAATATGATTTTTGCTTTTGCTTTAGCCGATCTTGCCATGTCAGCACATAAAAAGATATTACACTTCAGTTCCCTGTGTTCCCGTTCCCCCCGCATGACTTCGACGCCACCTTCTCCGCTTCCCTCACCATCTTCAGCTCTGACACCTACCTCCCAAAGAACACTATCTCCTCCTTCTCTGATGTCGCCTTCTTTGCTACCTTCTGCTCCGATGGCAACCTCATCACCGCCAGTGGACAGTCTAGCCTCATCCAGGTCTTCAACGTCAATAAGCGCACTGCCAGCTCTGCTCCCACTCTCGCCCCATTCGCCTCGTCCGCTACCCCCATTTCGACAAAGCCCTCATCAAGAACTGGGACGTCACTAATAGCACCCAGATCTCAAAACTCAATGCCCACAAGGACTACGTCCGTTGTGATTCCACCTCCCTTGCCACCTCCGACTTGTTCACCACTGAATCCTACGACCACATTGTCAGGCTGTGGGATGTTAGGGTTTCAGATTCAGGTTCATCCATGGGGATAACTCACGGGAAATCGAAGGAAACAACGTCAAGATCTGGGATGTGATAGGCAGAGGGAGGCTGGTTCACGCCATGGAGAGTCACACCAAGACTGTGACTTCAATTTGCGTGGGGAAGATTGGCAAGGACACCAGTGGGTTGTCGCAGCAATACTGACTCCTTAGCGTGGGATTGGATGGTTACATCAAGGTCTTCAATTTTTCAAAAATGAAGGTCACGCATTCCATGAAGTTCCCTGCCCTGCTCCTGTTGATCAGCTTCTCACCCGACTGCTCCAATAAAGTGATTGAGACTTCTAATGGGATCATTTTTGGAGGGAAGAGGAAGAAGGTTGTCAAAGCCGAGGATTCCAAATCCCCGCTAACGCCCGCCCTCCCCCTCCCTTCACCTGGTCGTGGTCCATCCTCCCCCTCCCTCCCCATGCTAATCGCCACCCTCACGTGCAGAGGTGGATTTGGGTTTCTTTCAAGTGTGTGTGTGTGTGTGGGGGGGGGGGGGGGGAGAGAGAGAGAGAGAGAGACGACTGGGGTGGAAAAACAAATGAATTAGGAATTTAGTGAATTAACCTAAAGATAAATTGATAAAAATCATAATTAAACAAAAAAAATATTTTATTGGAATAATATTAACTAAAATAATATTATAACAAGCTAAATATAACTTTAGTTAACCATTTTAATTGACTACTACTACTGGAGATGTTCTTATCCATTTAAATATTAAATGGTAAATCACGAACAGAGAATGATTGACTCAACTACAGGTGCTAATAATGATCATGAAGTTAAAATTTGACTCAACTATGGTGGTTAATAAATTTAATACAACAATGTCATCCTATTCCTATATTACAAACATGCTTTGTCTTCATTAATAGTGAGGAAGAAAATGCTATATATATTTTTCTAAAATGTCAAAACATCTAAAAAACAAGTTCCTTATTTCAAATTAACAATGAAAAAATAAATAATCATGACATACTTGATCTAAAATAACACAGTTATATTTTCTCCATAGGGAATGAGGTGTGTGTGAGAGCAAGCCCAACAAAGGGCAATAGCAAAAAATAAACAAATGAAGCACCAATTCCGTTATAGGACAAAGTACCCCTGCACATAAAACTGGATACAATTTAAAAGGTTTCACTACTCTCTAGGACGGGGTACACTAATAAATAGACACTCCAGCTAGAGTGGATATTATTCCTAGCTCCATCTATTTTATAAAACAAAATTTTATATAAATTTTCTACCTTTTCTAAATAAATTAATACATGATAAAATATTTAAGTTAAATAATCAAAGGGAGATTCTCTCTCTCTATATATAATTAGGGTAGGTTGAAAAGGAACAAATGTTGTGTTAAATTGTGCGAAAAGAAACGAGGACAAGTAGAAATGGGATACAGACCAACGATTTTTCGCAGCCCGAAAACAAAATATGAACTTAACTATCAAGAGCAACCAGCCGTGGGCAGTAAGTAGGCTTATACCCTCTATCAAGAGCAGTTTTTCAGCACCCCATTGCCACCGACGTATGGAGCCATACATTTTAGCTCTCGCTCTCTCTCTTTCTCTTTCTCTTTCTCTCTCTATGGGATGCCACGGAAATTGAAAATAGACATATACCTGAAGGAAAGTGAAGGATTTCACATGACAGAACAGTCACTGAGTGACAAACAGCCCGCTTCTCCACATGGGTAAAAAATATCACACTACAAAAAGCCTCACTCAAAAACTGTGTTGAATTTATTAGAAAGATACCAGATTAAGTCGAGGGCAATCATGGGTGGGAGGGGGAGCTACTTCCTGATGCTTCTCCTCAACCCCCTTATGGTCAATCCCTTCCCCTGGATGCCATTTCAGCACATCCTTACTTTGGTCGCCTATAAAGAACTTCCTCAACATTTTTTTTTATGTAATTCCCCACTATTCGCGTATTCCTAGCCACTCCAGATGCAACCAGGATCGCATTTCTGGTGAACCTGCATCATCAAAATTTACATCATTTTAACACGCTATTGGTAAGCACATCTATAAAAGTTCAGCAATGTTATACTGCTTACTGTTACTTTCATTTATATAAGTTGAACAATGCATCAGGAAATTCAAAATTCGGGTTAGCTAAAAACTGCCATATTGTTTACTTGCCTGGTTAGGTACGCACTCACTTCAGGATTAACCGGCTTCGGGGTACTTGTCCAAGGATATCCATGACCATCTTAATTTTCAAACAGACACCATAAATCAGTATCACGATTATCAATGAAAAAATAAACTCTATAAGCTCAAGGCCACAGCCTGATAAATATGTTCCATGCTCAACTAGTTGACTCATTTCTTATTTCATCACAAATTTACACAATTAAAGCTACTATGAACTCTTTAAAATGAACAGATTTGACCTCCTGAAATGCAATTAAATTATCAACACAATCCAAAAGTACACAAACGAGTAGATACTACTAATCTCACCTAAAGATTTGCTGAAGTTTAAGATATAATCAAACCACGTAAGATTATGTTCTGTATATATTAGTTGCCCCCTTACCTTCTCTGCGACGAACATCGGCAGGAGAATGTTTTGTACTAGGAGCTACTTTGTCCATTAATAGCTGCAACAGGGAAGAGCATGCTGGTAAGATTATGTTTTTGGAATGGAAGGCATAGCATGACCAAGTAACATGCAAAAAAAAAAAAAAAAAATCTAACAAACAATAAAATCCTCCACGCCAAGGCTGCTGCTAAACCAAGAACCATTGGCAAGACAATGGGCCCAAAATTATTAAGCCATGTTGCTTGGTAGTGGGTTTGCAATACTTAGAAACAAATAAAAGTTCCTCCTTAAAACATGTCACAGGCTCATCAGCCACACAAACCCCCATTGTCTTGCCATAACACTTTAAATTGTTGTGGAATCATGCACGATCCGTAACACTTTAGGCCAAATCCACTGGTCCAATAAGCCCCAAGGTTGGTTGGTCATGAGCTTGCCCAAGCTTATATGCCAGACACTACTACCCAAAACCCATACATAACATAACCAATATCAAGAAGGAAACAGGAAACTCTAATCCCCAACACTTCCACCCCTTCCCCAAATGTTTAAACAAATAAAAATAAAAAAATGTTAGAAAAAGAAACCTCGATTCCAAGACAGGCTGGCAACTTTGGGCGCGCCTCTTCAGGATTTTGTGGCGCACTTTTCCCATCCAAGTATACTGACAAACCAACACAACCATACTTGAATTCGGAAAGATTGCGGCCTTCTCTGAATGCTTCAAACTCTGATTGTCCAACCATAGGCCTAGGCACTAGTCAGTAGTCACCAAATTTGAAAAATCAGAAACAAATTTGTAATAAAAGAAGAAGAAGTTGTATATAAAAATTAAGGATAAGAGATTGGATCTGGGAAACGATAAGAGGGGAGGGAAAGGGAGAGAGACCATTGCCGACGGTGCGAGTGATGCCGACGCAGCGAGGGTTACTAGATTTGGATTTGAGAGACGAAGAGTAATAGAGACAGCCCTTGCACGATTTGGCTTTGAGATTTGAGGCTGCTCTGGTTTGGGTCTGGGTCTGCCTCTCCTCCTCCATCTTCTTCTCCTTACAATTATCATTATTGCTGTTGTTGTTATTTTTGTGATCTGGGCCTGGGCGCCGTTGTTCGCCCTTTTCTTCCTCTTCCATGATTAATGGTTTTCCGTTTCCTGCTCTTCGTCTGTGTCGCCCTCGCGCTACTTTCTGTCCCTACTCTTTGCTCCCGCAACAAAACAACATCATTTTATTTATTGGATACCCACCATCGGATTCGGCCCCATACGAGTGCTAACATCAATCGTTTTACTTAAATTTATAAATTTAAATTATTTTTTATTTTTTGGGTTAGATTTCTCAAATTAATCTATATTACTAAAATAATATTTATATTTTTTTATATAATAATAATTTAATATAAAATAAAAGTAAATATTATAAAAAACATAAAAAGATAGAGGTAAGATAAAAGTTTTATATATACTTTAGTAATTATATAGAGTAAATAGTACTTCTCAATACATTAAAAAATATTATATAAATCACATAAAAAAAGTTAAATATAAGATATCTATTGTGAAAATAAGTTTATGACTTTTTGACTTTTTTCCTAAATATAGGAAAACAAACTTCTTTAGTTATCTTTTATTTCCCTAAATATAGTTAAATATAGGGTATCCTATATTGTTGCGATCTAAATGGCAACAAGAAGACAAATATAAAAAATTAATATTATTTTAAAAATATAATATTACCAGTAATCTTAGTTGTAAATATCATTTATATATTTATTTATTTAGTTAACAATATTTGGTGTCTTTCAAGTAAATTATATGGACTCGCTTGGTACGCAATAATAAAATTAAAGGAAATGAAATATAATGGAAATAGAAATATAATACCATGAATAAGATATTTTAAAAAAAATTATAAATACATCCATTCTCTAGGTCTTCATGAACCTAGGGAGATAAACTACAACGATTTTAGCCTTTCCCATTCCATCCTCTATTGTTGTGATCTCCAAGAGGAACACTCTCATGAATTGGATTAGAATCGAAGCTAGATCAGGTTAGAGAAATACAATCTCATGAATTGGTCAATCCAATGAGAGAGTAGATTGCTGCAGGGGCGGTGGGCGACGATTGTGCTGGGAGAGAGGGTGGTCGAATGGCGATTGCGTTGGGAAGGGAGGGCGATCAAGCTGGGAGGGGAGGGCAGTCAGGCGGCGATCAAACTGGGAAGAGAGGGTGAACAGGCATACAAGGAGGGGAGGGCGGTCAGGCATAGAGGGAGAGGAGTGTTGGATTGCAACGTGTAGGGAGATAGCAAAAGGGCAACGTTGGGAGTCAATTCCCATGCCGGTGGGAATGTTTCAAAGCCTTCTATGTGAGGGATTGATTTTACCCTGTATTAGGGAATCTAATTTTGGTGGTAATCATCCATTCCTTTCTCTTTGGGCTACTAAATGCGGGAATGAAAATGAATTTCATTCCATTATATTTTATTCTTGTGTACCAAACAAGCCCTAAAGTGTAGCGAGGCTCAAGTAGACCATAGGTATCCTCTCTCTATGTGACTCCTACCCCACGCCAAAATACATATAGAATTTGATATATGTGGAGTCAAATATAGCTATTCCAAGCTCCAACCACCCTGTGATCCCTCTATGTTTGTTATATAGATTTTGTATTATTTTAATGCATGGGACAAACAAACCAACTTGCCTCCGCTCATTAAAGCCCTTTTCTAGAGTGAATTCGTGAATGCTTTGATTGCTATCAGCAAAGGATTATTATTAAGCGAAGCTTGAAATTGCAAATGACAATCATCAAGCGATGCTATCTAAAAGAACCAGTCAACTATGGCGGCGGTGAGGGCGAGGTGGTCGCCATTGCTGGTGCTGGGAGGAGGAAGAAGTGCAATGTCTATAATGGATACTACACCCTGAATTTTCTTGGCAAGGTAGCCGCTGGCATCATTTCGGTGAGTGGGTATGAATTGTAGGAGAAAAAAAAGATATAAATTTGACAGCTAGAAATTCAAAATACGACAAATTTTGTTAGAATCCAATAACAATCTAGAGAAGTATAACCAAATATCCAAACTTAACCCTAAGCAATTCAAATAATAAACTAAAAAAATCAAAATATAGGAATAAACATCTAATATAAAAGTTTATTATTACCAGTAGTCAATAATCCTGAATAATCTGAATGAATATGTCATCACTTGTACAAGTCTATTTTTAGACAAGCTAGCATCTTGGAATTAAAAACCAATTATAATTAGAAAACTTAATAAGCACCAAAATATCTTAATAATAATTAAATAAAGGAAAGTAATTAAAAAGAAAAATGTCTAATGCGATAAGAAAACTAAATATAAAAAGAGTTTCAGCGTCATCACTCGTGCAACACGATACATGCACATAGTGATACACGTATCGCACGAATAGGGGCACGGTACAAGCAACACGGGAAGGCTACACGGTTCCTTGGCACGACAAAGGCTCAATACATGCAAGCTCGGCATGGGCACACATCACGAGTACATGATACGGGCATAACACCACGGGCAAAACTTTTCCTACATTTCGTGCATGATTTTGGATGCACCGTCATGACGTTAGCATAAGTTCTTCATCAAATTTATTCAAAATGGAGCAAATCACTCTCGCATGTTCCCAAAAATTATTATTTTTTCTTTACTTTCCATTGTTACTCCTGGTAGGGAATGGCTCGGGGATGACTATGATGGGTTCTATTGGATGGGATTTCTGTGGGTTTTTGGGTCTTGATTGTGTTGAGTTTTGGGTAGGGATGGCAACGGGCCGGGTCGGGCTTGGGTAATGTCCGACTCGAACCCAACTCGATTTTTTTCAGCTTGCCCCGAATCCACTCCGATCCAACAATTTTAATACTTCGGGTCAGAGTGGGTCGAGGCGGGGCACATTTTTAGCTTTATTTTGTTTTAAAATACCAGATTGGGGCGGGTCATACAAGACTCCGAGCCTGACCCAATGGCGTATCAAAGCGGGGCAAAACCAGGGCAGGACAGGTTGAAATTGCCAAGCTTGGGGGTGGGAGCAACATGCAGGATGAGTGGTTAAATTATATTTTTAAAAATAATAAAATATTTCATAATTAGTTAAAATAATAAGTATAATTAAAATAAATAATATTAAAGTAATTAATTAAAGTAACTTTTACTAAAATAAAAATAATGTATAGAAAATATGACTGAAATATATTTCCTTATGAATGCAGTTTATCGACATTCTATTGCTGGAAGTATGGAATTTGAGATAGGTGTTGCAATCGCATCAAAAACCCGAGAGAATCTAAGGGCATGTTTGGTTAGTGTTTTGGGTTTCTTGTTTTAAAAAATTGTATTCCAAAATATTGGGTATTGAGTGTTTTCTGACAAATTAAAAATGTTTTTTTGTTTGGTGCGTGTTTTTGCAAAAAAAGTATTTTATGTTTTACTTTACGCCGGTGAGAAGCGATTACGGGGGGGAATCGGTGGTTCGTGGGTCACGTGGGGGGGGGGGGGGGCCGAGGGTAGCGCGTGCACGGGGGGGGGGGCGATCCGAGGGTTGCGCAGCGCGAGGGTGGGAGGGGGGGGGAGATCGGTGGGGCGGGGGGAGTGAACCGGGGTCGCGCGCGCCGCACGCAGGGGGCCTGGTCGTTGCGGATCGGAACAGGGGAGGAGCGTTACAGAGGGCTGGCGTTGCGGAGGGGACGAGCGGCAAACAGGCAGAAGCGGGCGGACGGACGGGGGGGACAAAGGGGGGCGGAGTTGAAAACGTTTCATAAATTGAAAACACCATATTTGTGTTTCCTATTTCCTATACTCAAAACAAAGTGTTTTTGAAAATTAAAAATAAAAACAACAGCCAAACAAATATACCGCCATGTTTTCCGAAACATAAAACCAAACAAAAATTACGTTACAAACAACACCTAATTTGTTATTTGTGTCAACATTATTCTCGCTCCAACGATGTGTTCTGGAAACAAATTCTACTCTACCTGCTGACTTAAAAAGAGAAAAATAAAAACAGTACAGAGTTGGCAAACAAGAAGTCACTTACAAATTCAATGATATAGTTCTACAAGAACGGGGTTTTTTTTTTCTTGGTTTTAAAGTTTACTTATTAAAATAGCCATAAAAACATATAAAATCTTATAGCAACAAGTCTAAAGCCATTTGCTCTACTTTATAAAACAAAACTTTATATAAACTTTCTAATTTTTTAAAAATGAACAAATACATGATACAATATTTAATTTAAATAATCAAAGGGAGATTCCTCTTCTCCACATGGGTAAAAAATACAAAAGCCTCATCAAATACTGCTTTTATTTTATTAGACAGATGCCAGATTAAGTCGAGGGCAATCATAAGGGCGGCGGGGGTAGGGGGGCGGGGGGGGGGGGGGGGGGGGGGCGGGGGGAGCTACTTCCTGATGCTTCTCCTCAACCCTCTTATGGTCACTCCCTTCCCCTGGATGCCATTTCAGCTCATCCTTACTTTGGTCGACTGTAAAGAATATCCTCAACGTTTTCTTTTATGTAATTGCCCACTCTTCGCATATTCTTAGCCACTCCGCATGCAACCAGGTTGGCATTTCTGGCGAACCTGCACCATCAAAAATTACATCATTTTAACTTGTTATTGTTAAGCTCATCTATACAAGTTCAGCACTTTCATACTGTTTACTTTAAATTTCATCTAAATAAGTTAAGTAACACATCAGCAAATTCATAATTCGGGTTAGCTAAAAACAGTCATACTTGCCTGGTTAGGTACGCACTCACTTCAGGATTAACCGGTTTCCGGGTACTTGTCCAAGGATATCCACGACCATCTAAATTTGCAAACATACACCATAAATCAGTATCATGACTATCAATGGAAACATAAACTCTATAAGCTCAAGGCCTCAGCCTGATAAATATATTCAATGCTCAACTAGCTGACTCATTTCTTGTTTCATTCACATGTTCATTCATCACAAATTTACACAATTAAAGCTCCTATGAGCTCATTAAAATGAGCAGATTTGACCTCCTGAAATGCAATTAAATTATCAATACAATGCACACGTACTTAAACGAGGAGATACTACTAATCTCAACTAAAGATATTGCATTAGTTTAAAGTATAATCAAACCTCATATAGCATATAGCAGTTGCCCCCTTACCTTCTTTGCTACAAACATGGGCAGGAGAATGCTCTGTACTAGGAGCTACTTTGTCCATTAATATCTGCAGCAGGGAAGAGCATGCTGGTAAGATTACGTTTGTGAATGGAAGGCATAAGATCCTCTTTACAAAAAAATGCAAAAAAGCAACAAAAAAGAAAATCCTCCATGCCAAGGCCGGTACACCAAGAACCATTGGCAAGACAATGGGCCCAAAATTCTTAAGCCATGTTGCTTGGTAGTGGGTTTGCAATGCTTAGAAGCAAATAAAAGCTCCACCTTACATCTAATGTGTGATAAAATGGGGTGTCTCAATTATGCCATATCCTGGTAACAACATGTCACAGGCTCATCACGCACACAAACCCCCAAACGTGGAGTCGAGTCGTGCATCCCATCCAGAGAGCGAGACCCCCAGCTGTGCATAACACTTTAAATTGTTGAGGAATCAAGTACGATCTGTAACACTGAAGGCCAAATCCACTACTACCCAATACCCATACATAACCAATGTCAACAAGGATACAGAAACTGCATTCCACAACAATTCCAACCCCCATATTTTGAAAAAAAAAATGTTAGAAAAAGAAACCTCGATTCCAAGACAGGCCGGCAACTGTGGACGGCGCGCCTCTTCAGGATTTTTTGGCGAACTTTTCTCATCCATGTATACTGACAAACCAACACAACCATACCTGAATTCGGAAAGATTACGGCTTTCTTTGGATTCTTCAAACTCTGATTGTCCAACCATATGCCCAGGCACTAGTCACCAAATTTAAAAATCAGAAACAAATTTCTAATGAATGTTCATGGGGGAGAGAGAGAGAGAGAGAGAGAGAGAGAGACCATTGCCGACGGTGCGAGTGATGCCGACGGTGCGAGTGATGCCGACGCAGCGAGGGTTACTAGATTTGGATTTGAGAGACGAAGAGTAATAGAGACATCCCTTGCACGATTTGGCTTTGAGATTTGAGGCTCCTCTGGTTTGGGTCTGGGTCTGCCTCTCCTCCTCCGTCTTCTTCTCCTTATAATTATCATTATTGTTGTTGTTGTTGTTGTTGCTTTTGTGATCTGGGCGCGCATGTTCTCCCTTTTCTTCTTCCCCTTCCATGATTATTGATTAATGGTTTTTCGTTCGCCGTCGCCTGTCCCTACACTTTGTTTACGAACAAGAAAACAACTTTATTTTATTTGTTTATGTGGTCAACAATGCTGTTTGGTGGCTTCCAAGGTGGCCGCGTAATTTTTGAAAGGTTAAATTATTAATTATTATGTAAAAAATTACTTTTTCATGAAATCTTATTTTACTCATGAATAATAATTTAAAAAAAAAAAAAAAAAACTCACCCTCACCTCAAAAACAACCATATTTTATAGAATCCAACCCCGTTTGCCTTTGCAATCCAATAATAATATCGTTTTACTTTTCAAAATATAATTATTTTTAAAAACTATAAATCCAAAAACCATTAGAGTGCCATCATTTTCAAAAACAAATAGATTTTCAAAAATGCCACAAAATGTTTTTAGCCTTTGCAATCCAACAATAACAGCGAGCAACGAGTGCCGAACTATGAGTCTCTACCACCGCCACTACGGGGGTGACGGAGGATGTAGGGGAGGGGGTTGCGGCCTCCGGTGACGAGGAGGAGGGAGTGGTGGGGATGGCGCGCGGCGCATGAGGAAGGGCCGGTGTGGGTGAGGAAGCCGAGGATGACGTCACGCTGTGCTGGTAGCTCCAGGTGGGGGACGCGGTGGGACTCGGATTCGACCAGCTTCGGCACGACGCTTCTCCCCCTCCCTTCCTTGCTCGCCGCCTTTGATAGCACCGGCACCTTCATCGGAGCCGATTGATGATGCAACTTCTTCTCCTCCATCATCATCAACTCGTTCAGCCGACATGGGGGTCACGTCTGCGTTCTTTTGGTTTGCATCGAGTTGCTCAGCAGACTCGGGGTCATGGGGATCGTGCTTGCGTGCGTGCTAGACGGCTGGACGAATGAAGAGCGTTGACGACCGAGAAGAATTGGTCAAAAAGATCATAAGTTGCGATTCCCGAGTGGCTTGGCGAGTTTATAATGTATGGCGAATTTTTGGTTTTTAGTTGGACAAACAGAATTGATTAATCCGACTTAATAGGTTTATTCTGCTTTCGTTTATTTGATTTTTATCGGTTTGGATTAAATTAGATTAATATTTTAATCTTAGCATCATTAATTTTTCACTTTAAATTCATAATATTAACATAAACTAAAATATATAATATAATATTTAATCTCAACGAATCAAATCAAATAAATTATTATCATTAAAAATATCTTTGAATTAAACCTAAAAAGTCCGCAATGGATAGACTTTCACTTCTAATTCATAATTTTTTTATATTTTTTACTGTATTAGAAAAAAATTCTCATCCAAAAGTGTTAGTCGGTCGGTTTGGACGAATTTATTATTTATCTAATCGATTTATTCGGTTTTCGGTCGGATTGAGAGGTTAGTCAACTCATCCAAATAAACATTAATTTATTTAGTTTTCGATTTATTCGATTTTTGATTGATCAGTTTATCAAATTAAATCAGTTTTTTAATTTTTCTACTGAGTCCTAATTTGATTAAAGGTTTTTTATGTTTTCGCATATTTTTTACTAAATGACAAACTCGTAAATCACTCTGGTTCAAAGAGCCATGCATTAACAAATGTTCACAAAATATACAATCTCTCTTATTATTATTTTTGGTCTTTCATAAGAATGAGCTTTAATTCTAGTATGAGTGTTTAGAAATTTAGGGCCAATTTGTGCTCTCTATTTCATTAATATGAAAAATTAGTCTATGCCTACTTAAAACTACTATAATATTAAGATCATACGATTTGTGTTGTTGTCATCATCATTTGCTTTTTTTA
The DNA here is from genome assembly GCA_023512835.1 of Taxillus chinensis. NCBI lineage: Eukaryota > Viridiplantae > Streptophyta > Magnoliopsida > Santalales > Loranthaceae > Taxillus > Taxillus chinensis. Next base: position 28,361,293 of record CM042090.1, read on the forward strand.
TTTGTTTATAAAATAAGAGTATAAAATTTTTACACACATACTCAGATGGCATGGTCGAAACAGCCATTTCGAGAGAACAACTTGGTTAAAACAATCGGCATGGTCAAAACGAGTGACATGATCAAAATATCTATTTCTAAGAAATAACTTGGTTGAAATGAGGGACATGGTCGGGTGACATGATCAAAATAGTCATTTTGACTAGCTTGAATGTGCTAGCAATAGTTCTTTAGGCTGACTGAGACAACATGATTAAAACAATGCTCAAAACGATTTATTATTTGTGGTGTTGGATTCTGTTTTTAAAAATATGTAACCAAGCAGGTCTATGAAAAACACATATCAAACACCCTACTAATTTTTATCGTTGAACTCAAAGTCTCGCTATCAGATAAGCTTTGCTCGGGATCTTAAACTCCTCGTATTAGTTTAAAACCATTATCAATAAGTCAAAAGTCTCACTAATAGAGTCTATCCTTCATCGACATTCGACAACAATAAACTTACTAATGAGCTCAAAGCCTCAAACCTCTAATGGTTAAAAACCATGCTCTTAAGCCTCGAGTTTCCTTCCTTATAAAACCCAATAAAACCCTGCGGCAGTATAGCAAAACCCATGTTCAATGAAAATTAGTATATTATTAGATCCGCTGAGATGCAATTAATATATCGATTCAATGCACAAGTACACAAACGAGGACATATTACCTGTCTCAGCGAAAGATGTTAATGGAGTTTAAAACATAATCAAAATCTCAAATAGCGTATACAGTGGTTGCCCCTTACTCTCTCTGCTATGAACATGTGAAAGAGAATGTTCTGTACCAGGAAAAGCATGCTGGTAAGATTACGTTTCTTCCACTGGAGGCCGGAAGCTATAAATAAAAGGTAGCCTGGAAACCGTTATTGTTGGTGAGCTGTTCCTATCCAACCAAGTATGTTGAGTAGAGTGACCGTCACAACCATACCCGAATTATGATCTTCGGTGGGCGCTTTCACATCTGAGGCCTTCCACGTTTTGTTTTTGGAATTTGAGGCTCTTCTACTTCGGGTCTGTGTCTGTGCCTGTGCCCGTGCCTGTGTCTGAAGCAACCGATGATTTTCAATTTACCAAAGGCCTCTTTCTGCGATGGACTCTTTCAACGCAGTTTGATGAGGATTGTGTTTGGAATACAAACAAGAGGACAAGAAACTAAACTTCAACATAATAATAATAATAATAATAATAATAATAATAATAATAATAAAAAGGGAAAAGCAGAAGCGCAGCTTTAGGGACAATGGTTGCGCATGCCAGTATTCTTGGCCATTACGGTTTCATTGAGCAAAAAAATGTTTATGATTTAACGAAGAAAGTACTATTTATTTACAGAAATCTAGTATGTGACCGATTTACATAACTTTTTTTTTATATAAAATGACTAATATCCTAGTCATTTTTCTCCTTCCAATTCAGTTTTGTTCCATACAATCAGCGGAAAGGATGTATAAAAACCAATTTAAGGTATCTGGACACGAGAACTCACTGTAACGAAGCTATGTTCCTATTGCCCGGAAGACAAACAAGAAGGGAGTGGTCAGAGCCGCTGCTACATGATTTGAAACAGGAGACCTTCAGATTTTAGCTGCTCTGCTCCTAAAAACAGGATAGTAGGCATCCAATTCAACTGACTCCAGGATGTCTTGTGTAGCCCATAGATAAGAAGAATGCCCTTCAATGATTTCTGTTACATCAACCTGTAAACCACACCAAGGGATTCATTTAGTTCGGCAATGATATCACAACTAGTAAAAGATGGTGCATCAACAACAAAAACAAGGATGGTATTACAAGACAAAGCTACGTTATATATAGCACACGCTTACGTTTTCAATTCCAGGGACATTAATTGGTTGAATTCCAGCGAGCCCTTTTGAAAGCAGACTGTCATAATACAATCCATTGTCAAATTGATTTTTTTTTTGTGCTGCTAATAATAATAATGACTGCTGAAATAAATTTTCTGCCATGGATATGGATAAGAAATCCTAACACCTAAATTAAACTCAAATTTACAAGTCTGTTCCATCACAGAGCCTGGAATGGGAATGGACATTGACAGGATCACCTTTGACATATGAGAAAAAGCTCATACAGTAATCTACCTAGTCAAAGGCAGCTCAGACAGTTTTTAAGACCATCCCATTTCAATTCTATTGATAGGAATCCACTAGGCCAGGCGTATCTGAAGGTAACAAGTACCGAGAAGGATAGTGAGTCGTCAATAACGTTTGATTCAATAGAATATGCATTCCATTCCTCGTCTATTTCATGGAGTTATTCCATTGATCCATTGACAGCATAATTCATTCAAGATCCTAAGTCATTTGGATGTAGGAACCAGGCATGCCATTAAATTAGTCAATAGTTATGTAAGTTCTTTCATAAGGCTGCAAGTCTGTAAGACAAGAAGGGAACATTTAGTGGATAGTTCTTTCATCTAATCAAGGACACTAGTGCATCATGCAGTTACAGTATACCTAGCTCGAAAAGCAACCCCAAGTATCCAATCATTTGTAGCGTACGCATTCACAAATCTTCCAGCCACAATCTGCACCCCCAAAAAACAAGAAGCAAAATTTATATAAAATATATTTTAATTGCATAATTAAAACAGAACGATGAAGATGCGCAATGAGGAATAATTAAAAGGGTGGAACTGTAAAATATTAAGTTACCTTTCTAACAGCTTCCCATTTTTCATCTTTAATTGGAATGGGTGCTCCAAGGAGAACAACTCTTTCCACAAGTCCAGCTAATAAATTCAATAAGAATAAACTAAATCAATAAAGCAGTCAATCAGCCAAGAAAGATAGACAATGTTCTTACATGAACTAGTTACCATTGTGTTCGCTTTCAGCTAAATATTCGAGACACTTGAAAACAACTCTTGCCCCAAGCGAGAACCCAATAAGTGTCACAGGCCTGGAAAAAGCGTTGGAACTCAACCAGACATTTTTCAAACTCGAAAACTGCGTGCCAACTGTTTTAAATTCTTAACGGATTTAGTACCTGTAACCCTGTAGCCCTTTCAGCAGAACTTCAGCAAGTAACTTTCCTGCTTTGTCTGACCTAAAACCAACAAAGAATTAAAGATTTTAAATGTTCATTCAGGATTTAATCTTATAAAGATAGGAATTTAAGGATTCTAAACCGTCAAAAGCTGATTATTTCCATTTATTCAAGATATTTCAGCACATTAATGGACTTGGATCCTCAGCAGTCCAGAAATCAACTCAATCTAACAATCTCTGTCGTTCCTTTCAAGATGGATAGCTGAGAGTTTTTTTATTACCGAGGATCCAAATCCTACATTTATAGCTTCATCAACTACGCACACAGCAGTGCCCGATCCACATCCCCTACAATTACTCTTTCTAGAGAGCGGGACAGTCACAGCAATCTTAAAAGGTACTTTTTCTTTAGCCGTAAATTGGAGGAAAAGTCTAAATAGGTCTATTTCCAGATAAGTAGGAAACAACGGAATACCAAATACATAAGCATTCCAACATGATACCCCAAACCTAAATATGTTTTAATATTCAAGAATTTTTCCTAATTCTTCCTCCAAGCAAACAAAACATAAGGGGACAAGGCTAGGCTTTAGAACGTCCTTTTGAAGAAAAAATAGTTGCTGCCCTCAATGCTGCTCGTGGGCACAAGGCTCCAGGCCCGGATGATCTCACAATGGTATTTTTTTCAGAAAAACTGGGCTGTTGTAAGACCTGAGGTTCTCCAATGTATGCAGGAATTCCAAGGGTCTGGGCAATTCGCTTCCAGTCTGAATGCTACTTTTTTTGTTTTATCACCTAAAATAAAAGGGGCTACTCGAGTGTGGGATTTCCAATCTATCAGTTTGCTTAGCAGTGCCTATAAGCTTCAACTGAAGGTGTTAGCTATTAGGCTGCCTTTTCGGCATCTCGTGGGTGATGCCCTCGTCACTTCGTGCGTTGTTTGTCGGGTGGCTGAGCGGCGTGGGGCGGCATTCGGCAGTGTGGCGGGCCGTCCCTCATTGCCTCCTTTGGAGTATTTGGCGGGAGCGGAACACGCGTGTTTTTGAGGATACGGAACAGCCCGCTGCTGAGCTCTCTTGTACTTTTTTTCGTTCTTTGGGTGATTGGTTGTATGCTTCGAGCGGGATGTGTTATTCTTTCCTTTGAGATGTAGTGGATGGTTGCTCTTTTTGATTGGGTTGTTGTTTTTATTTTTGTATTTTCGCCTATCGTGCACTTCTTGTGTGCGTTTTGCTTCTCGTGAATGAATAAATTCTCTTACTTATAAAAAAAAAAAGCTATTAGGTTGTGTGGAGTCCTTGATCAGCTGATCAGGCCACCCCAACATGCATGAGAGGCAGGACAATCCTGGATGCTGTGCTAATTCCCAATGAAGTAGTTGATCAGCAGCTGAAGCACCACACCCCCAGGGTGATATGATAATGTGAATTGGAATTTTCTTCTATCCATTATGAGACACATAGGGTTTGGGGCTAAATGGATATCTTAGATCCAGCATTGCATCTCTATTAGCTTCTCCATTCTTGTTAATGGCAGCCCTTCTTCTTTCTTCTGTGCTTCAAAGGGCCTCATCAGGGAGACCCCATGTCCCCTCTTCCGTTCCTAATGGTTATGGAGGTGTTTGGTAGGATAATTGAGCAGGCCTTGGATAATCAATAGTGTGAAGGAGTGTTGGTAGGATGATACTCTTGTGTTTTGTGATGCTAGGGCTGAAAGTATCCTAAATCTTCATACGGTGTTGCCATGTTTTGAGGCTGTGTCAGGACTAAGGGTGAAAATTACCAAGAGTGAGTTGATCGTGCTGGGGATTGGTCGTTGGCTCAGCTGCTTGGATGCAAGTATAGGAGGCTGCCTGCCACTTACTTGGGTCTGGCACTTGGGGCAGTAGCTCAATCCATCTCCATTTGGGATCCTGTAGTGGTGCATTGTGAAAAGCCATTGGTGGGGTGGAAGCATGGTTGCCTTTCTAAAGGGGAGAGGCTCACCCTTATCAAAAGCACTCTAGCAAACCTCCAGTATATTTTCTGTCTTTATTCCGCATTCCTGCTTCTGTTGAGAAACGGTTAGAAGGCATTCAGCAGTGGTTCTTGTGGGACAGCCCTGACGGGTGTTTCAACTTTCATTTGGTTTCATAGGGGGAGGTTCAACGATCATTTGGTTTCAATGACACTTTAATAGCTACGTGGCAGTGGCAGTGGCAGTGGCAGTGGCAGTGGCCTTTTTTGGTTGACAAAGGGAGTTTGTGGCCATCAGTGGTGAGCCTCATTTTGGGGGGTCATGTTTGCTTTGTATGGGCTGGCCGTTCTAAAGAGGGTCTGTTGGCAGCTTTTTGGCATAATCACGTTTTGTTCACCATACTAAATTCATAAATTCACTCCGGTGCCAGGCAAATTGGCACAGCTGCCAGCGTGGCATATTTTCAGTTTGGTGTTATTTTCAGCATCAAAATGATTGGTGTAGGCTGCCTGGTGCTCCTTGGTGGCATTGTATTTGGAAGTCTGAAGTTCCTACCAGGCTTGCATTTTTTGCTTGGGAGGCAGTGTGGGGCAAGGTCCTGACGATGGATCAGTTGCAAAGACAAGGAATCCTTTTGGTGAGCCGGTGTCCTTTGTGTAAGAATACCGGGGAGAAGCTCGACCATCTGTTGTTATTTCGTCCTTGATCTGGGCAATGATGGAGTTTTGTGTTAGCGTCTCAGCGATGCTTGGTTTATCGTGGGCTCCAACAGGCAGCATGAGTCTTGAAATTCTGGCGTGGAGTGGTTTGCAGGAGAGAGGACAGTCGAGACACTTGCTAATGGTCATTTTTTGGGCATCATAGGCTCTTCGATAGCGTAGAAATGGGGATTTGGGGGGTTGGGGAAATTATTTGGGTCTCTTATGTGATGTAGCAGTCTATTCTGATTTTCCTTGTCCGTTCGAGGGCTTGCACATGCTTGATGTTTTTCTTGTGCTGTAACTTTCTTACCTTCTTGGTGACTGCTTTTTAATAAATTCTTCTTTTACTGAAAAAAAAAAAACATAAGCTCATGCCAGATGGCACAGATGCAAGTTGCTAGTCCAGCTGTCAGGCGTGAATTATTTTTCAGATTGTTATTAATCTCTCTACAATGACACCTGAAGTATTCAGAGCACAGAAACAAAATCGGTCAAATGAAAGTAAAAACCTGTCCACAGCAATTGTCCATTTACTGTCTATAAAATCAGTGGCTGCAAGTAATGTTGCCGGCCATGCCAATGCTGTTAAAAGTGTACTTAACACGGTCAACATGGCCCCCTGCTTCATAAACTCCATTGCAAGTCCTGCAGCAAAGATCGGAAATCTCAACAAGATATATAATTGTACATAACAGCAATTAAATAATTGAGTGGCATCTAAAGGTCCAAACCAATTACTTGAAGTAAGCCAATCTTGGATCGCAGTGCTTACTGCAATCAGGTTCTTAGACTCCCACTGAAGTGCATACCTGAGAATTTTCCCGGGTTTTTAGAAATTGATCTGGATTCTGCGAAGATCGATTGTATTTCTATAGTAAAAGAAGACATTCAGAGGCAAAAAAGAAGACACTGAGAGTACAGAAGGAAAACACAAGATAAACGTGTTACCCTGCCAAGCCAATCAACTCAATCTATGTTGCATACACATCATATTTTCATGCCAGAAAATTAGCTTGATTTATCTTTCCATCACTCCATGAGAAGGCCATTTATAAATGACAAATCAAGTATAGCAGTTAAAGCAACATGTATTCTTGCCCTGTGGTCAGGCTGTTTATTTCTGACTAAAAAATAAAGTCATGTTTTGTACGATGATATCCCACTCAAGTGAAATCAATCAAAAGAAGGAGGAGAAGAAGAGCTTTTAAATGAAATATACAACATAAAAACTGTGAGGGCTAACAAAGTTCAATAATGTCTAGCAATGAAATGGACACTATTATTTTCAACATGAATGAGAAAATAATAAAAATGAGAACGTCACATGCCTTTCCAAGTTATCAATTTGTCCTTCCCAAGGCCTCACGAAATCTGCCTCCTCAAAAACAAATCCAGAGATCAAGATCTCAACTGCTAGACGCTGACAGTAGACAATTCAAGGGGCTATAAATAACATAGAAGAACGATGAGGAAAAGAGGCCCAAAAAAATCAAACAGCAGGAACTGAAACAAAAATCATAGGGAGAAAGGTGTCCATTTCATGAAGCTCCCACCACAATCAAGTGTGAAGCAGGAAGCTCCAGTAGGCAGAGAAGCAGTGATGCCCAAGCTGCATTTCAAAAAACATTAACAGGGAAACCAAGACCCATATTCAAGAAAAGAAAATTGAAAGCCAGTGTAAAAAACTCACTCCTTGATTATGATTATCTCCTATAGCTTTGAACTCAAACTCATCAACATCTCCAATTCTTCTAGCCATCTTACTCCCTGTAAGACCAGCTCCAGCAGCTGGATTAATCAAAATGTCAGTAGAATATAGACATGAGTTCCAAACCAAGCCCACAAATTATCACACAACTTCATAGATTGTCAAACATCACAGCTATTTTGAATTTGGAATATTGTGAGTGCACATACACTCAGCTGCAGAAGAGTACCAGTTTTGCACAAATTATATCAAACCACTGATGATGGGTGTTAATCAATCGAAATGCATGCACAAGTATTTATATATGGGTGGCAATGCGCAACTGCAAAATTCAAACTTTGCCCTATAAGACTTGTATCTGAAAAAACATGAAAGAGAAAACTAAAAGTAATTAATCCTTCGGAAAATTAAAAATAAATGCATAATTGATGTTTGTGGTTATCTTATCATCATCAGGTCATTCTCTTTGGTTAGTTTGTCCCCAAATCATTGGATGTGTTTGTTTTGTCCACTCTATGGGTCATGAGACAAATAAGTTATTTCCTCATGATGAAAAATGTATTTGTTGGTTACTCCCGCGCTAGACACGGGTATGCTTGTTATAGTCCTCGTCGACGTCAAGTATCTAAATCTGCTTAGGTGACTTTCTTTGAAGACCAAGCGTATTATGGTGTCTCCCCAATCTGAGCCAACTATTGTGGGGCTTCCAATGAATGAAGCAATTCTTATTGCAAGAGTTTATTACAAAAGATTTGGGCCATCTCCAATACTTTCTTGGAGTTGAAGTTGCCTACTCTGTTGTTGGCATTGCTCTTTCCCAAAGGAATTATACTCTTAATATATTATTAGATGTAGGACTTAGTGATTGTAGACCTACAAATACACCCATTGATCCTAGTGAAGTTTGATGGCAAAAAAGGAGGTCTTTCAACATATATTGGGGGCTAGTATGAAAGTTAAATTATCTTATTATTACCCGTATGGATATTTACTTTGCAGTTAGTGTGGTAAGTGCTCCTTATGTTCCTCAGGCAGTCCTTCAAATTATTCAATATTTAAAAAAAGCTCTAAACCAAGGTTTGGTTCCGCAATCAAGGGCATCTTCATTTGTCTAAGTATTCTAATCCAGATTCCATGGTGGTAATAGAATATTTAGATATAGATTGGGCTGGATGTCTTATTGATCGTTGATCCACCTCTAATTATTGTGTTTTCTTGGGTGTAAATCTTGTCTTGTGGAAGAGAAGAAGCAGATTATTGTTTCCCATTTTAATTCTAAAATGGCCGAATATTGAGCAATGGGAACTACAATAGATTAGGATGTTATTAGATGAAATTAGACAACCCATGACACATACATCCACTCTTCATTGTGATAATCAATCAGCTATGCATATTGCCAACAATATAGTTTTCCAAAAACAAATGAAACATATTAAGGGTAATTGTCACTTTGTTCATGAGAAGATAGAAATATTCTGCTTAGTCATACACATTCTGTAGATCAGGTGGCCAACATTTTCACTAAGCCTCTTAAGCATGTCCTTAAGGGGGATTGCCATTTTGTATGTGCTAGTAACAAGTTAGGCCATAGCATACTTAGAATAAGCCCATGCAAATCATATATATGTACATATTCTCTTAGTAATAAAATTCATGTGATATTTTAGGAATTTACACCCTTTCTTCCAACTTTATAACCTCCTCCGACTAGGTTTCCATCGCTTAAGGAAGTCCTTGATATTTGTGTGGAATACTTCTCTCCAGACCCTCAAAGACTTTTTCTATTTCAATATAACTACAGAAATAAGCCAATAATGGTTCTGCAATTTGCCCCTTCAACCCCTACACTTCCAGTTGACCCTCCATAGGTTCAAACGCATCATAAGTGTTTGATTTCAATATACCAATGGCTCTTCGGGAAGGTATAGGTTCTTGTACAATTCATCTATTGCACAATAAGTTTCTTTTAATCACTTAAGTAATTTGTATTCTACTTTTCGCCATACTAGACCCAAGTCAGTGGCAAAGGCATTTGCAAATTCTTAATTTCTAATTGATACTAGGCCATGCACAAGGAGATGGCAACCCTAGACTAAAGAGACACTTGGGATTGAGTCCTAAGGGTATGATTGTAGTTGGTAACCGATAGGTGCTTGCCATGATGTTGCACTCTAATGGCACTTTGGCTTGGCTAAAAGCCCATCTTATGGAAAAGAGTTTCTCTCAAATACATAGTATCAACTACTTGAACATGTCCCCCATGGCAAAGATGACTTATACACCTTATAATTGCCTTGCTAACAATGCAACGTTAGAGCTTGCATTAGTTAGGTATCAAGAATGTACTATTGAATGACGATTTACTTACAGATGTTTTCAACTTTACATGGAACAACCTCCATGGTTTGTTGCCCAAGGGAGACTAGTTTAGTTTGTAAATTGTAAGTCCCTTTAGAGACCGAAGAAATTTCCACGGGCTTGATTTGAAAGTTTTCGAAGGTTGTGTGTAGGCTTAAGCATACCTATATATTGCCCCAACTCGCAAATTGGGAGGTAGTTGTACATATTCTATGTTATCAAAAGAGAATCCAAACAAGAGCATCTCCTTAAGAGCCACGAACATACACAGGTGACATGATATAAACTTGGTTGGACGTCAATTTTATAGATCCACCATGGGATATTGTGAGTTCATAGGTGAATCTTCTTTTATGGAAAAGCAAGAAGCATATTATTCAATTCCAATTAGTGTCCAATATGAGTATCAAGCCATGGCCAATACTACTTGTAAGCTAATATTTATCAAGTAATTGCGTAAAAAGATGAACTTCTCAATTAGCAAACCCATGAAGTTGCGATGCAATAATCAGGTTGCCTTGCATATAGCATCCCAACCCTACGCTTTACAAGAAAATAAAATGCATAGAGGCCGATTGTCATTTTGTTCATGACAAGCTGTTGAAGAAGACTATTCAGACTGATTTTGTTCAGATAGGAGATCAACTTGCATATCTTTACATAAGTTCTTGGGTTTACTAGTGTATGATACATTTGTAACAAACTGAGCATGTGCACTATCAATGCTCCAGCTTGAGGGGAGTGTTCATGGGTTACGTTATCATCATTAGGTCTAGTTAGTCTCAACCCAAATATAATCCTAGCTTATTGCCCAAGTTAAAAGCTTTATAAATTCTAGCCCTCACTCTCAATAATAATACATTCTTATAATCTTATTCTCTCTTCTTCTATCTATTAACAATTGAAAACAATTTGCACTCTAAGGAAAAGTGACAGCACAAGCCTTTATATTGTTGATTTAGTTCAAAAAAAAATTCATAGTTTGATAGAATAAAACTTTACTATTAACTATTCACACTTGAAACTTAGAATAGTTGTGAATTGAAGAAGCCTGAGAATATATAAAATTTTCACCTCCAAATGATGCTGCAACTGCAACAGAACCAGCAACAGTTCCTGCAGCACTAGCAGCGGCAGCAAAACCACTTGCACCAATTACAGGAATGATAGTTCCCAAGGTGGGGGCTAAAGCACCAAATCCAGCAGCAATTGCTGGGGCAGCTAATCCTGTTAAATAATGAAAATTCAAGACAATTTAATTCACATTGACCATGTTTTAGGGCTGAACTAAAACATCTAAACATGAATCCTAGGGACTCCCATACCCCCAGTAATGGCCAATAAAGTTCCTCCTGTTATGGCAGCTGCACCAATGATACCTCCACGTTTCCATTTTGCCCACGAACTTTTTGGTGATTTTGTTTCTTTATCATTTGTCTGCCCCTCCTTTAATAATGCCATTGCAGTGTAAGCAACTATAGTCTCCATTGCCTCCTGGAATCAAAAATTTCATCAAACACGGAAGAATATATAGGTACCAATTAAAATTGAATAAAAACATAAAATCATGTATAAAAAGTATTTTATGTCGCAAGGCATATCTAAAGTGTTATTTAAAATATTTATTCATATGCTATTTTCAAGTTTGGCCTACAAGGCCTTTAGGCCCATTTCTAAGTAATCCCTAAAATCAGCATATGTTTGGTTGAAGTTTACTTGCCTATGAAAGGTTTATGGTAATTAAGCAATATTTGAATATAAATACCATCTCTATCCACTTAATATCAAGCCAAGCAGCCAGCAACCGCAAAGCTACACGATGCCGAGCATCATAGCCTTTTCTTCGAGCAGGTTTGTTGCTATCAGCTATATCTGCTAGACAAGCTGTAAGGAGCTCATACAGAACCATGACTTTCTTTTCATGACTAAGCATTGTTGCCCCTTTCATGGATTTTTCATCAAACGCACTATTCAAACCATCAAAAGTCTCTTCTCCATTACACATTTTATCATTTATCTCATTCTTAGCTTCAGAGTGTTCATTAGCCACTTCAATGCTTTGCTGTGATTGAGTGCCCACAGCATACTTCTCCTTGCACTCATGTTCATACTGGCGATGCTTCTCTTTCTTAGAGTAATAAGATGTAGATTTCATTTCCATGCTTTGTGCCATAACAACAACAGTATTTGACAAAGCTAGTTCCTTGTCCCTGCTTGTTGACGAACTATCATCACTTTCTTCTGATAGCAACCTCAAAAACTGCAATAAAAATATTTAAATAAAAACACTAAAATAAGCCCTTATATATTTCCTTTAATAACAACCTAATAATGGACTACAATATTATAATTTTTTAACCTAAATTGAGCAGCGTTTAAAGCACAATTGCATTGGAAATTCAACTGATGGACTGTGAAGTGCAACATGAATTGCCTTCATGGTACATAAATTATAACTGAGAAAATCTAGATTCGAAAGTTACATTTTATCAAGAAAAATCCAAGGACAGGCACTTGCAAGAGTGATATTGAAGCCAAATAAATCAATATATAAACAATGCCAGCAGCCACAACATTAGCAATTGCTTGTCATCTAGAAATATGCCACTTTTTGCCAAAAAGAAAGCCACGTTGGCGAAGAAAAACAACATAACACCATCAGCCAACATTAGCATTTACACTTAATGGGGACCATAAACACAGTAACATGACCTGCTGCCATTTTAGTCACCAAGGAAGCTGCATTGGCAAAGAAAACAACATCACAAATGCCGTCACCCAGCTCCATTAGAATGTGAGTGAATTGGTTCAATTCAATTGGCTCAGGGCTTCATTGCGTGGTTTCTGAGTCCAGGGTATAAATTACAAGTAACCAATATATTCAAGGCAACGCAAACTCTCAACAAGCAAGCAATACCTCTAATTCTGAGCCCAGAAACTGTTAATAAAAAATGCATAAAGTTATGATAATGAGATAAATAAATACCGCCCCAACATGATGCTGAACCGGAGAAGAGGCCGCAGTTTCTTCGATCCCAGGCCATGCCATCGAGTCAATCTCAAGAAACCTGTTAATCAGTTGTCCGAAACACAAATCAAAACAGCATCAAAAACAAACAAACAAGGACGAATTAGACAACAATAGAAATGAAAATCGCGAATCCAACGACACGACATATAATGTGAACATACGATTACGAACAAGGAAAAGAGGAATTAGAGTCAGAAATCAAAGCGACTGATTATACAATCATTTGACTGACAAATTTAGGAAAACACACACAAAGGTCAACATCACAGATTCAATGTATAAGGAATCGATTCGAAGGTGACCTGAAGACAGGTCGAAGGAGACAGGATTGGTCGTGCACCCAAAGTACCGGGTCCTCAGAAACCGTGTCGCTGCAGCCGCCGCCGCCGCTGCTGCTGCTGGCACAGCTGGTACGTTCTTCGTCATCGAGAGGCGGCGAGCCCAGCGGGCGAGCCTGGTGGACCTGGGCCTGGTGAAGCGCCAGAGCGAACAAAGTGCCGGCGGCGTACTTCTGCGTCGGCGTCAAAGACAGCGGCGTCGGCGGCGACGACATTTTTGTTGCGGTTGCGACTGGTACTGATCGGCAACTGTGTCAATTAGTGCACATCGATTCAAATCGCTTAACGCGCAATCGATTTATTTCATTTTATTTTATTTTACAGAGCAAAAGTGAGAGTGTCACGGTGATCGGTTATTCTTTTATTTAATTAATTTAAGTCGATGTATTGGCATATTATTTTAAACAAAAAAGTTAAACGGCAGTATACAAATATGTCACAATTATTGAAATAAAGAATTTATTAAAATATTATTTTAAGGTATTAACCCAATTAATTCAGCTGACTTCAAATCGAAACTCTTATTTTAAATATCATTGCCTTCAAATCATGTCTCATGTTCAACTCTACCCTCTCTTTTTTTCAATTTCAGAACTTGGGTATATTTAGTTACTTTATTTTTTATTTTTATTCTTAAAATATAGTAATTATTTTCACTTAAATAAAATTAAAAATAATAAAATATTATTTTCATTTTAAGAGATCAAACATATCCTTAATCTCCCAATAAAGCCAACTTCACCCACAATGCAACAATAATATATTTGATCATTGTATTAATAAAAAAGAATTATATTATAGCCAAGTATGTGGCAGTTGTGAGTGGATTTAAAAAGTAAAAATATGACCCACATTTTTGTTTTTATACCAATCTTTCATTATATGTACACAATTTGGTATACTTCATGCTTTCATTTAGATTTTTATAGGAAAAACATATTACTGTTTTAGGTCTCCTCTTTTGTCTGCTTTCTTCCTTTTTTGTATTTGCTCTTCCACTTAATGCAGGTGAGGCGTAAATGCATGATCCAAGCTAGTTAATATAACATGGGTCCTTTTATTTTAAACATTTGGACTGAATGTATAATAGATAAACTCATAAAATTTTATTCACAATATGTAGTTAAGCTTATACTAGGGTGAATTTGGTACAAGTTATTAGTCCTAAACGGTCTATTCAAGTTGAGAGATAGCCTTTCTCTGATACTGAAAATATTTGGACGATATTATGGCCGTCGATGTGAGCATTTTAATAGTACTTGGACCCAATTTCGAGTCGGAGCCCTAAGTGACCCGATTGTTGACTTTCTCGGGATTTGTTGGTTGACCTTGTGTTTGAGCGGTCAATCAGGTTGGAAAATATTTAGATAATGATATACTCGTCATTTCGAGCGTTTTGACTGTATTTGAGCTCAATTTGGAGTTCAGACCCCGGGAAGTCAAAAGCCAATTATTATTTTGGATGTTGATTAATTAATAATTAATTAATAAGAAATGCAGTGTATAAATAGGAGGAAAAGGAAGCGAGCTTCCATATTATGCTATCACATTGGTGCGTTTGAGAGAAAGAGAGAGAGAGAGAGAGAGGAAGAGAGCTTAGAGCTTAAGGAGCTTGGAGCCCTGGTTTGGTGATTCGTGGACGATTTGTGATAGTACCCTCAGGTAGTTGATTCTATATCTTACATGAATTCTAGTAGGATTAGCATGCATTTTTTGGGTGAAATCATGGATTTATGAATGAACGCTAGGTTTTGGGGAAAACTCAATTTTGGGTTGAATCTTGTGACTTAATTAAATGCATAATATGTGATTAAAACTTAATATGTAGTATTGAGTGTGAGTTTTATGAATTTTCGGAAGGTTTGTGAGGGTTTAAGGGTCATTGGGTTGATTCCAGTCGAAGAACAAGCTAAAAATGATGATGAACAATAACCTTAGTAAACTGTGAGGTTGAAAACTCGACGGAACCTCAAGGCAGTGAACAATCGAGGGAATTGACTCTGGAATTGGAGGTTTAAATGTGTGTTTCGAAGGTTCGAATATGTGTTTTGAAGGTTCGAAGATAAGTTTGAAGGAAGTCTCGAAAAGAAATTCGAAGGAAGTCTCGAAGGAGAGATTCAAAGGAAGTCTCAAAAGGAGATTCGAAGTACAGTTATAAAGTACAGTTTTACTGGACCATTTATATTGTAATCTTTTATGCCTTTTCACATTTAAGTATACTTAAGTTACAATGTAAATAAAGAAATACCTCCATTTTTTCATATTCAAAGAAAAATACTAGAAAATCAAATTCTCGTTCCTTCAAAATGTGAAAAATGAGAATTAGCACTGAATCCTAAAAAAAAAAATTACTTTTTGGTTCGAGGTGACTGTTTGCGAAGTGGGGTTAGACTTCTCAAAAAAATCCACAAAAAATAGGTTATCTTAGTTATGATATAGGGAACCATTGTCGGGACTTTTTATATAAAAAAAAACATCTTCTATGAAAACCCTCTCTCTTAGTCAAGACATGAGGATAAATTGGTGGTGACACTGGCCTTTGTTATAAAAGGAGTGTTATGAAACCCTAGTGGTTGACTTGTGTTATTATATCGTGCAGTAAGTTGCATGATTGGGGGACCTTGGGTCCGTGAGCAATGTAGGAGGTTGATATTTGGATCCCCATGGGAAATCTGGTATGGGAGAAATATGATGTTCTTCGTTGTAGATGGTTTGAGATAGTTTTGGGTTTAAAGGAGTTCATAGGGTGCCAACGGGCATAGTGAGAGCTTAGTGAGGCTGTGTAACGAAACTCTTGTGGTTTATCACGGTTTGTTTGATGTTATGGTTGGGCCATGAGGGCTAAGGTGCCATCGAGGCGGTGACGGTGGTTGGCACCATGAAAGTATCATGGTTTGTTTGTTTGATAATATGGTTAGCTTGTATACATACGTGTATTGTGTGAGACATTTGGGGCTAGAGCAGAGAAACAAAGTGTGCTTTTAAGGAGGCATAGATACCTCTCCTAGCACGAGATTTTTTTGGGGCTGCGGTCCTACAAAAATAAAACTGGGGATTAAAATTAAGCCCTGAACCAAACAATGTCAGGCTACGGATGGCTTGGGTTGTTACAGTCACCTAATGTATGATCTACATTTTAGAGTGAGATTTAAGAGTTGGTTATATGTGGGAAAAGATAAGCACCCTCACGAATTCTAAGAAAAAAGGAATTTCTGTTTGTTTTAACTTGATTAAAATTTGTGTGGGATATAAAACCAATGAGTTCTAATCATAGATGATTTTTCTTGAAAGGTAGTGAGTAACGTCATTACTTACCCCAATTAACTATACACATAATTTTATTTAAAATACTTTTTTTTTATTTTTTTTGTTAACATTTGAATGTTAGAGTAGTGTCCATAGTGCAAAAGGTTAAAAACTTGTTTTAAAATGTTGAGATAAATAAAGAAAAACATTTGCCACAATTTATTTTTGATTCAAATAATTAAAACTAGATATTGATTATCTAGAGTGTTATGGTTATTTGGACTAGTTTTTAAAAGATTATATTTTTACCTTTTTACTTTTAGTTTTAGTTTTTTTGTCATTTATTTTTTGATATTTTCTTTTCACTTTTTTCTAGTTTCATGTTTTTTGTTTTTTTGGTTTTAAGAGTTTAAAGTTCTAGCATTTTATGGGTTTTAAAAGTTTTCTAAAACAAATATTTAAATCTAAAAATTCTAAGGTTTATAATTTTTTGTCATAATTTTTTGGGATTCTAGATCTAACTTGTAGTTAAAGACCTAGTACAATATTAAAGAAAACCCTTTCACCCAAAACCTAGATTAATATCGTAGAGGTTTTGTAAGTTAAAGAGATTGGTTATGCAAAAGGGATAAGTCTGGTTATACTAATAAACTTTGGTTAAGGACTCTTTTTTGAGCCTCCTTATAGGATACTCTGGTTGCTTTAGCAACATGTCTAAAGTATTGGACTCTTTCTTAAATTGTGAGTTTTAAGTAAATGATTTTTTTAGTTAACTTATAAAACTATGTAGTTTATTGTGAGTTTAAACAACTCATTAAAGCTTTTTATTAGTTTATAAAAGTTAAACTAAAATAGAGTGTCTTTACCTTGAAATATTGTAAGTGCTATTCTTGTTTTGTTCTGTATTATTTGTATGTTTAACTTCAAGTTTTTTTTGCATAGAAATTCTCATTTACAAAATTTATTCTTATGTTGTTGTGAGTTATTCAATCCCCACCCCCATCCCCCCTTTCTCCCTTCAGCTCACTTGTAAACCTTCATTACATGTCTCTTATATTTAACTATTTACCATAAGGATGCAATTAGATATGGTACCACCAAACTTAAACCCAACCCCAAATTTATTTTGTAACAAACAATTTGATAATTTTGTTTACCGTGTTAACTAATAAACTTTTAAAATATTTTTAGAACAAAAATAATATATAAACCACCAAAAATAATATTTTTATAAGCAAAATAAAATATTCAAGTTATAACAAAAATTAATCATTTCAATCAAATATTAATGCTCTTAATACTAAAATCCAACTAGCAGGACATAAGTTAAAAAAATCATTGATAAAATATATTTAAAATAATATATTAATATTCTTTATTAAAATATAACATTTTATAACTCACAAGTTGAAAATTTATGAAAACAAATTTTTGAGAATAACTAATGATAAAATTTATAAAAACCGATTTATGTTAGACCAAAATTTGATATAAATCCTTATATATTTTTTAGTTTCAGGGTTGACTTACACTTATCCAAATGGAATTAAGTAAAATCCATCCAGACATATAAATGATATAACACAACCCTTATTGACCATTTTATATATATATATATATATATATATATATATATATATATATATATATATATACTTTGCCCAAACAAGAT
The DNA here is from genome assembly GCA_023512835.1 of Taxillus chinensis. NCBI lineage: Eukaryota > Viridiplantae > Streptophyta > Magnoliopsida > Santalales > Loranthaceae > Taxillus > Taxillus chinensis. Next base: position 28,379,360 of record CM042090.1, read on the forward strand.
AAGTATATATAAGAGGCAATGCATGCAATCTCAAAGTACTTTGTAGCTATTTTTTTTCAAATAGAGCAACTTTTAGGGCATGTTTGGTATGCGTGAATGAAATGGAATTCATTTACATTCTTGTGTTAGGTAGACAAAACGAAGGGGAATACAATCTTATCATGGGTATGAATATACCTGCATAAGGTAATATCCATTCCACCCATATATCAGGTTTTAAAACATGACCTTATTTGGGGGAATCAAATTAAATCGATTTCGGACTAAAATAACCCCAAACTCGTTCACCCCACACCCCGCGTCAAACTATCTTCTTCACCATTTCATCCTACTCGTGGAAACTTAACGCAATTGCCTTTAAACAATCACTCACCCAAGTCGTCGATTTAGCCCTTCTTTCCTAACATTGTACTTGTCCTTTCATCTTTCAATTAGTGATTTTTCGTTCTCTCGCTCTCGCTCTCACACACACATATGTGCTTTTCTTGTTATCTCTGTGTGATTCTAGATTTTCTCCTGGAATTTTTCTTGTTCTTTCTCATATGTTCTATAAGTTTTCTTTATGTTTTAGCTTGAATGAAGCGATTTCTTCATTATGTTGATACTTTATTTATTATTATTTGATTTATATATATTTGGGCAATAAAAAATAAACAAAGTGCGGAAATGGTCAATTCAAAATGCAGAGAACGACCAAGAAGTTTTAATCAACCAAATGAATTGACCACAATCTCAAGAGATTTTTGGTCAATATAAAAAGCTAAAGGTGGTCGACTAAAATTTCAGTCGACCAAAATGCGATCTCTGCATAGACCAACTACTACTCAATGGACTTCTTTTGTTTGCCACCTGTACAACTCTCAGGCATTCAAAGGAAGATCAAACGACCCTTACTGATATATTTTGAAAAAGAAATGTAATTTAAAAGTTAGTGGGAATGGTTAATGGGTAGTGGGTGACGATTTTAGGTCTTTGACAGAAACAAAAGAGATGAGGATGAAAACTGTTGGGGATCAAATGGGGATAGATCAGAGGGAGAATAGAGAGCATTTTTTATGTGTACTACAATTATGATTGTAATATTTTACACTATGATAGCTTAAACCTCCAAGGGAGGATGATGAATATTGATGTATATTTGTAATTTTAATTTCTATGGTATGATGCTTTAAATAAGTTATAGGATTTTTGTGTAATTGTGCCTTATTTTCACTATTTTCCATCTACTAAACAAGAAATGAGATTTATTTTCATTTGACTGGAATACCAAACACAGGATTAAAACTATCACCTTGATAATATTATTCTCTTATTAAATATATTTTCTTAATTTAATTATCACGCACGAGGCGAGCTATTTCTTTTCCCTACTGTCTCTTTGATACAGCCTTCTCTTGTAGGCTATCATTCCTTGTCTTATTGTATAATATAGTAAGAATAAAAAATATTCTGCAGCTTAGGTGTGAGAACAAAAATCCTATCAATTTTTGATAAATAAAAGCAGTTTACGATAAATTGGAAAGAGTACTTATCATAGCAGATCAATTTCAGTCCTTATTAGTATAAATCGATGTCAATGCACACGATGCTTTTATTTATCAAAGAGTAATTATATACAAAACCATGACTAATATAGACAACCATAACATTACTCTTTGATAAATAAAAGCATTTAATAGTATGAAGTGGTATTTTCAAAATTTTCAGAAAAAGACAAACCAATTTCAGTCATAACTATAGTTATAAAATATTGTAACCAGCAACATGCCCCCGAACCTTCCACCATCTGACGTTCCTATGGAAAAGCAAACAGTAGGCTTCGTTTTGATTGAATCACAAATTAAGTATGAATTTCGCCGGCTTTTGAGGGGCAATCCCAAATGAATTTACAACAGAAACTAAATTCTCGCATCTTGTCTCAATACATGCAATGGTTGACGCGGCAAGGCATCCGAAATGAGAACGAGTCTGTGCCTCCTGTCTGATTCGAATAAAAATTACTGAACAATAGTACAATTACCGCTGCTCTATGTTACGCAAGAATTAAAGATGAAGCAAAACATGTATCCTCCTGGCCACCAAACTTTACATTTCAGGCCAAACGTAAGTGATTATAGCTCGCGAAATCCCCAAATATGAAGCCAAGTAGAGATTGGATGTGGTGAAAACCAGAAGGAACACAATGCGCCCAGGTAAACGCAAAACGCCCCCTTCTCAAAATTTAGACTCCCAGCCCTCCCTTTTGGGATGTCTGGAAGAACCCTAATCTTCAAACAGTGCTGCAGGGTTCCATACAAGCCTAATGCTAACAAAACTCAGAACTTGTACCCTTTAAACAGAATATTTCCGGCAGCTTCCAACAGTTACCTTTTGGCGTGCCCCAATTATCGTTTCTCCATTTTCTTGCCCCCTTCCTGAGAAGGCTCCTACCCGCATTACTATTCCTTCAGCTGTTCACCCCCAAACACCAGTCTGTAGTTCCCTACCTAGAGTCCGCGATCTACGATCACCCTCCGGTGCTCTGTAGCAGTTACGTCCCAACTAGTGGTGGACGGTGCAATAGCCTTTCACATTTTAAGTTCTTAACCCCTGTGGTTCATCTGCGGCACAGTCGTTTGATAAGATAATTGGAAATCACCTGTGGAGCTCAAGGCATCACCTTTTCTGGGGTCAAATGTAGGACTCAAAACTTCGATGGGGCTAAAACAATCGTTTTTAGCACCGTGAACAAATTCTCCACTACAGTTCATTATTAAAACAGGGGAAGACATACCATTCAATTCCATTTCATCAACTTCTTCAGCTAACAAATCTGACACGGATTTTTCATCCAAGGAGGTGAACTCATTGGGGCCAATTCCCTGCCAATTTGATGCATCTGCTGCAGGATGTGATGTGGAAGAATCAGTAAGCTGGGCAGTATTCGAATTCAGAGCCTTATTGGCTGCTTCACAGAGTTTAAGTAAAGATGTAGACACAATATTGGAGTCCCATTCATCAACTGAGGGTCTTTCCAGTGTGGGGGAATATCTGCCCCATTCAGCAGGTACTTCAGGATGTGGTGCTCCACTACCAGCTAAACTTGAGGCACTGCTCCAGCTAGGACCAGGTTCTTGAGCAGGAACATTTGAGCCAACAGAGAGCTTGTTTACATCATTAGGCTTTGGTATCGGATTTGAAAATTTTGGAATGACATTGACATGATGCTGCTTGGATGTTTCAGATGACTTCGTCAAATTAGAGTTTGAGTCCCAACCATTTGGAGAACTACATAGAGCCGGACTTTTCGAATTTTGTCCAGAAGAATGACCTGAATAGTCACAACTGTATTGTCTTTCACTATTTTCTCCTCCCCAATTTGTCTGAAAGAACACGGATCCATGCGAACTCTCATTTTCATGATCCATAACAGGATTCTTCTCTTGCCCTTCATGACTTTTCCTACCCTGCTGTAACACCATTCCACATGACTTCCCAGATAATGTAGGGGAGACAAGTGAACCCCCCACTTGGAGCTGGTTGGACCAAGAGTTGTTGCCTCCCATTGAACTACAACCAGGCAATATCATTCCAGCTGGTTCTTCAGATTTCACATCTGCATTGGTGTTCCAACTAGAAGAACGGGAGCAATGCTCACCCCTCAAAAATTCACTTCCATCACTAGATTTGGGGCTAGCAGCATGCCAGTTTATGCCGTTATCTTGTTTACCCTCTGTTAAAGTGGAATTCGTGCCCCCACTCTTTCCCTCCCAATTATCCCCCTTATCAACAGAGGCAACTCTAACATCCTTTAAACCTAAATTGTGGTTATGTTGTGAAGCCTTCCCTTTATGGAACTGTCCATGCAGTGCATCAGAAAGAAGTATGTAGTCATCTTGAGTTTCATTTGTCATCCAAATTCTCAGATCAGATGGAAAGAAACCAGTTGTACTCCATTTGCGCAGCTCCACCATACAGAATGGTCCTTGAATTTTCCCACTGGGGTCTTGGTAATGCCAAATTTTGTCGGCCTCAATACTACTTGCAGATGATGCAATATCCGTAGAGAGAGATGATGTCATTGTATCCGCAACAGGCACAGAAGATGGCCTGGATCTCAGCAATGCTTGCTCATTCAAACTAATAGTCACTGAAGCAGTAAGATTAACCTCATTATCTGGTTTCTCCCAATTACATGAGTTGCATGCATTTTTACCCTGATTTACTTCCCCATGAGTCCCAGAAGCATATTCCTTATGCGGGTGAAAAGTTGTTGACATGTTTTTGGCTGGTTCACAAGTAGTTTCTAAACTGTTCTGCAGCTTACTCCCAGTATTTTTAGATATATCATTGCCTTTCCATGATGAAATAGGTTCCCTTCCATTGCTACTGAAGCTATAATTTCCCAGTGTTGCAGATAAATCTGCAAATATAACATTACAAGAATGGCTGAGTACAGATTATATTAATGAAAACGTCAAAACAAAACAAAAGGAAAGGTAAATTTCACATTCATGATGGCCAACACTAAGCACCCTCTTCCTTCTTACTTGATTCTCTAGCTGCTTCAGGCTCATAAGAAGGATTCATACTTGGATCAGCATGCACTTCCGGAATTTCTTGTAGCTTGCGTTGACGTTCTTCAGGAGTGTTCAGACTTTGCAATTTCTCCATGCACTCTTTAAGCTTGGAGAACGGTCAAGGAAACTTGATTATGTCATAATAATTTTCATTACATGTAAGGAATTTTGTTAGTAGACAAATTTAAAGAGCCCAACCAGCTTTAGTTGATCAATATGCTCCAATGTATTGCAAAAATAGAAAGAGAAATATAACTGCATCTGAAGAATATTGAGCTTGGATCAGCTGTAGCTGAACCCTTAAAGACCCCATTTTCCATATTATCTTTCTAGAAAAAACCAAAATTAGACAGTTTTGGCTTTGGTATAATATACAACGTTGAAGCAAATGTTCAGATGATTGAGTGGTCGAAAAGAAGTTACAACAGACATAACTGACTGCAAATTAATGAGCAATAATGAAATAATCCAATCATATTTATTAAATGAAAGAATACTAGGAAAACCAGTGTGGACATGAATCCCAGCTCGAGCAATATTGATTAACTGAAATTCCTTATAAGAACTTGGATCTCTAGCAGTGGTGCTAAATCCAACTTATTCTTATGAACCCTGTACTTTTCTTACCTGTTAATATTATGTCACACTATACTATTCTAAAAAACGACCTGTACAGCCGTCTAGATGGGAAACAGTTGCAAAACCATCTCAGGAGGAAAAAAAAATGGTCAACACCATTTTTTGTAGTCAAAACAGTCTAGACAGCCATCTAGATGGGCATCTCAGGTCGCCTAGACACTGCCATTTTTTCCTCTTTTTTTGTTTTCTTTTATTTCACTACAATACAAACAAGATATTTAACATATCACTAGCGCATCATGTATTATGAACCATATATTATATTACTTGATTTGATTTCTAATTTGTATTTTGTGACAATATGATTATATTTTGTATTTTTTATGCTTGAATTTGTGTTTTATGAATCATATATTTTCTTTTATTAAATTTTATGATATGACCAAGTATTTTTACTTATATTTATTAAATTTTATGACAACTTTTATTGAATTTTTTACTTATATAGTTATATTTATTAAAAATAACTCAAAATAACATTTTTTACCATCTAGATGCCAGGCAATGCTTGACCGTCCAGGACCATTAACCGTCTTTTATAACCTTGCACAATACAAGTTCATAAAATAATATTTACATTCCTTAAGTGTCAACCACGTTTCAATGTCCTACCCGTGCTTTGAACCTTGGCAATGTTCCTTATCCCTAATTCCAAATAAGCATTTGCTATATTGCTGTTTTTTTCCTCAATAACTAAATTCTCTAATGAAGATATCATTTATATTTTATAAAGATTATGATACTTTCTGAAGAGCAATCTCAAGCCCCAAGGACTTACAACTGTACACAGAATTTTTTGCACTCGATCCACTCAATTATGGCAACATTCCTACTCCAACTACACCCAATGAAAAATTAATGGCTTCCATATTTAGGGTAGTTGTGGAGTTCATCAAAAGCTCCATAAATATCTTATACTCTTCAACAGTTTTATGGCTATTAAAATCACACAAACTCATTAAAATCAAATATCCAAAAAATTTCACTTGTCTTATCTAGTAGAAGAAAATAAGCTTTAGACCAACCAATGTCCCCCTCTTCCCCCAACACCCAATGCACGCTCACAATTGCACACATAAAATCACCATCGTGGAAGGGACTTTGATATAATACTACACACCATGTGATCCAATAACATGATATCTTAAGGCAAGCAATTGGTGAAAAAAGTAAAAAAAAAAAAAAACAAACAAACAAGGATATTCCTTCCTATGTCCTTTCTCAATTGTTCGATCATGAAGATGACTAAGCCTCAATATTTCTGATTCCAGGCACTGCATGATAAATAACAGTATCAAGGCACGCTGGCAAAACAAGTGCAGGATTAAAAGGATCTGACCTTAATACAAACACATTAACAACACCGTCAAACATGTAAAGTGAGCAAGCAATAAAGGGAGGGAAAGAAGAAAAGAAAATACATTATTTTATTTTATTATAATTTTATATTATTAAGGGTGATCAAGTCGTAGATGGGCCTCTTGCAATTAAATTAATTGCGAAAAAGATTACATCCATATTGACTCATGTGGCTAGACTCTGCCACCAATGGGAGTTTAGGGCACTAGGTTTACCCTTTTTATAATTTTATATTATTGACATTGCGCATAATATATGATCCTTACTAACAAAGAAACTTACAGCAGTCAACTTCACTTCCCGCAGCTGCATTGCCTTCTTTTGTATCTCACCCTACAACAGATTCTTTAATAAGTATCCACCAATACCTGAATTAAATGTAGCAGCAAGCCAATATACACACATACCACAGTGAAATGGTTAGCAAGCCCGCATTTTATGCTCTCGCGTAGGCACTTGCACTCATCCTGAAACAAAGGGAAGATATTTTGATGACTTTACTTATCATTATCATATCAGCAAGCAGAAACATAGGTTCCAACAGTTATAAAGTTGCCCCGGGGCGCACACAAATGAGACAAAAATAGGCATTTGCATGCACAAACCTGAGGGAGAGTAAGCTGCCTCAATTTTAGGTTCAAAACTACAATGTCATTAATTAAGATGTTAACACACTCCACATCATTTTTCATAAAATGATGTCCTGCCCAGAAGTGAGATGGCTTTCATCCGAATACTTGTTATTTTTATAAATATGTCCATAAGGACTACAGAAAAACATTAAACATGGTACTCATTTAAAGGCTATTAGTAAACTTTACTGGTGAATTTTTTACAGAACTAACGTTTAAAATATAAATTTAATACAAATAAATAAACCATTGTGAATAAAGATGAAAAATGTGTTTAAAACCAAATGTCCAAAACCTCTGAGAACTCCTGGTTTGAAGTTGCGTCAATTGATATAGCCTCTTTCTTGTCTAAATTTAGAATTTCAATCATGAGATTAGTGAACCTTTGGCCAACTTTATATGGTAGTGCCACCTTACTAGTACCTGATACAGTTCAACATTACAAATTTAATATGAATGTCTGACCAAGAAAAAATGTATAGTAAAGCATCTACTGTATATGAACAGTACCTACAACTTGGACAAGCTTATACATATCTTGCTTTTGATCAAAACTAGAAATTCTTATCCGCACCACCGAACCAACAACATTTTCAGAAAACTTCTCCGTATTTCCAGTGAGATCCCCCATCATATTACGCTTCAAGTAAATCAAGTTAATGTTGTGAACATCAATTGCTGCATACTCATCTAAATTAGCCTGTGGTCCTCTGGTGTCATGTTTTTTACATGGCTCATTTGATGCCCATTTTGTGCTCTCCCCTGGGTCAACATTTGCTTTTACCACATTTTGATTATCCTCCTTGATAACAAATTTTTGCTTCATCACCTTCCGCCTTTTAGAAGCATTCACAACTATATTTACTGAAGAATCCTTAGAACCTTTGTTATTACTCACAACAAAAAGTCCATCTGGGGATTCCCCCTTTGAAGACAAAAAAACAGCTCCTTTCCAGGTATTTTTAGCTCTATTGAGCTCTTCGAAAGTTAAAGATAGCTTCTCTTTCAGGTAAACCCAGTACATCTTGAAGAGATATTCCCAACTAGTTTTGTCATCAAAATCCACGGGAACCTACACAGTTGCACCCAAAAAAAAAAAAGATATAAATTTCACCAAGCTACAACATAGACCATATCATGTACTTCTAACAAGCTCAAAGATCAGTTTTATTTAGTCCAAGCTTTCAAAGATGACACTACAACAAACAAGGAAAGCAATGCATTACCAAAAAACTGCAGCAGTGGACATATGTACACTTATGCTGCGCATTGGAAACAAATCTGAAATGAGAAAGTTATCCACACAATTGGAAAGGTGGACTAGAAGAATTATATCATATTTGTGCAAAATTCAATCAACAAAATAAAACAATCAAAACATAGGCCTTGAAACTTCTGCTCGAGTCTATGGTGGATATGAAAATTTTAAAAAACTGGATTCACTCATCTAACTTAGGCTCTTAAACAAATAACCACACAAGTTGACAGCCCTGTTTTGGCCATCTGGAGCCTTCTCCACATATTTAGATATTGAAAGCAATGCTGACTTCCTAGAATCCCAATTCCCAGGCACTACAGGGAACTCAAAATATTGTAGGGAAAAATAGAAAATGCACTGAGCAGAAAAGCTTCGAAAATTGACATTGTTCCAAACAAATAAATTTCAACTTACAATTTCCTTGTCTCCTTGCACGTTATTTTCAATCAGCATGATGACTTTCATGCAAGTGGTGCAAAATCCTTTGTTCCCTCTGACACAAAAAAAATCAGCATCCTTAATGCATGTTTTGCACACAGAAAATGTACAAGTGTAGCACATGTAATGGGCAGCCTTCTCACAGCTGCTACATATATGCCAACCTGAAATGCAGGAGAATGCAAGAATGAGATATTGCCTAACTGTCAGAATGGCAGAAGGGGACTGACAGTTGGAGCTAAACATCAATCGACAAATATATAACCAGGTTATTCATTGGAACTAAATCAATGATCTTAGCCATAACAATTGGAAGAAGAATAATGACCCTCTGCCAATAATTACTTGAACCTGTATAAACATCCACTGGGTTCTCCCCCTCACGAAATCTTGGGTTCAAATGAAGCATAAAAGAGGAGCTGGTGATCAAAATGTCAAACTAATGCAAAAGCTCAATTGAATTATGGGTGAATACACTTGTACATTTTGATTGGGCGGGCGAAAAAAAACATAAAAATACAAATAAGGAAAATATATCCCCGTATTATACAAAACCCTCACTAAAACATATAAAAGTATACAAATAAGGAAAATACCGCAATTCCATTGAGCCTTGGATCGAAAGAATGCCTCCTCCCGCTTAATACAAGCCGGATGGTACGCCTTAGGGCAGCCACTGAAAATCCAAAAAGAAAGAACTCAATAGAACAATAAAGAAGGAAATAAGAATTCATTAAACCCCAAATCGATTCAGATAAGCCCGCCAGCAAGCTCGCACGCAGCGATAGCGTAAACTTGACTCACCGGCGATCACAGAGGACGAGCTTCCCACCGTCGAAGCATATGAAGCAAACGTCCTCCTCCTCTTCCCTCTTCTTCAGGGGCGGCACTTTCACCTGACCCTTCGGCGGCCTCCCTCGCTTCCTAACTTGCCCCCGCCGCTCCTCCGCCGCCTGAGTCGCCGGAGCTCCGTCGACCGCAGAGTCTTTCCTTTCTTGAATCGATTCACACCGAGCAGACCCATCTCGATTCGCAACCTCCATCCAACACGAATCAGGACCCCGAGGCCGAACCTGATTCGCACGCCACGAGCTCAAAACGTCCAAACTCTAAATCAACACGAACTCGATCGATGCAGCTCAATAAAAACCCTACTCCGATCGCTACCAGCTTCACGGCAGCAACCGAGGCTCATCGAAATCGAGCACTCGAGCACTCGAACACTCACTCCGACGAGGAGCTGGAGCTGGAGCCCGAAGCCGCTGCGATCTCCGATCAACGCAAACTCAGCCTACGACCAACACCTATAAACCCTAGCCCGATCACGAGCTTCTCGGCGACCAGCTTAGTCGACGACAGTCACCGCTGCCTTTGGGTGGGGGTGTGGGGACTAGTTGGATTTCTTCAATGTTGCAGGTGGAAATGAAAGAGCAAGGAAGGAGGCGAAGTACCAAACCGAACGACACGATGAAATATTTTTTTTAAAAAAAACAAATATTAATTAATTAATATTATTATTAATAATAACAATTTAAAAATGTGAGGCTCGTTTTTCGCCATTGCCACCTGCTGTCCTTATAGGGTGAGGGGTGGGCGACTTTTGGAATTTGGTGATGAGGTGGCGGGTTATGAATGGTCCAACGTTTAATTCACGCAGCGCTAAAAGGGGCGGGTGGCACCGCGTGGCCGCCCCAAGGAAAGGTAGTGGACATGAGGTGGGCCCACGCCTGAAATTCGTTCCTGCCGGCCATAAAATTATTGATAGCTTTGAACAAATACTTTCGTAGGCTCCTTTTGAATAAACAAAAAATAAAAAGAATATGTATTTTTTTTATTTTTACCGGTCTTTCCCTTTTCCTTTTTATATATATATATTTTTTAAAAAAAATGCCTTTTTTTTTCCTTCTCGCCCAAGAAATTAATGAAACAAAAAAAAATAGGATGGGTACATACACGTAATGGGAAAAGTGGGGCGCTGTTTTTTTTTAAATGTTTATATATTAAAAAGAAAAAGTATTGGTCTTTTGAATACGTAACTTTTGCACCAAATTAATTTGGCTTTTTGTGTCATTGACAAAAAAAAGTTTCAATCCCATGGGTTATGGGTTATGGGTGGGTACACGTAATGGGAATAGTGGAGCACTGTTGTTTTCGTGTGCTAGTCTTTGAATATGATAACATGCACTGGGGTCTGGGGTTGAGCTGACACGTGACGTTGTCGCCAACATATGTGGCGCAGGAGAGGAGGAGTTTTAATCTCTGCCCATAGTAAACGCGTCAAATGTTTAAAAATTTTGTAATCCCTGTCGGTAAATCTGGCCGAATATAATTATTAATGCCGTTTTATATGTTTGAATTTGGAAGATTTTACGTGTACTCCAACAATAAACAATATGTGTGTGTGAGACGTTGGTGATTTGATGTGTTTGGAATGGTACATGTGAATGATGGGATGCTTTGAAAAATGTACACCCACAAAAATTCCAAATGAATACAGTATATATATATATATATATGTGTGTGTGTGCACGACCTTCAATAAAAATAATTATGGCATATAATTTGGTAAAAATTTTCTCCATCCCCTATAGTTACGTGTCTGTTAAATAACAGCAACCAAAGCAATTTCATCCACATGCTCGCGTATTAAAGCACGTAAACATTTTAGAAAAATAAAAATAAAAATAAAAAAGTTGTACGAGAAAAGGTCCAAGTCCAACCCATAGAATCTAAGGAAAAGATTACCATACTTGCTGAATGGACAGCTATAATTAGTGCCCTAATTCAAGTATTATTATCCCTACGTACACATGGTTTGTTATAATTAATTGAGTGAAAGGTTAAAATAAGAAACAACAGCGCGCAGTGATTCGTTTATGGAGCTCATTGTGCGACCAGGTTTCGGCTACATACGCACGCATGATCAACATTCAACACTGCGTCTATTATATTATACGCTGTAGTATATTGTTTATATATTTCTTTATGAGCAAGTTTTCATATACTGTGTTTATAAATATTACCTCGTTGAGTATATATTTCTTTATTGTACGTGTGCCTGATCAACATTCAACGCAACAAATTTTATTGCCCTTACCTTGTTGATTATAAATTTAGATTACATATATATATATGTGTAAGGCGGGTATATATGTATATAAAGTAATATGATGTGCCTATACATATAAGGTGTGCAATAAGCTGGGCACCACCCACAATGTTTCATTATCTATTGTGTCTTTTTGCCGTACGCAATTAATGTAGCATGACATGAAAATAGTGGCCATAATATTGCATGTATAAGTTACATAGACTGCATAATGTCAATTTTTTAAAGGGTTAATTCAAGAATACCCATTATTAACAAATTAATAAATTTTAAAGGCGAGCTTAAAACTTATATAAGAGATAGTTAATTACTATAGTGTGGCTCCAGATTAATTAGTTTTGATAATGGTTTGAATTATGTTCTTTTGATAAGTTTTTTTATTATGTATAGCATACGATTATTCATCAGACACTCTATAATTGTATTGTTATCTAAGCTGATTAGTATGGTATCATATATACTATATTATGTTTTCATAAAAACACACGTATATATGCGTGAAAAAAGAAAAACTGCTAGCATAGCATGTTCCATTAATTAGCATGCAATTGGGGTCAAGCAATTTTGTTTAAATCACGTGAACCCCACTTGCATACTTAGCTCATGGTATTATCATTTGTTTTCATCCCTATTTATTTTTTATATTTTTATGAATACAGATAGTTTTCATTGCATGCGCTAGATGTAAAAAAAAAGAAAAAAACTTTTAAAAATGTTAATAAAGTTGTCACCAATTGAAAAAGGATTTTATTGGACACCTGCAGGATATAAAAAATAAATGATATGTGTTACCATAAATGGTTCAAGAGTATGGTTACATATAAAAAAAGTTTAAAGCTCCTACGGCATCTGAATGTGGTACCATATTTATCTATAAGAGGTTTTACTAACCTGCTGTGATTGGGGGGGGGGGGGGGGGGGGGGGGGGGGGGGGGGGGGGGGGGGGGGGGTGGGTTTTTTTTGTTTGGGTGGGGAGGAAATTGGGGGGGGGGGGGGGGGGGGGGGGTGAAGGGAGAAATTTTTTTTTTTTTTAAAAAAAAAGGGGAAGTCTGGGGAAAAAAAAAAGAACATTATAAATTCAATTTTACCCTTTAAAAGCTCCTACGGCATCTGAATGTAAAATGGTAAAAAAAAAAAATTTTATACCATATTTATCTATAAGAGGTTTTACTAAGTGTTTCAAGTATGTTTTTTTTTTTTTTGAAAAATATATTGGAAAAACAAAATGTAGAATATAATATGAGATTCTTTGTATCAGGGATTTAAATAACTTTTGTGAATATTTCTTTTAAAAAAACTTTTTCAGTATTTGATAAATAACTCTTGCTACAATTTATTTTAATTCAAGTCTTTAAAATACGTTAAGGGTTTGCTCACGCGGTCACTTTGACCATAATTCTGAAAGAATATAATTATATATATACGATAGCATTTTTTATAATATTAAAAAAAATTGTTTTCCTAATTTTTGGATTTTATGTTGTAACCATTTTATCTTTATTTGAATTAAACCGTAGAGTTAGATAAAACCTTTATCAATTTTCCTTTATTGTATTTAATCCCATAATGAAAAAAATAACAGACTCATTTCTTTTGGTTTTTGTTGACTCGAACACTAGAATATGATTTTTAAAACCTGTATTATTTTTTATGTTTTTATTAAATTAAAACGTACGTCAAAAAAAAACTTTGTCATTTTTTCCTTTCCTCTTCGTCTTTCATCTTTTACCTCGCTTATATTCCCGGCCTCTTCATTATTTTTCCTCGCTTTTTCTTTATTCCACTCTCCGTTATTTTTATCTCACTTTTATTTTTCCACTCCCCATTTCATTTCCCTCACGTTTTAATTTTCTCCACTCTTCATTTTATGTAATTTTCTTTTAAAAAAATTATTATTTTCTTTATTTTCTATTTTCTTGTACTAAATATATATTATAAACATCCTAAAGACAAAATAATCTTAAAACCTATTAACCTTTTAACAAAATTATCCGTTACTTAAAAAAAAAAACATCTTAACCTAAAAATATACATATGTAGTTATTTTTTAATTTATTTTCTTAAAAAGTACATATTAATTAATTTAAAAAATAAAAATAAAAGTAAGGGTACGCGCAGGGAGATTAATTAAGTGAGCTTCAACGACAGGTTGGTGCAGAAAAATTAATATAGCAAAGATCGTTGGTGCAGGCTTCGACAGGTGTAAAAATGCTTGAGGTGGGTCATGGACTCATGGGTGATTCGCGACGAGGCCACACAAGCGGTAGTGTTGGTCGCGCGACGCACGGGATCCAATAAGCAAACAGGAAAGCTGTTGTGCGGTCACTGGACAATGCCTGCGCTGCGCCTGGTTTGGGAACAACAACACAAACGATGACTCCGCGTCGGCCATGAGGGACGTACGTAGCCGAGCAGAGGAGCAGCTTTACGTCAGCAAATTTCTTCCCGTTGCTATTTTGTGTTGCGTTTTGGTTGTGTGGAGACAGCAGGCGCCCGAAGCCGTAGACTGGGGACTGTGGGAGGTTCAACAGTCGACCCTGCGTCACGTTGGCATGAAGTTGACTTTCGTGTGGTGACGTGGACGGCAGCGCGATGAGTGTATTGGTCTGATGTAACGTGTGGTGGAGTGACGCAAAACGAGTGGCGATGGTTTTCGGGCGGCAGCCCGTACGTGTTTTCGGTTTTTTAAAATGAGAAATGTCAACATTTTATTACTTACCTGATTATTCATTCATCAAACAAAACTAATAAAATAAACGGCTTGTACGTTATATTATTCTTTTCAATTTCGTGTTTTTTTTCACATTTTTAATTTAAAATCTTAGAAATAAAATATATTTGATCGGAAAGATGGTTTATTTTTTAAAAAATGAATCATATAAAAATTATATTGAATAATATGGTAGGCTAATGTAATAAAGTACATTATTTAGTATATTATTTTCGTTTCAAAATTGAAAGCACAATTTGGTTAAGTGTGTGTTTGACGTGTAACAAAATCACGTTTTTGAAATTACTAATCAAATAAATCATAATTTGAGATATGATAATACTACTTGAAGTCCTCATAATGAGTACGTATTGCAGATGTTATATTGTTATCAAAATGACATTATTTTTATTAAAAATTGATTAATCAAAAAATATTATTTTGATAAAAATATAAAAGGATTGCAATGCAGTTATCATGTATGAAACTGCGTATAGATTTATTCATTGAGGTATTGTGAGGGTACGAGTGCTAAAAACTCGAGAAAAAAATACAAATTAAAAACCAAAGAGAGTATGTAAAAGGAAATCACCAACTTTTTTACCCTGACTTTCCTTAATATTCTCACGAAATGAACAAAGCATTAACAAGGAGTCTAGCATTAGACTCGATATATTCTAGTTTTTTTAAACTTTTTGTAATTTAAATATTAAAAAACCCTCACCCTTGGCTAATCTTAAACGTTAAACAAAGAGTAATAATTCTTATGTCTTCTTATTTTCCTACATGAATCATCAAGATAATTTTTATAGACATATATAAATAGAAAAGCCTATGCAGTCGTGGGTTGGGCAACTCATGCTCATATCCTTGCTATTTGAGGCCAACATCGACTAAGACAATATTTTCGTTACTTTATATCATGGCATATTAAAAGTTTTGTTTTACTTCTCATTATCATTGCCATATAAGATTTGATACCCACATATTGTTTTTCTCAACAAAACCAATATTTTCCATTGAAAATTAAAAGGAAAAAGAACATAAAACAAGTAAGCATCTTTAGACTAAGGCTGATATCAATTTTGGGCATTGTGGGGGTGCAAAAATTTCTCCTTTATACACATAACCAACTTTCAAACCTATTTTCTAGACCGTTATAAGTGCCCAATCATGCCTCTAGTTTTGTTTAGTAGTGACTCATTCTTTTTCTTTATCGTATTTTAGTTTTTTTGAGCTATGTTTATAATGGCTCAATAACTAAATCTCTATCCAAAAGAATATATTGTGTTAGTCACAAGTCTGGACGACACCAGGTAATGACACATATAACAATATTAATTTCCTTTAACAATCAATATCACCCCGTTTGCAAATGAAACTAGTGCCATATATTTGGACAATTAGTGCTATCAACCTATAATAATTAATCTTCATAACTTCGCTAGTAAAGGCTTGAGCCATTTATCCCAAATCAATTTGTATAGTCATAAAAGCAACCAATAATATGCCCAACAACGGCACAAATGACAATCACAAATCAATATAATCAACCCATGGTGATCCTTAGGGTTACACTAGCATACACATTAAAAACATTACCAAAAACAACCAAACCAACATTAAAAATAGTCAAATAGCCAAAATTGAGTAGATGACTCAAAAATTTAGGGGCATTGCAATTTTAACTAAAAATGGTTAGAAAAAAGAGAGGATACATATGGATAAAAACTATAGTTGTCACTAATCAATTGAGTGCCATCGAACACCTACAACTTTAAACATAGTAAAAACATAATGTTTACATCACCAAAATCAATGATTGGGAGTTAGTTATGAATGTGAAAAGATTAACATTCCCACAATACCATAGAATCAGTATCATTTTAGTTAAGGTTGATTTTGAATTGATTTTTTAAACAAAAAAATTCGACAATCAATAGAGTGCAAATATTTAAACCCAAGTTGTGCCAAGCATGCCAACTATAATACAAATTAAAAATCATAATTCATATAATATAAATATCTATAACACCATCAAATTTGGAACTTTGCGTGCAAGCGAATTAAGTATATTATTTAACATAAATTCAATCATATATTATGTGATAAGTTCAAACCACCAATTTTTACATAACAAACCAAATAAAGTTTTTTGGACATAGTAGTTTAAAGATTAATTATCTTTAATCCATTATTATAAACATAACATTTGAGCTAACAAGACTTAGGTCAACATGATTTTATTTTCAAGTATTTATTGACTTTAATATCTTAATATCTTCATTTATTAATTACATAGGGTTGGAAAAGAAAATCGAGAGAGGCAAGCTTGGGTAGTCCAGTAAATGTAACCATAAAGGTAATGAAAGCATATAAATTCATTAGAAAGTGCAACATATAAATAACATGACATATAAAAATATTATGGGTTTGAATTTATGTTTAGACATGTAACATAACATAAGTAGTTATATTTACTCATTATATATCATAACATAACATGTTATATTATGGATTGAATTGACACTATCTATCGATTTTATTCGCTTAATGTGTTGAAAGTTTTTGTTTAAAATCACATATAATCTTATTTTGACTAAACATTAAACATGATATTGTAATATTAACATAATAGGATTCATCACTATATAGTTAAGGTAAATAACATACAATAATAACATTTAAATAATAAATTATTTAACAACATAATGAAATAAAATCTTGTAGTGATAATCATGATAGAACAATATTATCAACCCAAACCATTAAAATTAAATTTTAAGAGAGGGATAAGTAAATAGACTAATGTTCCCTTATGAATAAAAAAACAAATAGACAAGGAAAAGTGAAAAAATCATTTTTTAAAAATGAGAAAAATAAACAATGTTCTCGTTGTTCTTCACATTTTAAAACATTGAAAATCAAAATATTAAATTATTATCTCGATGTTATTCGTTTTATATTATTAATTTAATGTCATAATTTAAAAATAGTATGCGTAATTCTATAAATTATTTTACTCTCACGTGATTAAACCATATAATGAGACCACCATGCAATTTTAACAATTAAATGTGATAATTAATATATATTACATAAATAAATACCATTGTGAGAAGTTAACAATTTTACGTGATAATTAATATATATTACATTAATAAATACCACCATAATTCACTTGATAATATTTGTAGTTGGTAAAATTAATCATGTGTTTTTTAAAAATAAAACAAAACACTACAGTGGGAAAATAAGAATATTATTTCACATAGATGGTGATTGATAATTTAGATGGTAGTATTAGACATAGGCACGTACATAAAAAATAACTTATATAAGTAAAAAAGCTTCTGTAAGTATAAATAACTTGATTCATAATTAGCTTACATGAGTATAATTTGAATTATAAATAATTTAATATATAAATAAATTTTAAAATCCTGACCCTTATGTCTTGCGAAACTTCGATGTCTAACAAATATATTTAAAATATCAAAATTGTAAAGTAATAGAGAGAGATGTAGCGAGAGAGATTTTGTCTTAAATTTGAAGTGTATAACTCATGATTTGGTGTGGGCTTAATCCAATAATATTTTTTAAATAAATAGTGATAATAACTTAATTAAATATTATTAAATTCACATTACATGCTATCTATATCTCACATAACCATATCACGCGATAAACATCTTTCACCTAACTACATCACGGGCCATCTAGTTGGTAGTCATCTTAAACCAATTATTTTACCTTTGTATTTTACTTATTTTACATATTTATTTTTATTATTTGACCATTTATCAAAAGTTTACTGTTGATTTTTTTTATAAAATTTTGATGTGTTGAATTCAAATATATAATCTATTTTACCTAAATTTATTGTTACCGCAAGAAATAATTATTTAACATTAAAATTATTAAAATAATAAAATTTAATTAAATAAACAACACAATTAATTAAATCAAATATCATTACATAATATAACATAAACAGTTTACTAGATGACCATAAAATATTTCATATTAACTACTTCATATTTCTTTAATCATATATGTATACGCCTGTAGCGTGAAACAGGCTTCTATGACAGAATTGCATTATTCTTTTAAACATACAATTGACAATTTAAATAATTTTAGTTGGTGAATTATTTATTTATTTATTATTATTATTATAAAATATTTTTATAACAATGTCTCAAATTTTAGGGCACGTTTGTTTTTCATGTTTTATGTTTTTATCTTTTAAAATATAAAAGCTAAAAGAATAAAAAATAAATTTATTATTTTCAACCTAAAAAATAAAAATATATTTTTATTTGTAATTTTATGTAAAAAAACAGTTAACACACTTAAAACTCCTCTGCCGGCGGACGGTTGATATCGAACCCACCTGGATTATTATTATTTTATCCTGATTTCGTTCCTGGAGCAAAGTATTCCGACGCCAACGCCAACGCCAACGCCAACGCCAAAACGCCGAACCGTGCACAGCACAAAACGCAAATCGCGCGTTTAATAAGACACACGCTCCGCGTCCGCGGCTTTCGAAAGACCCCTCCACGACGCAGAAGCACGGAGAAGAAGCAGTAGCAGCACAGCACCCACCGCCGTTATAGAATAAGAAGGATCATAGATTTCAGAAGATTCGAAATGTTGCAGAAACCTTAAATAAGAAGGATCATAGATTTCAGAAGAAGCGAGATGTTGCAAAAGCATAGACGCTGGTGCGAGAGCACAGCCATGGGTGCGATCGTCCTCGATCTCCGTCCCGGCCTCGGCATCGGCCCCTTCTCTCTCGGTAACACTCTTTGATCTTCTCGTTCCTTCGATTCCAAACCCAATTATTCGATAATCGCTGTCCATCTGTCCGGTCTCGTGATCGAACCAGGTTAAATTGAATTCTGCTTCTTAGTGTCGATGGATTGTATTTGTCGTCGATGTTTTGTTTGAGATTTCTTTTTTGGTTTTATCTTCTTCTTCTTTTGATCCAAGAATTGGGATTTGGGATGTAGGTTGAGTTTTTATTCTGGTTTTTGTTGTATTTTTTTTTGTTTTGTTTTATGTGTGAATGGATTGCTTTGGATGCTTTTGCAGGCATGCCAATATGTGAAGCTTTTGCGCAGATAGAGCAGCAGCCTCATATCTACGATGTTGTCCATGTCAAGTATTTTGATGAGGTTTGCGCATTCCCTTGTCTGCAATCAATTCTGGTCCACGTTTAAGTTTGTTGATATTGATGGTTTTGCTATATATATATAATGATGTCGTAATTGGATTTTCCGGAAATGTGACTCTTGTTGGTTTACATATTATTCTTATTTTTCAATGCTCTAATCACAGTTGCTTGCTTTTCTTTTTATTTGAGTTCCGGACACTTTTTTGACTATGATCAGGCGATCTTGTTTCATTTGCCCAAATTTCATTGCATAAAATAAAGTGAACTTCACTAATTTAAAATTTAATAGGATATTTTTTGAAATATAGGAATGTTGTAGGCCTATGGTTTTTTCAGCCTAAATCTCAGATGGAAATAGTTATACCTTTCTTTAGTTTTTTGAGTTGTTCAAACTCGCTTTGGCATGTCATGGTCGGTGCTCAATATTAAGATCCTATCATTGCATACTATTCTAAAATTTAAAGAAAATTTTGTATTTGTAGCCTATACTATAATTTGGTCTTAATGAATTCATTTGTTATAATCGATTAGCTGTGTTACTCTTGGTTATAATTTATAAATATGTGCTAAGTCCGTTCCTGTTATTGATGTGTTTAAGTAGAAGCAATATCTTTTAATGATTATAGATTGTATGGTGGGATCTTAGAGTAACAGTAGAGTTAGTGTCTCATGTCCTGGAGGTCATAAGTTTGAGTCGCAGATGGCTCCTTGCAATTAAATTAATTGTGGGGAAAGGCTGCATCTATATTGGCCTGACCCCTTTTCGAACCCCGCCACTTGTGGTTATTTTGTGCACCGGGTTCTCCCCGATTGCATGGCTAGCTAACTCAATCTTCGCAAATTATTTTTATGGTTCATTTAATGTGTACATATACTTCAAATCGTTATACTGGAACCTCTTTTTGATATATAATGCCTTCACCTTTTGGCATTTCTGCTAGCAGTTGTTGTACTCATTGTTTTTATTTTTTTGGGAGGGGTATATGTGTTGGGACTTAATTAGTTGCACTTACAGATTACTCAGCTCACTTTGGTTACAAGACTAGTTTTGTAGGTGATATTAGTCTTAGTATTTGAATAGCCTTCCATATTTTTTCCTATTGTGCATTTTTTTAGATAATGTCTCACCAATGTTGTTGTTATGTATAGGAGCCTTTAAAATTGGATATTGTTATCGGATTTCCAGATCATGGGTTTCATCTGCGTTTTGATCCTTGGTCACAGGTATCATTTATAACTTCTCCTTTCGTTTTATCTTTTGTGCATCCATTTTTTCCTTTTCTTATTTTTTGGAAATTCTTGAAGTTAACATGTTGTTTTGAATTGTTGTTCTACAATCATATCTTTGCCGTGGAAGAAAAATTTCAACTTTATGTTTTATCTGTTTTCAAAATTTGGTTTTCTTTGAAATTTTGCCTTGTTGGTTAAATATAAATTAGAAGCAATTAAGGAAAACCTTATTGGTATGAGGATAAAAGAATGGATTTCAGATTTTATTATTAGAGATGCTATCTTTGATAACAAGGAGCACAATCTTCTACAAGTGAAGAACGAGTCGTGGCCTTTGTTGCCAAATATTGGGGTTGTTTGTAAATTTTCTTGTATCAATGGCTGTTTCAACTCTCTTTGTGTGGGTCAGGTGTTGTAATTTTTTCACCTCCTTGTACATGCTATAATATGTGCAATAATTTTCTTTTAAAGATATCAATGTGATTGTTTGGATAGTCATCTTATGCCATTTAAATGTTGTCTTTTAGTTTGTTTTCTCTGATATTGTTTTCTTATCCAAAATTTGATCATTTGGTTGATGTAGTGTCATATACCAAATAAATATTGTCTTTAAGTTTATTTTCAATGATATTGTTTTCTAATACAAAAATTGATTATTTGATTGATTCAATGTAAGAGTATTCAACTTGGGTTCTGGCCGTTTTTTATACCTTTACTTTTTCCTAAAAATATAGGAATAAAATTTGAATTTTTTTAAATCATGGTCACATGCTAAATTTTAAAATAGGGTTTAGAGATATGAAGTAAAAATTATTTTCCTATATTTGAGATTTACTATTCATTTTTGAAAAAGTTTCTCTATAAATTATTATATTTTATTTGACACGTGTATTTTTAAATGATTATAATAGGTAAAAGAGAAAGAAAAATAATAAAAAAGAATATAAGAATATTATTTTAATAGAATAGAAAAATTATAAGAAATGAAATGTAGAATATATTTTTTTTTAAAAATGAGTAAACTTTATAATAAAATTTTAAAGGCTGCCATTTTTAGCTAAAATTTGGAGAAAAATTTAGGGAACCCAATGTAGAAGTTCTAAATATGACTTTTCTTTTCTTATTTGTAAATCAATAGTGTTTTTTTTTTATTTTTGAAAAATTCCAACAATAAATATTAGTTTTGGACTACATTTTTACAATCGAGTCTTTTTTCTAGGGGTGTGCATCTTACCCGCCAACCCGCCCAACCCGCTTTACCCGCCCGACCCAACCCGCTACCCGCGAATAAAAATTATATAAATGAGTGGGTCAGTTGAAATTTTTAATTTTTGGTGGGTTGGGTCGGTTGGTGGGTGAGAATGCTCAAACCCGCTATTAACCCGACCCGCCGCACCCCATTATAAAATTAAAGTAAATTCTATCATCTATCTATTAGACATTAGTTTATTATTGTCTCTCTCATTGCGAGAGGTGAGAGCTATGCGGCGCAATGCCTATAATTGTGAGTTTGTAATACTATGATCCATAAATCTAACATATTTCATCATATGTAATTATAAATACTTAGTAAATAAAATAATATACTTTTGATTATAATTATTTTAGAGTTTATACGTTTAACTTTTTCAGTATATGTCGTCTAATTATATACCAGATAATGGCGGTTGACACCCGCCATACCCGCCGGTTAGTACCCGCCAAAAAATTAATAAACCCGCCGATTATTGAGGTTGATGGGTCGGTTAAAAGGTGAAAGAATTAGTCACCCGCTAAGAACGGGTCAGTTGATGATTTAGCCTTCACCCGACTTCACCCGACCCATGCACACCCCTACTTTTTTCATGGAGGAAAAATGTTATCTTTATGTTTTGTTTAGTCTTTGCACTTTTGGTATCCGTTGAAAATTTGGTTGAATTCCTTACCTTGGAGGTCAAATTTGAATTATAAGTAATTTAGGAACAACTATCCATGAGCATAAAGCATGGATCTCAATTTTTTTAGTGGACATGCTTTAATGTGTATAATAATTTTCTTTTAAACATATCAATGTCATTGCTTGGATAGGCATTATATACCATTTAAATGTTGTTTTTTGGTTTATTTTCTATGATGTGTAAGTACAAGAGCCATCATTTTCCTCTATCTTCTATCAACTCAACTAGTGCACAATGCAAAATAAGGACTCTGGTGCCAGACATAGACTCCCTCAGTCCTAAGTGCGTCAATTACTTTTCATCCATACTACTTCAGTACATGTTGCATGAGTAGCTTCATATTCTGCTTTTGCAGTGCTAATAACCACATTGTTCTGTTTCCTACTTACATATGCAATACATTTCAAGCCCAAGTAGAAACTGCAACCACCACTTCTATCATCCAAGTTAAATGCCCAGTTTATATCGGTGTAAGCCTGTAGTTCTAATGAATCATTGGTAAAATATCATAACCTCATTTTCAATGTTTCACCGAGGAGGTGTCCGAGGATTCTCTTTACTGCCAACAAGGATATTCCTTAGGATGACACACTACTTGCATGAGATTAGGTCTAGATGCGGTTAAGTATAAGAGACTACCAATCATCCCTCTATACTTATTCTGATTAGTACCCTTTCTATCTTGATCTTTATGAAGTTTGCAGCTTGTTACCATTGGGGTTCCAATCGGTATGTTGTCTTTAATGCCAAATCTCTTGATTAACTCTTTGACATACGTAGCTTGTGAAATGAATATTACCTTATCAGTTTTTGTGATTTGAAGTCTGAGGAAATATTTCAATTCACTACTCAATGACATTTCAAATTTTTCACTTACTCGTTTTACAAAATCTTCACATAACTTTGAGTGATTAGCCAAAGATACGATGTCATCCACATATATTATGGTAGTTAGCTAACTCTTGTCTGAATTTAGAACATAAAAGTTGTCCTCCACTAAAAATTATTTTTTTCAAATATGCATCAAGTCTATTATATCATGCACTTGGAATTTGTTTTAGTTCATAAAAAACTTTTTTTTTAACTTGCACACATAATTTTCATTATTAGCAATTTGTACTTCATTAGGTTGTTCTATGTAGACATCTTCCTTTAATAACCTATTTAAGAATGCAGATTTCACATTCATGATCTATCTAATAAACCCTGTGCTTCTTGTGTGTTGTCAATGCAAGAAATATTATAATAGTTTTTAACCTTGCCATTGATGCAAATGTCTTATATACGTTAATGCCTTTAATTTGTGAGCATCTTTTGCATACCAGTCTTGTCTTGTTCATCATTTTCATTTTATTTGTTCATGAAGGCCCATTTGGTGTCAATGGTGTCATTTTTGTTCTTTGGTCTGGTTATTAGCTCTTATGTCTTTTTTTTAATTTAATCTAACTCGTCATTCATTACTTAAATTCAAGTCTTGTCTTTCCCGACTTCTTCAACCGTTCTTGGTTCTACCAATAGTTCCCACAAATAACACATGTTGATGAATCTCCATTGATTTGACCTTTGTCATGTGCATTGGATGAAGTTTTCCTTGTTTTTCTCCTTTGAACCTCACTAGGAGGAGAAGTTATGCCATAATTTTCCTTTTTATTTATTTATAAAAAAATGCAATTCTTTTTTTTTTTTTTGAAAATTCCAGCAATCAATATTATTTCTGAACTGCAGTTAGTCCTTTCCCACGGAAGACAAATGTTGTCTTTATGTTTTCTTTGGTCTCGCACTTTTGATATCCTTTCAAAATTTGGATGATTTCCTTACTAAGGTTAAATCTGAATTATAGGTAATTTATTGCGAATTAGTTCATTATTATTCCATTTGGTTTTCCATTATATTGCTTCCAGCTAGAAAAATTGATTATTTGGATGATGCACGCAAGTTTGCTCTAAAACTTCTGCGAAATGTCAAGCTCTGCTACATTATGATTTGTCAAACCTCTGAAAAATTTATGTCCCGGGAACAGAAATGCGACCTTCTGTCCTTGGGAGCTAGGAAAACGATGAATTAAATTCCTCTTATACATCCACAGATCGTTGTGATGTGGGTGAAATAAATATTATATTGGATTGTGAGATTCTCTTTCTGCCAAGAGTTAAGAGAAGCAGAAATATAATTCTTCAAATTCAGGCCTATTTGCCTGATAAATTTAGTTCAGATATAGTTATTGTGTAAGAGAAACTGATCGTGCAGTTTTTTTCATGAGAATGTTTTACCTTTTTTATTCTGTTATGTAGTTATCATGCAACATGTCTATATACCTTTTTTTTCCCTTTAGTTCAATAAATTTTGATAAACTTGAGGTGTTTATGATTGGTTAATGTTATTTTTTTAAACTTTAAATATTATATTATTTATTTTTAATCATTTTTTTATTTTGATTGGTGCCAGAGGCTACGACTTATTGAAATTTTTGATGTCAAACGATTGCAGATGCGCTATGCCACTTCTCTAATTGGGTGGGTTATAGGCTAACCTTTTTTTTTTTTTTTTTTTTTTTTGCTAGTTGAAAGTTGCTAATTTGTATCTATAATTTCAGGGGTCCTACTTTAGCCACTTTTGTCGCTGTGTATGCACTTTTTGGGCCTACATTTCCAGGAATTTATGACAAAGACAGAGGCGTATACACTCTATTCTACCCAGTATGTTTGATAAGACATAATTGTGCCGCAATATCTTGTTTAAATTCAATTGATTTTTCCAATATCAGTAAGCTTTTACTCTTCGTTTTTGTTCCATGACTGTATTTTGTAGGGTTTATCATTTGCTTTTCCAATACCAACCCAATATACAGATTGCTTCCATGATGGAGAAGGTATATTAGTCTTGATTGCCATTTGAAGCAAGTGTATGGACAATTGGAAAGTCATTCTTATTGTTTTTTATCCTGATTGATTTTAAAAAGCTGAACTTCCGCTAGAGTTCCCAGATGGCACTACTCCAGTTACATGCCGCGTCTCTATATATGATGGTTCGACAGACAAAAAAGTTGGTGTAGGATCTCTTATGGACAAAGCTTTTGCCCCTCCATTGTCTGTTGGAAGCCTCTACATGGAAGAGGTTCATGTGAAGGTTTGGTGTTTTTTTATTCTGTCAGTACCTTTACATATTTGTTTTTGTATTTTTTTGTATTTTATTTCATTTTTCCAAATGTCAAAATACTGCCTACATCAATTCATCCTGTAAATAGTAAAGCTTGTTTGTACACTAAAATGGAATGAAATGCAATGAGGCCCACTCCAACCTTTTGGTTAGACCCATCAAATACCTTTTACCCTTTCGTGGTGGGTACAAGTACACTTTACCCGTCTTTGCATGCCCCATTTCCCTCGTACCTGTTACCTGTCTGCCATGGGTGCCCTCAGTTGTCCTTTTATTTTTTTACCCTTCTCTCTAGCGTTGAATGTGTGCGTGTGTATAGTCTTGCTGCTGCCGCTGCCTTCCAATGGAAGGCATGAGCTGAGAATAATCTCGTTGCTGGAGTTGGAAGAATCTGCATCTAAATATGTTCTTCTACTCCCTATTACACATTCACCTTCTGTTAGTCACTCTCCCTGCACTCTCTCTTTGCATACTTGCTGTCTCCCTTCCTCATCTTCTAAAATATAGGAATAAGTCTTATAGTGAGAATTACTGTTAAATTTATAGATCACGTCCTAAATGGTCTCTATTATATGTAGTACTTCATTCCATTTTAATCACGTGTTTTTTATTCAATCTATTTCTACTATGAGTAGGGGGGATTAGGGAATGTGTGAAATAATATAAATATAAATACTTAAATTCCATCACTTATAACAATGGATTTGTATATTTCTAAAAAGAGCAAACCTGGTGTACGAAGCTCTCAAGAGTGGTGGGGTTTGAGATATGAACCTAATCTTCTCTCACAATTAATTTTAATTGTAGGAGGCCTTCGTAATTTGAACCCATGGCATCTTTGTCATGAATTATTAACTTTACCGTTGCGCTAAGGTTCACCTTTAATTTGCTTATTTGTCTGCCTTAGAAAAAAATTAAATGCAGACATCGGTGTAAGATATGATTAACAGTTTATTATTATATTTATAGTAATGTTATTTTATTATTTTATTTATAAAAAGAGAAGATGGTGGAAGTATGGTGACAGGAGAAGGCTGTAAGTGAGGGAAAGAATAAGGAATGGTAAACTGATAATTCAAATGTGAAATTATAAAATAAAAATTGCTCTCAATTTCTTAGCATCTTCAAACAATCAGACATCATGCATAAACAACCCTTCATCAGTTGAATATGGTCTAACAAATAAGATTTTCTTTCAGATCTGAATATTTGTTGTTAAACAATCTTATTTTAAGAATGCATTACCTCTATGGTTTGAAGTATGGGATGATTCTAAGATAAATCGAACGAGTTAGCAAGGTATTTTAGGGAGTCAGTACGAGAACTAGGGGTGATACATCAAATTTAGGCATGCTGATGAGGTCTTTTTTAAAATTTCATAACTAGTTTGTTATTTTTGTTAAATATTTTTTATAATATGATTTTTTTTTGTTAAATTTCATAACTAATTTGAAATTATGATATGTATTTGCTAATTTTTGATGTTTTTATCAATAGTTTTGCATTTAATTATAAATTATATTAATAAACGTGTTGGGATGGTATCAAAATTTTGAATTTTCAAACAATTATGTGTAGATGAGTTGTGTCGTGTTGTGTGTCATAAAATAATTGTGATTTTATTTTTCTTGTTTTTTATTAAAGCTTTTGAATGAAAATTTGATGTGTTAAATTATAAATCATAAAAAAACTAATAATATATTTATTTTAATGTTACAATAAAACGCTAGTGTTTCTTATTTTATTTATTTATATGTTTAAAGTCATCTGAATTTATAAATCATTTATTTTGGTTGTTTAATGGTTCTAATGTGATTGTCTGATTTTTCTATGATTTTTTTTAAATTGAGTATCATTTCATGACTAAAGTTAAATCTCGTTTGAGACGTGACAAGTCATATATTATTTTGATGTCGGTAACTGTAATGTGATGATGACTGTAATTATGAAATATATTTATTTTAATGTTACAATAAAACGATAATGTTTTTTATTTTATTTATTTATATGTTTAAAGTCATCTTAATTTGCGAATAATAATTTATTTTGCTTGTTTAATGATTCTAATGTGATTGTCCGGTTTTTTTATAATTTTTTTAAATTGAACATCATTTCATGCCTGAAGTTAAATTTTGTTTGAGACGTGACAAGTCGTATATGATTGTGATGTCCATAACTATGATGCGATGACGGCTGCAACTATGACTTTGAACTTCCAATGTCCCAGAATTAAACAGGTCTTTGACAAATGGCAGGCAATGAGAGAGAAGCCCCTAGTTTGGAGGACTTCTGTAGTGGGAGGTCCAAGCTCTATGACGCCATCTGTCTCTTTTTGAATCCTTGTTGAAGTTGCAGTTGGGAAATAAACTTAACTGCCCCTGTCATTAGGAATCATGTTCTAGAGGCAGTCCTTTCCTGCAAAGTGACATTAAGAGAATCTTTGGTTTTCCTGTTTTATATTTTTGTTTTTAAAATGTAGTAGATGTTTTTGGGTATATAAAACTGAAAATAATAAAATATTTCATTTTAGGAGATACTAGAATGAAAATAATTTTTTGTTGTTTTTATTTGTTTATCCGAAAGCAATTATTATTTTTTTCAAACAAAAACAGAAAACAGAATAATTAGGGTATGTTTGGTTGGGATATTTTTGTTTTAGTTTTCAAAATATAATAATTGTTTTTGAGTACATAAAACTGAAAACAACAAAATTTTATTTTTCCTTTTTAGGTTCTAAATAATAAAAAGTTTTTAGTCTTATGTTTTTTATACTAAAAAACAGTTATCACATTTTGAAAACGAAAATAGAAAACATGAAAAACAAATATGTTCTTAAACATACACAAAATATCTCATGTTTCTTATTTTATATTTCACATATGAGAATCCTCCTATGGGGAACATCTAAGTTTAGATTTTATAAAGATTGCATTTTGTTGGTCAATCACTTCGAACATTAATTTTCAGCTAGAAAACTTTTTTTTTTTTTACCTTAGTTCCTTGTACGTGGCTATTTGTGTGTCATTGATTAATCCAATCAATGACAGGACATGCAGGATGCATTCTAATGTTCATTGATCCTTGAACCATTAGAAGATTACGGTAAGTATGAGCCATAAAGTTACTTATCAAAAAAAAAAAAGAAGTATGAGCCATAAAGTTGAAATCAACATAAAATTGTGTGTAAAGTCGAGATAAATTGTGAGATGTCAGCTATTCCTCCCTCAGATTGAGCACAATAATGGAAGTACATGAAATAGTAGAGTGCACGTTCTTATGTGTTACCTGGCTTGGAATATACAGCTGATGCGTTCCCTAATCCTGGGTCCATTTTTGGAGCCTCTTACACGCTCTGTTTTGTTTTCTCCTAATATTTGTGTTTTCTGATCTAGTAGTTAGGCATTTGATGGTTTCTTTCTAGGGCCCTAGAGGTCTAAACATGTTTGGCTTGATTTGGATTTTAATTCTTTTCGGTTTCTGTTTTTCATGCAAACAATGACCATGTGCCTAAATTGAAAGCACCCGGCAGTTCTGTTTGTTTTAACCTTCTTTATGTACATGTGTGTAAATCTTTTTCTAATAAAATCTTTTATCTATCAATAAAAAAAAGTGTGTAAATCTCAATATTTGTATACCTTATAAGTGTGTCACTTAAAGTTTGATGTAATTTGTATTAATGAATATATAAAAGGGAGAAATTCAAAATGGAAATACATGTGAGCCATAATTGTTGGTTGCTATGTTATGATCTGATTTGGCACATTTTCTGTTTCATATAGCTTGGGGAAGAACTATTGTTTACTGTAGGTGGCCAGCATATTCCCTTTGGAGCATCACCACAGGTGAGTTTGGTTCAAAGTTGTGCCATGGGGAACTTTGATTATGATATCACAGCCAATTTTCTTGGTGTTCTGTTGAGGGATGTTCTTGATTTATGCTATTGTTATTCCCTGTGAAATTGCTTGATTGAATGCTTGATAACATTTTACATTATGCAATAAAAAGCAATTGGCTTGACAAGACCCACCAAACTTGGTGCTGTGCATGAAAGCGTGACATTGTCTTTGATGTGTTCTACTTGGGGATGACAAAATTTCCCATCACAACCGCTAATAAGTGGAAAGGAAGGAAGCAATGAGAAATATCAGACAGGGCCATGCTTCCATTTTGGACATCATCTCAACAAATCAGTTTGAACCACAATTAGGCCAGCTTACATCTATTATCAAGGTTAGAACGACAGCAGCTTAGCACAATCACGAGAACTTTTGGACAGTCGAGAGTAAAAAACCGAGAAGGATCACATGGAGAACACTGCTTCAGTTTCCATTTCCAAACATTTCACTTCTCCTTCAAGCCATTTTATAATTTTAGTGGATTTGATGTACCACTATCAACTCAAATATGATGTTGAGAGTGGAACTAGAGAAAAGAAATATCTTTGAACAATTATTGATTTGAGCAAAAAGTAACACAATAATAACCATATGAAAATTCACCTCAAATGTAACATTTGGAGAACCATATGTAAATGTTGATCTAAAAGTATTTCTAGTAGAACCTCCGGAATAACATACTGGCCACAATACTCAAAGACGTGTAAGTTGGTAGAATTTTAGACACAATGCTTGGGAAGCTGAAGCAAATAAGGTAAGAACTATCTAAGCCATAGGAATGTATACTAAGGTAATGACAAAACTAATATTAGTAGCATTATCCTGAAGTCAGAAATATTTAATGAGAAGTATTATAGCTGAACTTAAAAGGAATTAGACAAACCTTGGCTTGTGTGGCAGTTAAATGAACCACAAGATACTTGCTATCTTATAAAGCTTTTAAATCTTATCATTCTTTTTTCGGAATCGCAACGTCAAAGTCCAAAGTTTAGTCACTGACTTACGAGGAAAACAGTTTTTTAACTTGCTTCCAATTTATGTTTGGCGCAATAGATTGTTGAGAGATGTTTGCAGCCAAAAGAAAGGTATGAATTAAAGCTTAAAAAATGTGTAATTTTTTTCTTTTTTGAATCATGAAAACGTGTGGAAAACGAAATGAACACACATTTTTATGAATTGACTGCCCTGAACCTTGGATAGCTATTTTTTTTTAATATTTTTTTATGCGTCTGCCAAAATGGAAAGTCTTTAAGAACTTTGGCACAAATATTGTTTTATTTCATTCTTATCATCTGATATATTCCCGACGTTCAAAAAAATTATGATACTCAGTTTTGAGATACAGGGAAATGATTGAAATTTATGACTGTTTTCTTATTTAGTACATGATGCCATATTTTGTCTTTCCGATGTAGGATGTGTGGACAGAACTAGGACGTCCTTGTGGAGTTCATCAAAAGCAGGTGGTGTATCTATCATCTAATGACTTGAAATGCATATTAAATTTGAGAATATACGTGCAATGAAGAGAGCAAGCATCAGAAGATCTGAATTACTGAATTCCCTTGATCTTTGTCGTTTCTCTAAACATATGTTGGGCCTGTCAAGTTGTGACAAGGATATATTTGTCCTGGGAAAAATAACCTTGATCTTCAAAAATTTTAAATTGTAAGTGGATAATTCTTCCCTTATTTGAAAATAACCACTTTAAAATTAAAGTGGTGACATGACCTTGGTCTATAAAATTTTAAAATTATTTAAAAGAGAATTTTATTTAAAGGCCAAAATTATGACACATCACGTTTCCCTAAATTTGTCATTACTTTTTTTTTTTTGTTGTGTAGCATTAGTTGTTGTCTTGTTCATATTTGGAATCGCTTTTGGATTGTTTTTAAAAATAAAAAATGTACAGGTAGATCAAATGATGATTCACTCTGCTTCTGATCCTCGTCCACGGACAACCCTATGCGGTGATTACTTTTATAATTATTTCAAGCGTGGTATTGACATACTATTTGATGGACAGGTATTAATTCATGTAATTTCATAATGGCCTTATGTGCAAAACAATGTTTATGTTGAGAAGCTTTTTGAACGCTACCATTGGCTTTGCAGATGCACAAAATCAAGAAATTTGTTTTACACACGAACTATCCTGGGCATGCTGATTTCAACTCATACATCAAGTGCAATTTTGTTATCTACGGGTCTAATTGTAAGTTCATTTTTGTTTTCAATATTTTTCCTGGTTCACACAAAAATTGCTTTTATTTTTAAGCTTTTAATCCATACCACCTTTTTGCCTGTAGTTGCAGGTTCCTTTCAGGAATGTAATACCGCAAAACACACTATTACGCCAAACACGAAATGGGAGCAAGTGAAGGTAGTGTGCTTTACCCGCATTTGGAGTTGGTACATGTGTGGAAAAGATTCTACTTTGAAATATGTAGGTGGAAGATGGTGAACAATGACAGTATTTATGAGATAATATAGGATGGCATGTATCTTGTATTAATAGCCAACGCAAGTCAAGTTCCGCTAGCAGAATCGTTTTTAAGTTCGACAGTAATTTTTTAGGATGCACATAGCTGCTGTATGTGCCTTATTTTGCATTCTTATTCTTAACCTTGTATGCTTGTGCTTTTTAGTCGTCATTTGTTAAAAGATTCTTCTTACTCTCAGGAGATCCTCGGGGATTGTGGGCGTGCTGCCATCCAAACACAAGGTTCTACTAGCAATCCTTTTGGATCAACATTTGTGTATGGTTATCAGAATGTTGCATTTGAGGTGAGTAATCTTGCTTGTCATACCACTATTGTTATTTGATTCGAGGTAAGTAATCACGCCTATCATACTACTATTGTTATTTAATTATTTTAGTTGTTTTATTCAACAGATAGGTGTGCATATCATTTCCAAGTAATTTATTTTTTATCTTTTATTTTTGAAGGTTATGAAGAATGGCTACATTGCAACTGTAACTCTCTTTCAGTCATGATGTAACATTATATGACACCTATATTTGTTAGTCTTCTCTCTCTTTCTTTCTCCTTTGTGTGTATCTCTGCTTTCTATGCTATTTTCCATTCCAAATGTTGTGCGTGCTTGTCTTTGTCAATGTTAATCCTACGTCCTATTTGAGTTAATAATAATGCTTATGCTCACTAAAATTAGATATTGGCTTGAACATATTGAGTCAATGTCGTAGGTCCATGCCAATGCTCTGCCGTACGCTTGTTTTCTCGAGAAGTTTAATTCAGTTGTCACTGCTTTGTAAATGGATGTTGAATTGGCACTGCACACACCTGAGAAACATAAAACTGGTCTAATGTTGGTTGAAACTGCTTCAAAATGTTGATTTTCAATCGGTGGCGGCCTTGTTTGGTGATTCCTCATTGTTTTCTTCATTTTCTTTTGTTAGGGGTTGTGGATGGATTCAGTGCCCGAATGAAGTGGTTGGAAGGCAGTGTTGTACATTCAATTGCTGTTTATTGAATAATTGTGTACATGATGTAAATATTTGTACAGTTCGATTCTAATTCTGGATCAGGTGCTTCAATGTATGTACTACCCTACACCTCAACCTCAATTAAATAGGGTTTATGAACTTCCTTGCTGCCATGCCATACTCCATACTTCCATTCATAGGTCCAATGCCCACAACTATTTTCATAGGTCCATACGATACTCCATTGAACGTAGCCGAAAAAGAACAGTGAGATTTCTTTTGGTCAAAGAAAACCTGTCAAAATTTCAATTTTGGTCCAAAAGGAACCTTTGAAAGGCACCAGAAATGCAGTTTTTTTGGGCATGTGAAGCCCAAAATGGCCGAACGAAATAATCTTTCGGCTCGATCGGCCAATTAGTTAACGTGCTCTGAAATAGTTCATTAGACTTTATACCCCACCATTCATAATAGAAATTTTAATATATATTCATAATCGGAAGCACATACTTTTAAATTACAACTCGTTAGAGGATCTTCTGTAAAAGTTACAGTAAAATCTGATTTAAGTTAATTTGTAATGCATTAATTATATGAATAATTATAGTAAAAATAATTTTAGCTAAAATGATTCATTTGAATCCTTAAAAATAATAAAAGTAGTAAAATAATCTGAATAATTTTTTACTTTCATTAGAACATTTTCGGTAGTAAGTTAAAATGATTAGCTAATGATGTTCTAATAAAATATTATTTATAATTTTATTTAATTATTATTTTTTTATTTTATATTTTCTTTAAATCTCCAAGATTCATTTGATATTAAGCTATGCTATCAAATCCTTAAAATTCTCAGCAATTCCTTTCTTTCTCATATGGCCACATGAGGGTGGTGGCTATAGGAGGAGGGAGGGAGGGAGGGAGGGAGGGAGGGATGAGGGTGGGGGGGAGATGCATGAAAGCAGATAGGATGGATATTTTAGGTAAAAGCTATAAATTTAGATAAATTTAACTAAATTCATTACTACTATTGATGATATAACTGATTTATTGGAGTAATTTTTTTATCTATATTTAACAATAACTAAAAGTATAGCTAACTTACGGGAGATGCTCTTAGCCTATCACCCTCAATGTTTCAAAAATTTCTAACATACCCTCTAAAGAAAACCTAAAGTCATTGCCTGTCTTGACTTTAGATCCTCGTTGTGCACCAAGTCATTTCCCCATTAGGGCTCGTCCAAGCCCAAGATCACATTCCTCTTCCTCACCAACTCCGATCTCTACTTCACGTTTTGAAGCCATGGAGGCAGAAGGTGGATGGTTAGACAAGATTCGACCACCATGACTAGATTCGACCACCATGACTCAAAGACGCAAGTCTAGAGGATTGCGCCCTCCCCCCAATGCCATCCACAAAGCCTCAATCTTCTTTGTGCTTGACGATGACGAGTGAGATTGGAAATTTTAAATAAATGGATTGTGTTCTTGCTTCTTTGTTGATTGAGT
Organism: Taxillus chinensis; assembly: GCA_023512835.1. NCBI lineage: Eukaryota > Viridiplantae > Streptophyta > Magnoliopsida > Santalales > Loranthaceae > Taxillus > Taxillus chinensis. Next base: position 28,414,419 of record CM042090.1, read on the forward strand.
GTGTGTGCTTTATACTTTTTATGAGCAGAGTTGCTTGGCAATACATTTTTGACTGTTCTATCCATTCAGGCCAAAGGACAACAATGTATTTGATTATTTGGATTATCTTCAGCAAAAGGGTAGAAGGCATCGATATAAGCTTGCACAAGAGGGAAGAAGGGTAAATTGGAAAAATAAAATTACAAAAAAAATAAATAAATGATGCATGAGAGCATCTCCAGTCTTTATCAGCTATAATTCCAAGTTAAAGCAATATTTAACTCACTATAGTAGCATTTTGGCTAATTATGTTCCAATCTTGTTTCATCTATTTTTTTCCTAAATTGTCATTTTACCCAATCTAGCCTCTTTCTATGTTCTCAAATTAAAATCCAAGCAAATGGCGCCGTCGCGCTACCGAACGAAAGGGGGGGGGGTGGCGTTGCTTGCTGTTGTGCGAGCCGCGCGCGCTGGGGGTGGAGCGAATGGCGCACGGTGTGAGTAACGAACGGCGATGGAGGGCGAGATCTGGCGACGCAGCCTCTTGGACCTGATCGGCCGACTTGGAGATTTTGGGTGATGCTGGGTTACCTTAGGCTGGAGCTCCCGCGGACAGGGAAGGTGATTCTGGCGACGGACGCGGATGGGGAAGGGTGGTTGAGGCCGTGGACCGCAAGTTGATGGGGCGTCGATCTGTTCTTGGAAAGACAGAGACGGGCTCGAGTTGATGGGGAGTGGGTTGTGACGAGGGGAGGGACAAACGGGGGGAGGGTCAAAAAGGTGAGGTGAAATGTAATTCTCCAATTTGCGACTTGGGTGGGTGACCAAAGAAAAGTTAAAGCCTAAAGCCATATTTGGCTTTTTTTTACTTTTGCTAACAGTTTAGCTAATGCATTGGAGCTAATATCTAGTTAAATATTGCTATTACTATTGTTTTTGCTTGTAGATTGGAGATACTCTGAGTCTCATTAGCTAAATTTATAGTAAAAAATACTGTAACTAACTAAATATGAATTTAGTTAATTAAATTTAAATGATATATCATTTATATTTGCTCAACTGTTCTTTTTATCAATGTCTTATTAGTTTATGACTTAGTTTGGTAATGCTGTGCTTTTAAGAGAAGCTACTTTTAGTTGTGCTGGAGAAAAAAGCTGCTATAAAAATAAGCGGGTGAGTGTTTGGTAAAATATAATTTTAAAAGTACTTTAAATTTTAAAAGCAGATAATAAGTGTTTGGTAAATTAAAAACAAAAGTGCTGTAGAAATTTAAAAGATAAAAATAACTTTTTAGTTATATTATAATTTTGTATAAATAATATTTAAAATAATGTTTTGTTTGAACGTGAACCCAAATCGTTTTGGTCTAAAATAATATTTTTGTTTGGTTTGATTTATTGGAATTGAGGAACAAATGGACGAATGCAAACAAATAAATGTTCAGGGTGAAACTTGATGAAATTCATGTTCAATGCCACTGATTTCCCATAGGAAGACTACTACGACTACGTGGTGGTCGTGGGCGGAACGGTGGGATGTCCGCTGGTGGCGACGCTATCGCAGACCCACATGGTGGGAAGGAGGAGGCGTACGACCGGCCAGATTTGATGAGCCAGGAAGGGTCCTTGGCGGCAGCTCCGCCATCAACACCAGTTTCTTCAGTCGTGTCGACCCCGATTTCTACCGCTTCTCCTCGAGTCCGGCGTTGCCCTACAACGGCTTCACCTTGGACCACAAGATCGGCACCAAGATCGGCAGCTCCACCTTCGACTTCGCCGGCCGCCGCCACGGAGCTCTAACCCCATCCCTCGTGTTGAGATCGTGGGTGGATAAGGTATTGGGGGGCTGATAAATGGGGCAGATAAGGTGTTTTGTATTATTGGTCGAGCCGACATCAGCTAAAACTAAAATTATATGTAAATTTGGCTTCAGATAATGGAACCTTTCCTGAAACACCAGCAGCATAAAAAGAAGGGCAAAGAGCCAACAAACGTCATTGATTTCCTTGGGTCGTTGGGAGATCTTGGAGCTTCTTTCACTACGTACCCCTGCTGCCCAAAACATCTGTTCCATCAAAATCCTCATTATTCTCTTACCTGCTCCACTCATAATGATACAAATCTAAACCAAAAGAGAAAGGAAAAAAAAAAAAGAAGAGAAAAAACCATGTTTGCTTCAGAAATAATTGGGGGGGTCGAATGGTAACAAAAAGCTGTAGTAATTACTATTGCTGTGAGTAAAAGTTGTATGGGATTTGATGGGAGAAGTTACGGAGATCCGATTGGCCTGACATATTTCTTACTCATTTCCCTAATGCTATCCAACTTCATAGCAAATCTGAGCATTTCCGCACTTGTAGTGCAGGTCAGCAGCTCTATTTACACGGAATGGCTCATAGCGCTCTCTCTCTCTCTCTCTCTCTCTCTCTCTCTCTCTCTGGACTCGGAAGACGATCCTGGTGCCTATTGCATTTAGAGTAAATGCTCGACGCTCTGTGATATACGTGTTGATACTAATGAGATTTGATTTTGAAAGTTCTGCAAGTAGTTACTCGTTTTCCATTGCTCTATGCTTTGTGATGCTACAAATAAACCGATACTTTCGAAACTTAGGTCACCCGAAACATTGAGAAATTTTCTATAGTAGTCTTACAGTACACAAAAACAGAATAAAATTATGTAGTTTTACATAATTTTATATTTAAAAAAAGAAACTACTAAATGGCGTAGTTTTTCTAATTGACGTGTTAAGTGTGGTGATGCAATGTGGGCGACTTTGAGAATTATAAAATCGATTATCGAATGACATCACATTGAAACTAATTTGATTTTGTATTAGATTTTTTTTGGGTGTGAAGTAATGTCATCGATCATAGTCCCTAAATGTAATATATATATATATGTGCTTTTTCAAAATTAAATAATAAAAAACAAGATAATTTTAGCTATGAAAGAATATAATAAAAAATATATTTTATATGCATCTCTCCATGTATACTTTGTTAATATGATAATATTTCATTGGGCCAGTAATTTGATATTTTTTCTTTTGTTTAATTAAAACTAATAAATATTAACATTTTAGATATATATGTACACAAGAAGCTTGTATGTAATATAACTATATGTGTATATATATAATTTTCATTATCATCTTCTAACTCAAACAAAAATCATTCTGCCCAACAACTATCCTTCTTTTTTTTTTTTTCACCACTGGTGTTTTATGCCAAACAAAATTACTATTTGCCCAATAACTTTTTTTTTATTTCTTAAAAAAGGGACCATCATATCTTAAATCTTTATGCACCGATTAAAAAAATTCACAATAAAAAACAAATCTAAAATTCTTTTAACAAATTAGTTATAAGAAACTATATAGCTAGTTTTTATATTTTGAAATTATTATATATGCTGATACAAGTATCTCTCTCACTCTAAATAACCAATACATCATTTGTCCATAAATTACTTGCTTTAAACTTTGCATGTAAAACCTAAAGAAACATTTTAAATTTATATCTAAAAGCCACAAAAGATTATCCATACATGAAAAAAATGGCATAGATTTGAATTTTCATCTTTTGGTGCATAAAGACATTTCCAAATAATGTTTTTCTTATTGAATAATTTTATTTTCAGTTTTAACTTTTAACATTCATGTTCAAGAATCACCTAAAACATTTTCTTTATATATAGTATTTGCAATAACTTGTCTTTTGGTAAGTTTCTACCATTTTCTCTTTAGTATTTGAATATTTTTATTTTTAACTAATTCAAGAAAGGTACCACATGTTGGCAATCATTTTAAAGAATCCATGACAAAATTTTGAAATAATGATTAGATGAGCAATGAATCTATATAGATATAAAGTTGCAAAATTTTATATTTCATAGTTAAAGAAGAAAATAATAACAAAGTGATGATAAAGCCAAAAGAAGAAAAAAAGATGACTGGCTGGTGGGTTAAAAAATATAAATCAAATATAAAAAAATCTCTTAAATTAAGAATAGTAAAATACTAACAATTTAATTTTCTAGGTTTTATAATATTTTTACAATTGACCTTATTTTTTAATACAAAATAAAAATTAAAGTTTTTAACTGGCCTATAATTAAATTACAATTTTAAAACAAAATATAAAAAAATTACAAATAACACAAAATAAAACAAAATTTTAATTGAGTGCAATTGCACAATGTACATTGGATTGAGTAGTGTTATGTATAAGTCTCATGTGCAAAGCCGGTGCAGGCGGTACTAATGTGACTTGCATCACATTAATAATATTATGATCCAATCACATGACATCATGTTAGTGATACTGGGTATATACATATACTTTTTTTCCTCCTATTTTCTATGTTTTTCTTGCCATTTGATTCAAATAACCACGCATTAAAAAAAAATAAGTTCAACGGAAAATTTCAACTTGAATTATGTGAAGTATACGGTGTGATACAAAACGTTGACATTTTTGTCATCTATGTTTACACCAAATATATATTTTTTGTTTTTATTTTAATTAGTGAGATAAAGATTTACTTTTATTTATCATCAAAACAAACCTTGGAAGTCTATAAATAATTTGAGTAAAACTTATTTTTTACAAGATAAGCCTAATCCCCCCTAAAATTTTTGGTTGTTGCAGTTTAAGTAGAATTTGAGGAACGAAGATTATCAAAAGAAGTTTGAAAAAAAAAAAAAAAAAGATTAGAACTAAGAGATTTAAGCTAACACTTTAAGTTAAAAACAGAGTTAATTAATTTAAATCAAAATATGAAAGTCTAACTCTATGGATTAGAGCACTATTATCTAGACTTTATTCATAATAGATTCTAGGAAAATAAAGAAACTTTTATTTTTATAGGTACACAAAGAAGACAAAAGAGTGGTACTTAGACAGTGGTGCTTAAGGCATGTAACCAGAGATAAAAGAAATCTATTAGATATTGAAGAGATAGGTAGATCAAATGTTGTATTTGTAGATAATATAAAGGCAAATCAATAGGTTTTGAAACCTTGACAAATAGTTTTATCTCATTTACACCAGTAGCACTTGTGGAAGGTTTGAGGCATAATCTTCTCATAATTGTCCAACAGTGTGATAAATGATTCACTGAAATATTCTTAGTATATTAGTGTCAATTAAAGGAAATTAGAATAAGATCATTCAAGTTTAAGAGTTACAAAAAAGAGAATATGTATGATGTAAAGCTAAAGAAACTCACCATAAGAGAAATAACATGTTTTTTTGGTTAAAACATCACAAAATGAGTATCAGTAATCAAACATGTGGTTTTTCAATCTTAACTTTTAAAATATTTTAAAACTTGATTCTTTAAATTTAGTTTCTAGTTTTCCAAAACTTTACTTTTAGAAAACAATATATTTATTCTGGTTGCTAGTTTGAAAAATAAATCAATTTCTTTTAAACCAAAAATTTCAGCGATATTTCAAAACCTTTATAGCTTTTACACATGGATCTTTTTGTCCCAATTTCAACCTTGAGCCTAAGAGGTAAATGATGCACCCTAGTGGTTATAGATGAATTGATCATTATGTTTTTGTTTTTGAAAAGTAAAATTTTGTTGGACTTAATTTAATCATTTAAAGTTCTTCAGACTTCAAAATCTTTTAAAATAGGTATTATATAGTCTAGGGTTTGAGTTTGAGTATGCAAATCTTAAAGAATTTTGTGCATAAAATAGGATTAAACATAATTTCTTAACACCAAAAACACGTTAACAAAATGAAATTATTGAAAGAAGAAACCAAAGTTTGATAAAAGTTAGAAGAATACTTCTAAAACATATACATATATTATAATACATATATGTAAAAGTTGTAAACACCTCTCACAATGAACATAATAGAAATTTGATAATGAAAAGAAAAATGAAGACTCCATATATATGAGTTTTGAAATGGAAAAAACAACAACTAACATTTGGATATTTCCAGACCTTCGAATGTCTTTGTTACATTCATAACAATGGTTAATATTATTTGTCTAAATTACACGCTAAGAAAGATGAGAGTATCTATCTGGGTTATTCTTTTTATGATGAAACTTGCATCATTTTTAATAAGAAAACTTTCATGGTGTAATATACCATTTATATTAGTTTTGATAAGATTAACCTAGATCAACCAAGAGAAAATGGGAGGTTTTCATGTTTTATAGAAACGAGAGGATTCACCAGAATCAGAGAAAAACCTGATGACGAAGTATGGTCCTATAAATTAATAAGCACTTATTCTAGAAGTTTACCAAATAAAACTATAAACTCTTCAATAATCTAAAACAAGAATAGGTCTTCAAAAAAATAGAGTTTTTATTGAGAATTTAACAGAGCATTTAATATGATTTGATGCATTTATATTCTTTTATTCTCTCACTATCGCATCACTCTATTTTAGATCATATACAAACTAGAGAAACTGATTGGTCTCAGTTAAAGCTCATATATAGCATTCTCTTTGGGTGAGAACAGACCTCAAAGAAAGAGGACGTTTTATTTATATCATTCGTCCTCTCACTATTGCTTTGTTTATATTGTTATATCTTGGTCTATATATGCCAAGGAAATGTTTGCCATTATTTATGTCATTCGTACTTGGCACCCCTATCTTCTTGGACGAAAATTCTTTATTCAAATTGACTAGCGAAGCCTCGAGCACTTGCTCGACTAGCGTGTGGTAACTCCATAGCAGCAAAAGTGGGTGGCCAAATTGCTCGGCTATGACTATGAAATAATATATAGACCTGGCCATGACAACTCAGCCACTGATGCTCTTTCTGATAATCATGAAAGGATCCAACTTGATGAACCTTGGAGAGAGCTTCATCAAAAACTTCACACTCTATAGGACCAGATCGAGCACACAATTCTTCCTCAAATATTCCCCAAGTCACCTCACAGTCCTCCTTTTAATAGGCATTATGCATCCATTGCCATCATTGATTCGCTTCACCTTCAAGATGAAACAATGTTAAAGAAACCTTTTGATTTTCTATTGTGCCCTGAAATTCAAAAAAATTGTTCTATCCTTGTTAAACCATTTGGTTGGAACATCGCCTGAATATTTTGGGAATTCCAACTTTGTCATTTTGGAAGAAAATATCTGCCTACCACTGCTAATCTCTCTCCATTACAGTCGAGCACCTTCTCCCCCATGATTAATAGAGCCTTCTTTATTTGAAAGAAAAACTTCAGACAACTTGTTGACAGTATTCTCCAACCATTGCATTTCCTCTTGAATGCCACCTAATTCAGTTTCTAAGGCTTTAATTCTTTTCTTATCGGTTAACATTATAATTGAGTTCTGATACCAATGATAGGTCTCAATTAAAGCTTATACACATCGTCCTTTTTTTTTTGTGAGAATAGATTTCAAGAATTGAAATAAATTTTTCATTTGTTAAAATGATTTAAATACACATCATGTAACTACTCTTTTAAATTGACGAAAGGATTCTAAATCATAAATAACAACCTTCAAAATAATTAAAAAAAATAATACATTGAGACTTTTTTCTGGATTATATTTATACCTTTAACCTTTGACTCGGTCCATGTATTTTATATTTGACTGGACAATACGCTGGGACCGACGTGGTTGAAGCATATGAGAAACACTTCAATAAATTTAAATATTGATTATAGCAAAACCCATATATTATTTTATTTTTTCTGCAAAATAAAGCGATTTTTTTTTAGAAAGACAATTCAAAAAAAACGACCTTCCTTCATTCCGCCATCCAAATTCCCGCCTCTGATCCCACTTTAAATCCACATTCCCCCCCCCCTCCAAAAAATCTCATCTCCCTCTCTCTCCCTCTCATTCTGTTTCTCTCTCTAGATTGTCGTATCTTTCTCTCTCTAGATCTAAGCCATGACGACATCGTGGTCGTCCTCTCCGAAGAGAGACGAGGGTTTCTCCAGATTCCTGAAGCCCGGAGCCCTAGCCCAGCTCCGCAACTCCAAGATCATCGCCAAGTCCCATCGGCCATCCCTAACCCTCCTTCCTCTCCGGCCGCCGCAGTCAACGGGGGCCTCCGGCGACAGCGGCCCCGCCTCGGCCCCATACTCTGATGTCGTTCCGTGCTTCGTCCTGAGGACCAGCAGCCGCGCCCGGTGCCCACAGCGGAAGAAGCTCCTCGCCGTCGCCCCCATCTTCGCCGAGTCGCAGTCGTGAGATCCTTGGCTCAATTCGATGAACAACTCGTTAATGTAGCCGCAGATGTTTTGTTTTGTTTTTGTCTAATTTTGTAAACCTCGTGGATGTAAAATTAGTTGTATTGTGATTATGTAACTGTCCTTCAAAGATTATATGATGAATTATCCTGATTCGGGTTAGAATTATGAACCAGGATCCGTTTAGGAAACTATATGGACGGTTGATGCTACTAGTCAACCACCACTTGCATTAACGCATATGTAGTACATGTTCTGAGCTGTTTTGTTTATGAATAAATCAATCGACTTTGTTCAATTTTGAATTTTTCTTCTTCTCGGGTCTTCGGTGCCAACATTAGCCTCCTCAGATATTCCAAAAGAAGAGGACGATTGATTAGCATTTTACATTATAGTAAGGTGCTACCCCACTGCTTCATTAATTTGGTTCTTCATTAAGGTGATGTTTCCCATATTTCATGTCGACATATAAAAGGTATCCAAATTAAGATCTGGGTTCTTTGTTTAATTTAGCTGAAGCTTTTTTTTATTTAAATTTTTGGGAATATATTGACTGTTCTCTTACTGTTTGTGGCTTCTGTTGATTTTAGGGTTTTCTTAATCTTCCGAGAGAGTTGACGAAAACTGAAATCGAAGGTGACAAGGTGTAATAAATTGGCATGAATGGTTCTTTCAGTTATTACGCGTAATTTTAAAGTTTTGTATGATGTTTCAAATCGGTCAATGGGTTTAACTTTCGCATTGTGAGCGTGCTTTTGCGATATAATTTAGCATTAATGATTTTTCAGTTATTCTGCTCACACAATAGCCACCATCTCTCTTGTGCGTCAAATCCAGTTTTGGCAGCTGCAATTCCAAATTGTACTACTTTGTAGCCACCAACCCATGCATCTGTTGATTTTAAGAGTGGCATAACTGAAAAATCGTTAATGGAGAGCACCCCCTGGAAGAACTTCTATGGTTACAATTTAACATCACACGATGAAATGAAGGAAAGAAGGCAGTTGGCTGTGGAGGAGCTGATGTGAGGCCTAACTCGAGATGTCAGTGATCTTGGATCTCAAGCGGTTAAGTATACCTGACGCTCTGCTCTCTTTTGCCTCAAACGCTAGAGCTGCATTTCTAAGTTGGGTATTTATAAACATGCAAGTAATAAAAGATGACCTGTCTTCAATGGTCTACCTTGATTTCAGGTTGAGAAATGTTTTAGTACGCTAGCAAATTTTATGCCTAGTGGAGATAGTTGTGGACTGGACGACATGCAATTTACTGTGTTTCTGATCTAGGTTCCTTCATTGTTTGCATTGATTGTTTGATTAATTTGCAATAATATCAGCTGTTAAAATTTTAAAATAACATCAGAAAAGTTCAGTGCACGGATTACAAACATGGTTGTATAGAAAAGTTCTGGATAAGTAATAACAGTTTCAAACAAGAGTGAAACGAGTTTCTCATTGCAACATAGTTGGGGTACTGATATATATACATATATATTAATGTGTCAAACCTCAGGCTTGTTATTCCTTGGATCTGGCATATCATCAGTATTTAAATATAAATTTGGTTGAACCAAATATAGGAGGTCTCACTTTCTCTTTTTATTTTTCCTTTTCTTTTTTGGTATTTTTCCTTCTATTGCAGTTTGGAAGCCTGTACAAACTTTTTTCAGATTAGAGTTTGTGCTGGGCGTGTCAAGCATGGTGCTTCACTGGCATATGTAACAGAAACAGAGCTGTTCATTCTACCAATTTCTGGTAATGCAGTTCTTTGAAATGGCAAATGCACAGGGATGGACTATTAGTCCAGAGAGCTTATGAGAAGATGGGTGAATACGATTGTAAGCATTGTATATGTGTATGAAGAGGTCAAAAATGACATACAAACATTATTGGAAAGCCACTGTAGGTGTTCCTAGATACGCGCATGATAAACATATGGCAGCAGGTCTCGTCTCATTGACTTGCATAGGATGTGTTCTCCTAAGCAGGTCAAATTCGGGAACAACACTCCAATGGCGTGTAACCTGCTTAACTGTTATTTGACAACCAAATTAAATTTCAAACTCGAAGTGAATGGGGAACACACCTTCTAGATTCTAGAATACGATACCTGGAGGCAAAACATCATATTCGTATCTCACTCCAGTCTAGACCAAAGCATCGGCTCCGGCAACGATTTCCAAGATCTCACCGGTGATCTTGGCCTGGCGCTTCCTGTTGAACACTTGTGACAGGGTCTTCCTTAACTCGGAGGCATTATCAGTTGCGGTACCCATGGCGGTCATCCTGGCGGCGAGCTCACTGGCCAGCGATTCCTGCAGGGCTCTCAGGACCTGGCTGTTGAGATACAGGGGAAGCAGAGCGTCCAGAATCTGAACTGGGTCTTGCTCAAACTCCAAAATCGGAGAGAAATCAGCAGTCTCAGTCCTCCTCACATCCCTCTCCACCGTCAGCTTCCCTTCCCTGGTGGTCAGCCTGAAAAACTCGTCCTCTGCCGCATCCACACAATTCCCATTGATGTCGCAGATCTCTCCCCTTGGGGACAAGGGAAGAAGAGTGTGTATGACCGGCTCGGACTTCACCAGCGACACGAACTTCGTGTACAGCAGCTCCACCTTGTCGACCTCCTCGCTCACGAACAGCGAAAACACGTCGTCGGCGATGGCCTGAGCCTCCTTCGCTGTCGGCAGCGGCCCTGCCTGGAGGAACTTGTCCACCGGAATGTAAGGCCGCCGGTTGAAGTAGGAGTTGCCCTTCTTCCCCACGCTGATGACGGTGTAGTCAACCCCGATGCTCTTCAATTCTCCTATCCTGGTCTCCGCCTTCTTGATAATCTGGTTGTTGAAACCACCGCAGAGGCCGCGGTCGCCGGTGACGACGACCAGAGCGACCCTTTTCACGGGCCTGACCTTGGTGAGGGGGACATCAATGTCCTCTGTCTGCAGCTGCTCGTTGATGTTGTACAGGACTTCAACCAGGGTCTCCGAGAAGGGCCGGGAGTTGACGACGGCTTCCTGGGCTCGCCGGACCTTGGCGGCTGCCACCAGCTTCATAGCCTCGGTGATTTTCTGGGTGTTCTTTACGGAAGAGATGCGGTTTCGTAGATCCCTGAGGGAACAGAGGATTGTTGAAGACGCCCGGGAAGGATTGTTGCAGGTGGTGGTGGTGGAGTTAGTAGTGGTGGGTAGATGGAAGGGGTTGAGGGAAGAGCTGAAGGAGAGGGAGGATTTTGAGGAGACTAAGGTTGTTAGATTGGAGCAAGACATTGTTTAATGAAAGAACAACTGAACAAGTGACTGATGGAAAGGGCTGAGGAGCGGGGAGAGTAAACCTTATTTGGGGGTTGTGCTGTGGTGGTGTTGGGAGTTGTTTTTAGCCGTTTGATTGTCTGCAACATCTTATCCCATGTTTGTTTCTTGCGTCTGCAATGGGGAGGAGGGAAATGAGAGGCGGAGGAAGAAGATGAGGTTATGGATTTTGGATAAGGATTTTGACGGTTAGAGATCGGCAATTAGCTCTTTTGGTACGGAGAATTGGAGGGGAAAAAAGGATACGTTTACTTCAGTTAGTATTATTGAAAACATTGTTTTTAAAAATTATGAGTACATCACTCATAATCATAATAAATAGTATTCATCCTACCAAATATCTCTCAAGGTTATGATAATAGGATTCATACCTATTTATTTATTTTATTTCACTATCATGTAACAAAATGCGATGGAGGTATGGTTTGTGACTTTTTTCCTTCTCTTTTTTTTCTTTTGTTTTTTTAAAGGTTTTTCATTTTGAATATTGATGCAAATGAAGTCATTGGAAAATATTTGTTCCCATTGATACAAAAGGAGTAGAAAAAAATTCATCAACAATTCATGAAAACAAAATTATAAATTTAGAGATATAATCATTAATATAAGATTACATGTAAATTATCAATGTGACAGAAAATAGTAGAATTATAAAAATAAAATACTCCAAAGGTGAATTCTTAATTTGTTCGTAAAAAATTAAAACTTGTGAATAAATATCATTCTAATTTTTTTAAAAGACAAAAAATTAGAATGAAATAATAATAAACAAAAAATTAGTGGGTGACTTGTCATGAGGTTTGTTGTATCATCATTTGGAATGTAGTTTATTGTTCCAACTTCCAAGACCAAAGGAGCTTAAGGCTTCTTTACGGAATCAAAATCTCTTAAGTAGAGTGTATTCGGATGGATTTCCATAACAAAGAGGACTCCCTTGGGATTAATTGGATCTCTCATTTTTATTTCAAAGGTAGCATCATCATATGGGATTTCACATGATCTTTCAGTTTTTCAAACATTTGGTCTTACTTATAGACTCTTATTTACAGGGGAAGTGATGCTATCCAAGCGCAATGTGAGTTGAGCATAACAAGTGTATTGTGGACCATATTTATGATGCCCCCACAAGCCACTCTGGCATAAGGTGATATGACATTCAATAATTCACCAATGATGTCTTTCATTATTTGGTTGCCAAGTGCCAACTAAGCGTTGATTGTCAGCTCTTGATCGAGTACCTTAACATAGAGACTCTCATCATCTTTTTTTTTTTTTTTTTGATTGAGTCTCATGAGCATTTGTTCGTTTCTTGACAATTTCCTTTCTATTGGCAAACTCTATTTAACCATGGATTCATGACTCGACATTATCGAAAAAACCAGTAATTTGGTTCGTACTATTGGTGTATACACCATCTGAATTAGTCGTAACATACAAACATTTGAAGAAACTAAATGCAAATTAAATTCCATAATTCCGTTAATGCAAACTCGTCGTTTGCATTCCTATTAAGACTTGATATATCTTTCCGAAGGTTATCTCATCGTTTTGTTTTGGTGGGTCTCCTCTTTATTCAACTGCGATAGGGTACGACTTGCATTGTCCATGTATATATAAAAAATATTTTGAATTAATCAAAATTAAAAAAACAAACAAACAAACAAACCACCAAAACAAAAAAACAAAAACAAAAAATGGAATGATACATGTATGATACTGCAATTGCATTTCTTTTCCAATTCGCGCTACAAGAGGTTCACATGCGAGTTACATTTTTGTGGTCCACTCACAGCTACTGCAACTCATTTACCAAAAAATGTATTTACACAAGAGAAGCAGGAGATGAGCAGAAGCAACTTAAAACAAAAACAACCCTCCATTGGGGTTTATATACAGAGGCAAGCTCCAAAACTCAGTGTGATCAGCATAAGATAACTGAGGTGAAGAAGCCTCGCTTTCCTACAAACTCTGAAGCCACCTGTGGTGGGCAACACTTAAGTTGCATAACCGACAGCTTTGACCGAATCAACCTGAAAACATATGGTCACTCCAGCAAATCAACCATTTTTATCAGAACCAACAATGCCAGAGCTTTCCACAGTCGAAGCCATTTTTGGATTAGTATTGGATCTGCAAGTACGCTTCTTGGGTTCCGTAGCAGCATACGAAACCTTCTCAAGCAGTTTTGGCTTCTTGCAAGGTCTCTTTGAGCTAGATGGGGAGACATTTTTGCCCGTAGGATGTTCCTCATTCCTACGTTTTGCATTCTTGGGATATGGTTTTGCATGACAACCAGGGCCACCCGTCTTCAAATGCAACTGCAGAGAAATATCAGTGTCTTTTGCTTGGCCATGTCCTTTTAGTGGGGCACAAACATTGCTTAAATCATGGCCATCTGTCACAAGTTTCTCTGATGCAACATTTGAGGCATCCTAATAATAGTTGATGATAAAGAATTAGAATTCAATTTTAAATAGAAAGCTGGAATAAATTGAAACAGTAGCAGACCCTTCAGGGATTGCAATCAACAAACATGGATCAAAATAACAGCTAAGCATAATATGCTATGTTAAACAACGTATCAACCGCAAAATTCTGGATGTACCGAAAACCACAAACTAGTTTAATAGCATAAACTAATGTACACAGTGGTAACACTAGATGCATGGGTTATTTTACGAGAAACATCACACAGTAAATTCACAAATTATGTTAAGACCAACTAAAATGAACAGCGACTCCAACACCTACCCATGCAATCTCTGGAAAGGGGCGAAGGGTAAATAACAAAGAAATGAACTGAAAAATACCCAAAAGGGCAAGCTCCAGTTAGCGTCATGAAGTAATTTGCAGTGGTTATTTTGAGAATAGATGCAATATATATATATATATATATATATGTAACAAAGCTACACTAAGATTGTGAAAAACACAGACATGCACGCACCCATAGAATGAAGCAGCTCTAAGGGATTTGAAGGAAAAAGAGCTCCGAGATTCAAGAAGGGAAAAAATTGAAAAAAAAAATCAGAATACTTCCAAAGGGTTGTTGACATATGCATCATAATAAATAAATAAACTATCAGCAAAAGCAAACATATGCTGTACCCCTCTTTGTATATGAGTCATCCATTCACAATCAGATCCTTCTTCTTCAGAGTCCGCCATCTCCTCACATTCAAATTCCACGTGCTCTGCAAGTTCTTCATCAGAAGAATCACTTAACTCTTCCTGCTCCATCACTATTCCAGGAAGAGATTGATCATTTGCATTATCAATGGTGTACCCGTTTGGTATGCAAACTTTGTTGGCACTCAAAACATTCTTGTCACAGATTCTGTTTGATATCGAACTTACAGGGCGATTTTCACTCTCAAAACAAGGATTGGCATTTTGAGTTTCCATTATAGTTCCAGAAATAGTAGCGCTTCCTGTCGACCCTTGCTCATTATGCTCAATGACATTTCCATTTTGTGTAGCATTTTCCTTTCTAGACATGCTACAGCTTAAGTGAATCTCCAAGTCAAGTTCACATTCTTTTCCATCAGGGCTGAAGGGTTTATCACTCGCATCCACGTGGCCATTAATGGGCTGTGACATCACTGTAACAGGGTCAGAAAAATTCTCAATTCGTGTACATGTGTGGCTCACTGACTCTTTATCAACACATAGCCGGGAAGCAAGGCCTTCAATTGATGAGGCACCGTTTCCATCATCAGCTCTTTTCAGCAGGGGATGGAAGTCAACAAAATCAATTTTCAAAGTTGATTTCATGGTCTTTGAAGGCTCATTTAAGCAATTAACTGTGGGATTTGCGTTTGGAGAATTATGAAAGAGACTAAGATTTAACTGAGGCAGATTTTCTGAGAAACCGAAAGAAACAGAAGTACCAGAACTACAATTCATTGGGTAGCATGGCAAATGTCCATCTTTAGGAGCCTGGAACAGTAACGGATGCATTTGAAGATCAGAGTCAATGCCTCTTTCTTCACAAGCAGATTGATCTTTCATTTCCAAAACTTGGGCATGCAGCTGTGCAGCATCATATTTAAGAGCATTGGCAGTGCCATCTCTTACTAAATGGTTGTTTCCCAACGAGCCGGCAGCATGAGAGATTCTCGGAACGATATTTTCTGTTCCAGCATCATTATCAATACCAGCGACAGGAGCATTCTTAGAAGATGCTCCAGTCTGAAAGCTCTTAAAAGCTGACTGTGAAAAGACACGACCAGAAGGGGGGAGATTTACTGGTGGCAAGTCTGGTGCTAATTTCACCAAGCGTGCATTTTTACTTTTACGCCCTCGATATGATGGGCGTAAACAAAATTGGGATTTGGAGGATTTTAAAGTCAAATCAGAAATCAGACAACTTCTCTTCATTGAGGAAGATGCACAACACCCCGCTAAAAACCCATTCGTGTGATCTTTTTGAGGAAGGGATTCTCTGAACCCATTATTTTTTATTTGTTCCTTGAGACGAATATCTTGTGACAAAAAAATATTAGTTTGGATATTAGTTTGGCTTTTCCCTGTAAGATTTGAGAAAGGAGGGTTAGGAGAAACAACACCAGGGTTGCTCGGCCTCCAATCTGCCAAAAATGCCTCGTGAACATAAGCTTCATCCTCCTTATCTATGCAATCGTCTCCACTGTTGTTACCACCATCATTCTCAATCTGATTGTCCTGCAGACAATTAAAATTTATTACAAAATTAGATCATCAGCAATAAAATAAAATAAAATAAACTACATTAAAACAAAATTGGATTCAATCACAAGCATCGTTGACAAAGATCAAGCCTCAAGCCTCAAGCCAAGATCCTTCAACTTCTTTTTTTTACACTATGAAATGGGGGAGAAGGCTTTGAGCCCACGACCTCTCTTTATGGGAAGACATCATTGCTAATTCTAGGGCAAAGCCAATCAGTAGGCCCTTTTTTAACCTTATATAAGAATGAGTAGCACTGGCATCGCACAATATCAATCATGTTAAAAAGGAAAAATGTCATAATTGAAAATTGGAGACTTTTTGTTTCACTTCCAGAGCATCTCATGAGCTACTCTTTCATGAGTTGGATGGTTTTCAGTGGAAATCATGAGATAAATAATTTGCAGAAAGGGACACTGATGATAAGATCCTCTGCATAGCAAACTCTTCTATTGAACTAGTAATAAAAATAAACACTTCTGTACAATTCTTCAGCGTGACAATAGATCTACACTTACTTGTAATGAAAAGATAAATCAAACAAACACAAAACAAGAACACAAACAATTTAATGCCGAAAACCCTTGCAGTATTGTTTTGTTCTGCTTCTGCATGAAGGTTTTCCTTTTTTAATTAAGAGAATGTGTAACAATTATAAGTAACACAAGAACGGTTTAGTCATGCTCACTGTTAAACAAATGAATCAACTTACACTATGCTAAGCTTGTCTGAGAGCCCAAAAATTCATTGTAAAAAGCTTGATCAAGCTTTATAATCAGGTTTAGGAACGTGCAAAATCATGCACCTTGTTGAAGAATCATGTAACATGTAAAAAATTGATGTACACAAATTTGTAAAAGTAACAGAAATAAGAAACCTCTTTTGTTGATGCAGCTTGCCCACTAGGTGAACAAACAGCCTCACATTTTTTCTTTGAGAAGTATGACCGTCTCTTCTCCTTTTTAGCTGAGGCACTCTTATATGATTTCTGAGTGCCAAGAGCAATGCGCCACTGACGGGGTAGCAAGGATGGGTCTCGATAAGGTACAATGAATTTCCATATCGAAACCCAATCGTGATAAAAAGCCCTAAGACCCTGTATAATTTGGGTGTATCCTCATGAGACAACGCAAACATGTACCATTAGAACATAAATTTAAATCCAAAATATACCTCACGAATACATGCTATCTCTTTTGCAGTTAAGGGAGATGTTTTCATTTTTCGAACTGCCTGCATGAATGTGAAGAATACTTAAATAGTATTTTTACTAATTATGAGTACTTAGAATTGTGTTTGACAAGAAAATGAGAAGAACAGATCTGACCCCAAATACTCAATTTTGAACAATATCAACAGTGGAAATTTATTGTGCTTATATAATCTTACCCAAACAGACAAGTTTTAGAATGTTTACAGAATTTGATTGCTTTTATATGCTTAAATACTTTTATAGGCAAAAAGATAACACATTTTTGAAAACTCCATTGTTAAAAAATTTACACATTGCAGACAACCTAGAGTCACTCCATTAGTGAAAAATGGCTCATATACCTTTATTGGATTATCTGGTGCTTTGGACGAGGAACGGTTTTTCTGCCTGACAAAAATCTGGAACATATTTACAATATGTAATTAATTTATTGATGAATGATAAAGATTTATTCACGATGAGGATTGGAAAACAAAAACACATGAAAGAGAAAACCAGAAAACATCAAGATACAATGGATAACAATGCTGGGTCCACCCTTTTCAAGCAAACAAAGACACGTAACAAAGCAAATGGGGTATACTGTCAAATCACAATATTAATGCTCACCAACTTCTTAATGTGGCAATCAAGAACCATCTAGTTCCTTCATTAAATAAGGATATTTGACAATAAAAAAGAATCAAAGATAAAGTTTTCAAATTTGATGCTCTCTTATAGTGATTTTTTTTTCACTAAAGTGCTGAGAAATATAAATAGATATCAAAGAAAACAGATATAATTTACAACCCAACAAATAGCAGTTTATGAGCTAAATTTATCCAACAAAATTTATTAATCTTGGTGCAATACAAATCTATCTTAGAATTGACCTGATGCTCAGATTTGCAAGGAAGGAAACGCTGCTGGATTGCCTTCCAGTCTGTATTAAACTCCATCAATCCTAGTGCTAGCAGCCTGCAAAACCAAAGAAAATATAAGTGAACCCCCACAAGAGAACATCCTCATAGAAGAAGGAGACTAACAAAAGATAGAAAACAAGATATTATTATTTTAGTAGAGAATACATACCCATTACATTACTTGCTGTACACTCTAATCTAGATTTAACCTAATAAACAATCGGCCAAACCCACACATATATTATTATACTAATATATAATAATATCTCTAACAGCGACATTATAAAGATAAACATCAAAAATCAAAGAATAATGCATTTAAATGAGAAGGGCAATAGTATAACAAGGAAATAAATTCAAGGGAAAGTCTGAAACCAAAAACCAAAGTAGCATGGAGATTTATTTGCCAGAATCTAGCAACTTACTCATCTTCAGCTTCAGTGAAAAGCACTCGATTTGTTAAAGGAAGTGGGGGAGGCTTGCGTGGATATAGTGCCGGATTAAATAGCGGAATAAACCTTTGAGCCAGCTTGGCAATTTCCCCAGAAACTAGAGCAATTGACTGCTTGGTACTTTCTACAAGTTGAGCAGCCAATGTCTTCTTGAGTGATGTTACCATACCAGTATTTGAGTGAATAAGTCCTTCTGAGGCCTCAACATTAGCTTCAGAAATTGATGGATAATTAGGAAGGGGAAAGAGCGGTTCCCTATCTTTGTATAAATCACAAGTGCCTTCCAATTGACACCTTCGATATTGCCATTTAGCTGTCAAAATGAGCACATGATTATATTAAGAGCAAACACCTGAACAAACATGGAGAAGCATTGAATCCCTTCAAAATGTCGCATACCTGCTGAAACATCATCCATATATTTTCCAACTAAACTGAGCGGAGCTACATCCAAAATGGACAGAACAGAACCACTTATACAAGGGACCCAGAATGTCCCACCAGTACTCTGAAAATAGCTTGCTTGCCCATTTGGAATGTGTTTATAATATAATTTGGACGTGGAATTTTTTTGAGAGTGTGTCATCTTATTATTTTCAGAAGAGCATCTTTGCTGGGAGGTAGAATCCAAAGTTGAGTCACAGTTGAAGTGTGCTGGCCATGCCTTGGGCACTTCATCTGGCACTGAAGGATGAAGATAAGAAGGATGAAAGCAAGAACTTGGATATGGCATTCTTCTATGTGCTAATATCTTTCCTTGTTTATCAAGCATCTCTGAAATCATTTCCTGAACAAGGGAGGCAGTGTTTTGCTGTGAAGGTTCAAGAACGCAAAGAGAGAAGACCTGTATAAGGAGTTGAACATGCTCATAAATTAAACAATGCAACTGGCCAATTTGGTATGGACTGAATTGATTCGAATTATTATCACATCCAACGGGATACTGAAAAAGTGGTGCATCATTAGTTGTAAAAGATGCATTTAGAGGGAATGGTAAAATAGGACACAGCCGCCTATTTGTTTGTCCCAACAACTTTTTCTGATTTTGAAAGGCAGTTTTCTGGTGTCTATTTTGCCTAGTTACAGGTCGATGACCAGATGACTCGTATTCTTCTTTTTGGGTCTCCCCCAAATTTTCATCAAGATCACTCTCAAGTGCTTCTTCAATTTCTATCTGAAAGTCAGCATCATTATCTTCATCTTCATCATCAATATTCCCACATTCCTGCATTGTCTCCCCATCACCATTTCCACCCTGTAAAACAGCTGCAAGGAATTTTCTATACTCTTCCTGGTCATCAACATTTTGAGTATCATCATCATCACTTTCTTGAAGAAAAGTCTCAAGTTCGTCCAATGTAAAACTAGCAAGTGAATAGCGGGCCCTAGTTCGTCGGCAGATAGCATCATTATCGTCTAAATCCACAACGGCCTTGCAATTGTCTGCTGTATTATTTGATTCCCCATCCATGCCATCATTAAAAACATCAGTGCCATTGCTTTGACCGTCATCCTTTTCACTAACAGACACAATATAGGACTCAACTTGAGAGGTCAAAACCAAGGTTGCTTTCTTAAGGTTTCTAGGAACAATGCTAGCCACCGCTTTTTCACATGTTCTGCTAGGAGAAACTGTACATTGCATCATGAACTCCTGCTCCACATGCTTGGAATCTCTGATGGCACAATATTTCTCCCCACCAATTACATTTTGCGACAAGCTACAATCTGCTGATATGGATTTAGCCCCTCCACTCTCAACAACATTAGCATCCAAACCTTCAACGTCAGAGCTCAGACTTGAAGAAGCTTCTGCAGAAGGGGCATCTTTGATAAATGGATTAAAGTCAGCATCCTCATCCTCATACTCATCATCCTCAAACTCTTCATCTGCAACTTCCAAAGTCGAACTTCCACTAGCAGGGAGAGCCTGCTGATGAACAGGTCTGTCTTCAGCTGAAGGCGAGCTTTGACATAAAGACATCCTGAACAAAGTTAATGCTGGAAACTGTAAAAGATTCAGTAAGGACCAGCAGGCTCCAGCATCCTTGAAAATCAATCATAAAAGGCCAAACCCGGTGCACGAAGTTCCCACAAGTGGTAGAGTCCAAGAAATGGTTGGGCCAATATGAACACAACCTTCTCCCACGATTGATTTAATTATAAGAGGCATGTCCACAACTCAAACTTATGACCTCTAGGTCATGAGCTATTAACTCTACCATTACACCAAGGTTCGTCCTTCCTTGTAAATCAATCACGATTGATAAAAATAAATAAATTTAATTTAAGAAGAAAGCCATCAACAACAAGAAAGGCAAACAAAGTCTTCTTCTTCTTCTTCTTCTTCTATTATTATTATTATTATTATTATTATTATTATTATTACCCAACACAGAAAATCTTCTATGGCTGCCTATTTGTTTCTAGATTGTTTTGGGAAATTTCTAAATTTCTAGCCCATCACAAGCCTTGTAACGATTTTGACCACAACAAAATAACTGACCAACCAAATTTTTTTAACCAATCAAAACTAGAACACAAAAACATGATATAATTTATAAATGATCCAGAACCAAGAACCTACCTTGTTATGGTGACAAAACAAGCGTGTTCCAGCGTTACAAGTGAATGTAATCCTACATTATAAACATAAATTCGTGAGTGGGCAAGGCTGCAATAGCAATGCTGTCCCATGCTCCCCTGCTGCCCCAGGGAATCAAAGCAACCCCACAACAACAACAACAACAAAAATAACAACAATATTCGATAAGAAGTATATATTAAATGGGCTAAAAATTCCAATAAATAACTAATTCAAGATCTAAACTGGAATAGATTCACAGGGTCATATGAATATAATTAACCGGTAACCATGACAGACTCAAAACCCTAGGTGGGCATTCTTCGATATCCAACAAATTAGTCAACGAAGACGGAGACATACATACACACATGAGTCCGAATAGAAAACAGAGGGATCGAAGAGGGCCCAGTGGAGATGGAGATCAAAGAGCAAGGTATTCGATGTCTGTGAAAAGCAATCAAAGGGATCGAAGAGTAGGTATTTGACTGCAAAATTCGTTTGTCGTCTCTCTCTCTCTCTCTCTCTCTGAAGCCTCAACCAATCCGCTTCTTCCTTCGCTGTTTCATCAAACGAAATTGAAGATGGAGAAGGACCAGTGGTAGCCGCGCCTCCGCCGCCGCCTCGGATCATACCAAATACATGCGATTGATCAAATCCCTATCGGATCATACCAGGTAGAAATTACGAGAAGTATTTTTAAAATTATTTATTTTTTTTAAGTTGTAAAAGTAAATTGTTATAATTTTTTAAATTATTTCATTTAATTTTAAGTAAATTTATAAGAGTAATTTCTTAAAATATGACCTAACCGGCGTGCAATTGAACTGATTTATCCACTAATTTTATTTTTAAAAATATTATCATTTTTAAAAATTATATGTCCAAATTTACACTACTTATAAATATTAAAAAATTCATCGGATCTACTGTTTTTAAAAATAATTATATTTTCAAAAATAATACACTCAAATTAAACGGGCCCTTAAAAGATCCGATTCAATCACCGTGTGCCATGTTATTGATTTTACACAAATTTGATTGTACTTAAAAATCGTCAAAATTATAAAATAAATAATTTATATGTTATAATTGAATTGTTTCATGCTTAAATTAATAATTAGTGGGTATGTAAAGTTAACTTTTTCTCATATTTTTGAAAGGTGTAATGTAATTAATATGAGCAGACGTATATGTTGTTTGTTGTGGACGAGAAAATTCAACGTCATTTGCACATAACATAACTGATGTCACGTCTCAAATCATTATATATATATATATATGAAAAAAATTATAAAATTCTTAAAAAGACTAAAATTATTTTTAATCATTAGATCTTATTTAATTTTATTAAGAATTCTAAGTAAAATAACTAATCCAAAAATAAACCCATTATTTTCACGTAAACCTAATTTGACCTACTTGATGATTTACCTCTCTTGTTTTCTTTTTTCAACTTGCTTTAATCTTATTTTTTGGTTGAATATATTTGTTATTGGCTGCAGTTGAGCCATAGCTTGATTGATCTATTTATAATTAAGTAAGATGACATATGTGTATAAATTGACAAACGCTTCGTTCTTTCAGCAAGGTTAGGGTGTTTCTAAATTGCATCAATGAAAGGATGGTGCTTTGAAGACCGATTACTGTAGCAAACAAAAAAAAGATAGAAGGTGTGATAGGTTTTAATCTTGGGTGACAGTCCAATGGGAGATGTTGTGAATGTTCAGCAACTAGGCAGGTGATGGCAATTAATGTTGAAGGTTTTGCGCCGGTTCGCCTAGAGGTTGAAGGAGAGGTTGATCGTCAGGTAAGTCATGCTGAATTGGGTTTACATGAAAGAGAGATATGATAGGGGTTATTTTTGGAGGTGATTATTTTAATTAGAGTCCTAGATCAAATTAAATGAGATCTAATGATTAAAAGTAATTTTACACTCTTTAAGATTGTTGCACTCATTTTCCTTTTAGCAGTCCTCTATATGTATCACTGTTAAATATTTATTTACAAGATTCATGAACACATGTTTGGAAAATCAAGATTAAACAAATATAATACATGTTTATTACAACATTCAATACATGGAATTATAATAAATATAAAGGTTAGCTTATCTTTCGAAATTTCTCTAACATCCTTTAATACTAGTAAAAGGATCAACAATATAGGTGTAAGCTTAAACATT
This sequence comes from Taxillus chinensis, assembly GCA_023512835.1. Classification (NCBI taxonomy): domain Eukaryota; kingdom Viridiplantae; phylum Streptophyta; class Magnoliopsida; order Santalales; family Loranthaceae; genus Taxillus; species Taxillus chinensis. Next base: position 28,437,949 of record CM042090.1, read on the forward strand.
TTATCAATCCACATACCCTACCTAGTATTACATACCAAGTATATATGTGCTAGTATAGTGACATACACATGCTTAACCGTCAGTTAACATATACAATCACAAATCATATTATTATAACCTCATACTTATGTCATGTCACAATAAAATAAGTCATAACATATTACATTAGAATATATATCATAACACAATATCATAAGTCCATTACATATCAACACATTACAATAACACATAACTCAGATCATATTAAAACAATCTACATTCATACTTTACCGTGTTCGTTATATTTTGTTGCACCATTGCTCATACCGAATTACCGTCCTTTACTAGACCACATCATAATAATATAGTGCACTTTATATATATCAAGAACAAACATTAAAAAATAAACATTATAAGTTTACAATCATGCCATAAATATTATCATATCGACATACAAGCTTAATATATCAAATTCGTAGTCTCATGTGAGTCCCACATTATCACAAAGCAACATAAAAGAAGAAGCCACCTTGCTTGTGGCATGCCTGTGGCGCCACTCATAGGTTGTTTGTGCGCTCACCTTCATGGGCACTTGCCACATGCACCCACTACATGCATGTGGTGATGCGTCACCACATTGCCCCACCTAAACCTAATTCTCCTCTCACACTTGTCTATTTTGTCTAAATATCGAGTTCCATATTCCCAAACATCATCTCTAATCATTAATCATTAACCCCAACAAATTTACCTAACAGGTCTCAACCTTAGGTTACAATTCTTTAAAACTCTATTTCAGTTACATGCAATGATCGTTTGATTTAAGTGCAAGCCCTATTCTAAGAATCCCTAGATAAGGATAAACCCTAGGAGACACATAGAAGGATAAAACCATCGACCTCGAACATGTAGGAATTGATTACAGTCACTGGAACACCCCCGAACGCTTAAATCTTCAAGTTTTGACTTTTTTTCTCTCTCATATTCTATTAGGATGAGTATGGCTCTCCCAAATGTGAAGAACCATCAACCTACACCCTAGGGTGATCACTTTATTTATAAAGTCGTTCTCTCTCCTTTCAAGAGTCTTAATCCAATTATAATATTAATTTCTTGCACGATAAGTAACTTGTTCACCAAGGTTTCGTAATTCCATTATACCCCTGCTTTCTTAGCTATTATTAAACAATCCTTTTTAAGCCAAGATAATACCAAAAAAATCTTAATTAATTACATCCTAATTTTTCTTTTAATATTAATAATATTAAATCCTAAAACAACATAATTGACTAATTAACCTTTTAATTCGCCTCTAAATATTTTTGAAATTTGAGAGAATAACTTTTTGTTTTGGAAGGGTAATTTTTTCTTCTATTTCTAATGTTGTTCATGGATACACATTCTGAGCCTGTTGTTGTATGTTTGCTTATTGCGCATTCTTTGTGTGCGATCTTTTTATTTAATAAAATTTCTTACTTATAAAATTTTTTTGCCTCTAAATATTATTATAATACCTCTGAGTCATTCAAACTTCAAATAAAGCCCAATTATAGTCACAATGACTATATTTTCATCCACATCATTAAAATGACATCCTTAAACTCAAACACAAGCTATTTACCTTAATTACAAGTTATTTACAAACATAGGTCATTACATTTTTTCCCATCTCAAGACTTTTCGTTATAAAAAAAAACATTAACCACATAAGTTTAACACAACATCGTAAACAAAACTCTCATGCCATTATATATATATATATATATATATATATATATATATATATATATCCGCATACATCATCATCGGTGGATGTTTTACCACATACCACATGAAACATCTTATGATATATTACATAAGCATTATCACATACAATAATATAGCATAACAACATATCATCATATCAAAACAAGAAAGTACAACAAGACATCATGCAAACTCATATAATGCCAAATGACAATAAACATCATCAATAACAAACAACAAACAACAAAACAAGAGATAAAGAAACAAAAGAATAGAGGGATCTTGATGTTTTAATGCATGCCACATACATCATATTATGCTATATTAAATAAGCATTATTTTTTTATAAGTAAAAAGAATTTATTAGATGCAAATCGCACACAAGAAGTGCGCGAAGAAACAAAATTACAACGTTAAGACAGCCAATCAAAAGGAACAGTCATTGACAACATCTCAAAGGAAATAAAAACGAAACCCGCACGAAGCATACAACCAATCACCCAAATAGCGAAAAAAAATATAATAGAACTCAGCAGCAGGCCTCTCCCAATCATCAAACACACGCGCGTTTCGCTCCCGCCAAAGACTCTAAAGAATGCAATGAGGGAGAATCTGTCACACATAGGCCCATAACTATGTCTCACAACCCCCTGGCATAAGAGCAATTAAAGAAAAGATGATCCACATGCTCCGGTGAAACTTTGCACATATACCACTGACTAACCAGAACAAAACTCCAGTGCCGCAAATGATCAGCTGAACAAGATAGCAAACAATAATGGAGGGATCTTGATAATAAACAATATATTTTTGCTAGCGACACCATTCTAGCAGGAAGTATATTCACAGTAGCATTAATATATACTCAATTCATTTTGCTATTTCTATTTTCACAAACTAGAATATGTAAATTATAGTATGAAACCACAAGAAAAGAACCTCTAGAACAGTGTCTAGCCATCTCAAATTATTTTCAACACCAAACAACATGATATACTTACAATCCATTACCTCTAATTTCTATCTGAACCCTTTTTATGGCTTGCGTGGACTACAGATGCTCACAGTACAACAATCCAAATATACAACTATGCTTGAACAGAAGAACGAGCATCACCAAAAGAACAAGGAACATACTTAGAGCAACGAGCAAGCACCATCAAAAGAACAAGGGCGACAAGAGTAGTGTACCTTCGCCCGGGAGAGCGTTAGTAACTCCAAGTGATAACCTGATTGGTGTCAGCAACATCCCAAATTCCCAACTTCAATCGGCGATGCGGCACTACGAGAAGATTTGATTAAGTAGCTAACAATGAAGGTGGAAAAAACCAAAGCGGGCATGGATCAAGGATGCCAATCTTTTTTGGCCCATTGGGCACCACTGGTTCATCATCAACGATCAACCTATATCAATAAAATAATTTGCAGCCAGAGATCCGACATATTATGTTTCCTACAGCTATTCTGACTTAGCTACCGGAGCGAATTTTGGGAATCACCCCAAAACACCAACTATGGGCTATCGACCTTCTTGGAACCTCGAATTTCATTTAAGAGCATTTCAGATGCACATAAACTTAACAGATATGTTACATCTCAGAGGCTCTAAAAAGTGAAGACTGAAGACAATAGAATTACAGTCATCTAGATGGGTGACAGTCATCAATACGGCTTTTAAGCCCGCATGGCAGCCCTCAATATGTAAACTTCATATTTTTAAACTTGGGCAAGGTCACGGAGTTTATTCATACAAAGATAATGTTCATGAACAGGGGCAATATTATATCTTTCCACCATACATCTGAATTGTCTGACACCCTCGGCCACATTACGCGTATTGATACAAGCACATAAAACACCCACAAAAGTAATAGCATCCGGTTGTACTTTTTCTCTCTGCATTTCAGCAAAAAGGGCAAGGGCTTCTTCCCCACACCCATGAACACCAAGGCTAGTGATCATTGAGTTCCACGTAGCCAAGCTTTTAACTGGCATCTTTTCAAACACCCCCTTTGCATCCCCTAAGCTCCCACACTTGCTAAACATGTCTACAAGAGCCGTCCCGAGGTGAGGCCCAATTTCAAACCCCTCCTCAATAGCAAAACCATGAATCCGGCTGCCCAACTTCAGGCTCCCAATATCAGCACACGCTCCCAATAAACTCACCAACGTAAACTCATTGGCCCTCACATTTTCTCCCCGCATTCTCCAAAACAGCTCAAACGCCTCCTCGTGCCGCCCATCTTTCACGCACCCGTCGATCATGGCTGACCAGGAAACCACATTCCGAACCGGCATGCGGTCAAAAACTAGTCTGGCAGCGTCCATATCTGGCAGCGCAATGAGCCCGGAAAGCAGAGTCGTCCAAGAAACAACATTCCTCACGCGCATTTTATGGAACACCTTGCGGGCGCAGCCCGAGTCGCCGCATTTGAAGTAGAGATCCATCAGGGTGTGCTGCACGAACATGTCCCCGGCGAACCCGGACTTGACGACGAACGCGTGAATCTCTCTCCCTTTCCGAACCTGGGACGAGGCAATGCAGGCCTTGATGGCGAACGGGAAGGTGAACTTGTCCGGGGACACGCCGTGGATGATCATGAGATTGTAGGTCCGGAGGGCCTCGTCGGGTTGGGCGCAGAGGGTGCGACCGCGGACCATGACATTCCAAGAGAAGGTCGGAGGGTTGCGGATTCGGAGGAAGACTAAGGCGGCGTAGTCCAATCTGTTGTACGAGGAACAGAGAGCGAGGATTTTGGTGGCGAGGGTGTGGTCGCCGGAGAGGCCGCGGCGGATGATGGTGGCGTGGATTTGCTTGAGGTGGTTGAAATTGGTGCAGTTTCGAAGGAGGTCGAGGGCGAGAGCTTCTTGAGAGCGATGGAGCCTCCGTTTGGAGGTTGGGAGTGGCAGAGCAGCAGCGGTGGTAGACATGGACGCCGCCATTATTATTATTATTAAGTTTCCATTTTTCTTTTTTCTTTTTTCTTTTTTCTTTTTTTTTCCCCGGATAATAAACGAGCAGCGCCGCCGCCGGGGTCTGGAACACCAACAGTTGACGATAAGGATTTTGCGCCACGTGGCTAAAATATAATTACTTTTTTGTATGTTTTTTTTTATATTTTTGGTTTTCAAAAAATAAGGGCCGTGGTCGGAGGGGTTTGTTTTTTGGTTTTAAAAACTATTAAAAAAATAAAAATATGTAAAGAGAACTAGTGGGGGTTGTTTTGTTTTCATTGTGCCGTGAGATGGCTCAATAGGGGGGGGGGGGGGGGGGGGGGGGGGGGGGGGGGGGGGGGGGGGGGGGGGGGGGGGGGGGGGGGGGGGGGGGGGGGGGGGGGGGGGGGGGGGGGGGGGGGGGGGGGGGGGGGGGGGGGGGGGGGCCGCCCCCCGCGGGGGGGCGGGGGGGGGGGGGGGGGGGGGGGGGCGGGGGGCCCCCGGGGGGGGGGGGGGGGGGGGGGGGGGGCCGCCGCCGGGGAGGGAGGCAAGAGGCGGTGGAGGGGGGGGGGGGGGGGGGGGGGGGGGGGGGGGGGGGGGGGGGGGGGGGGGGGGGGGGGGGGGGGGGGGGGGGGGGGGGGGGGGGGGGGGGGGGGGGGGGGGAGGGGGGGGGGGGGGGGGGGGGGGGGGGGGGGGGGGGGGGGGGGGGGGGGGGGGGGGGGGGGGGGGGGGGGGGGGGGGGGGGGGGGGGGGGGGGGGGGGGGGGGGGGGGGGGGGGGGGGGGGGGGGGGGGGGGGGGGGGGGGGGGGGGGGGGGGGGGGGGGGGGGGGGGGGGGGGGGGGGGGGGGGGGTGGGGGGGGGGGGGGGGGGGGGGGGGGGGGGGGGGGGGGGGGGGGGGGGGGGGGGGGGGGGGGGGGGGGGGGGGGGGGGGGGGGGGGGGGGGGGGGGGGGGGGGGGGGGGGGGGGGGGGGGGGGGGGGGGGGGGGGGGGGGGGGGGGGGGGGGGGGGGGGGGGGGGGGGGGGGGGGGGGGGGGGGGGGGGGGGGGGGGGGAAAAAGAAGGGGGAGAAGAGGAAAAAAACGAGAGGGGGGGGGGGGGGGGGGGGGGGGGGGGGGGGGGGGGGGGGGGGGGGGGGGGGGGGGGGGGGGGGGGGGGGGGGGGGGGGGGGGGGGGGGGGGGGGGGGGGGGGGGGGGGGGGGGGGGGGGGGGGGGGGGGGGGGGGGGGGGGGGGGGGGGGGGGGGGGGGGGGGGGGGGGGGGGGGGGGTTTTTTTTTGAGGGGGGGGGGGGGGGTGGGGGGGGGGGGGGGGGGGGGGGGGGGGGGGGGGGGGGGGGGGGGGGGGGGGGGGGGGGGGGGGGGGGGGGGGGGGGGGGGGGGGGGGGGGGGGGGGGGGGGGGGGGGGGGGGGGTTGGGGGGGGGGGGTTTTTTTATATTTTTGGTTTTCAAAAGGGGGGGGGGGAAGGGCTACAAAAAAAAAAAAAAAAAAAGGGGGGTTTTTTTTTTTGTTGGGAGAAGAGGGGAAACAAAGGACGCTACCAAACATCCTGTAAGTTAGTTTGAAATGCAGAAAAATGAAAACCCCCGCGCGAGGCGATGCCCACCCTGACCCTGCACGACGCACCCCCGTAATGCAACGCACCCACCTTGCTACGTCCAAATACACTTTCTAAAATTTAATTTCGTCTTGAAATCCGTGAATTTCTTTTCCGCCCTCATCAGCCGTGAAATGCTGGGGATAATTAACGGTGGCATGACTTGTCAAATTGAATTTCTTTTGTTATATCATTTTGGATTGAGAGTATTCAGGGCCGGTCCGATTTGGATGCGACTAAGGCAAATTTGTAAAAAAGTGACCCTTTTTTTTGTTTAAGTTTTAGTTATTAAATTTATAGTAATTTTAAATTAAAATATATAATTATCAATTTAATACATCGAAATATATTATTATAAATATGAATAAAATAATACTGATATAATAATCAATTCAGAAGAAAAATTTTCATTTAAATCACACTTAAGCTTCTCTCGTCATTATAAATATAAATAGATACCAATAATATAGTATACCTAATTAATATGAGTAAACAAGTATCATCATTTCTATCAGTTATTAAAACATAAATGATTTGTTTTTCTTTGTTTATTTGATGAAATGAGAAAAAAATTGTAAATACAATGACAAAATATTAATTTTGAAGGGTAAACAACTAAACAAGTTCCAACCAACTTCGGTACAACAAAGCTCATTGAGAGATACAATATCCTTTGCAGTTGCTTTCTAGCCTTATTCAAAAGGGTTCTACAGTTGTAGAAGTAAGAATTATGACAAAAAAATAAATAAATGTCTTCACATCAGAAAATCTACACTTAACAGCTAACATAACTCAAGAGTGAGACCCAAGGAACATGTCCTCAAGAGTGAAAGGACCAAACACATTATGCCAACACCCAAGAGGCAAAAAGGCTAACTTCAAAATGCAGCCTGCATGGCAGATGTATGCTGCAAATTCAAACTAAAAAATATAATTAGAAGGGCGGGATGCAAATTCAGGCTTAAAAATGTAATTAAACGGGAGGGATGCAAATTCAGACTTTTGATAACTATGGGATTGACATAAATATCTCAAAAGTGCACGTGTTTTAGCTCAAAATTTAGTCATGAATATCAAGTACCTAAATAAGTGGAGAGAAACCCAGCAACTGAAATGAAAAGACAATTTATTTGACCCCAAAATAACATTAATCGTTCATATGTAAGTTGCATTGATTTTGAGACTTCAAATCTGTTCAAAACAATCCTGCAACCTACAATTTTAGGATCAATTTCTTCATCCAACTCTAAAAACCCCAAAAATGTGTGTTTTAAATCATAAATATCAAGCAGAGCAAATAAATAAGAAAAGACGACAAATGATAAGAACAATTAATTCAAATCTAGCATCAATATTTCATTTTAACCAAAAAAGAACTTGAAGAGGGTGGAAGAGGGTGGAAGCGTGGAGCACTGCATCTGCGGAGTACGAGAGGGTGGACTGCGAGGCTATAATGGTGCCTCAGAAGTAATGGATCTGGTGCCCCTAAACAGTACTACTGGACCAGGTGCCCTAGACGGTTGACTATTGGGCCTTCCCCTTGGGTCGGCCCTGAGAGTAGGGGTGTGCATGGGTCGGGTGGAGTCGGGTGGAAGGCTAAATCATCAACCGACCCGTCTTTAGCGGGTGACTAATTCTTTCACCTTTCAACCGACCCATCAACCTCAATAATCGGCGGGTTTATTAATTTTTTGGCGGATACTAACCGGTGGGTATGGCGGGTAGAGCGGGTGTCAACCGCCATTAACTGGTATATAATTATACGACATATACTGAAAAAATTAAACGTATAAACTCTAAAATAATTATAATCAAAAGTATATTATTTTATTTACTAAGTATTTATAATTACATATGATGAAATATGTTAGATTTATGGATCATAGCATCACAAACTCACAATTATAGGCATTGCGCCGCATAACTCTTACCTCTCGCAATGAGAAAGACAATAATAAACTAATGTCTAATATATAGATAGAATTTATTTTAATTTTATAATGGGGTGCGGCGGGTCGGGTTAATAGCGGGTTTGAACATTCTCACCCACCAACCGACCCAACCCACCAAAAATTTAAAATTTCAACCGACCCACTCATTTATATAATTTTTATTCGCGGGTAGCGGGTAGGTTCGGGTTGGGTCGAGCGGGTAAAGCGGGTTGGGCGGGTTAGGCGGGTAAGATGCACACCCCTACCTGAGAGTATTATATCATTTTGTTAAATTGAATTTGTAATTTTTGGTCAAATTGATATACTTATTTAACTCACCAAAATCAGTTTATTCAGTTTTCGGTCGGTCAATTTATTGGGTTAAATCAAATTAACAGTTTTCCTATTCAAGTCTAGTATTGCCAATTTTTCACCTTAAATTCACCACATTAACACAAACTAGAATACATAATCTAACATCTAATCTCAACAAATCAAGTCAAATAAATTATCGTCATCAAAGATACCTTTCGATTAAGCCTAGAAAGTACGAAATCAATAGAGGTTCACTTCTAATTCATAAAATCTTTATATTTATTATCGTGTCAGAGATTTCTCATTCCAAAGTGTTCATCGGTCGATTTGGACGGATTGTACTATTTATCTAATCAGTTTATTCGATTTTTGATCAGGTTGAGAGGTTAGTCAACCCACCCAAATAAACATCGGTTTATTTAGTTTTCAATTTACTTGATTTTCGGTCGATCGATTTATTAGGTTAAATCGGTTTGTCGGTTTTTTCTACTCAATCCTACCAAAAATGCCCTCGAATAGGATTTACGGGTCGGCATAGTTAATCCATACAAATTTCATCCAAATAGGGAGACGTCACACTAGTACTCGCCCCACACTAACGCTCTGCTTGGATGGTATAGAAAAGGTATGGAAGTAGGGAAAAAGGGCAGAAATTTTTTTCTCCGTCGTTTGGCTGCTATGGAAATCAATGCAAAAGTTGAAAAGTGATGGAAAAAACTACCTCAGTATTGGTGAGCATTTTCTCATCCAATATAGCATGAAAACGTATGGAAATTGTACAATAAAACTAAAATTATAAAATTGTTATTGAAAATGAATTACGAAGCATTGACGAAAGGGTAAAATTGACAAAAAAAATAACATATTCTTTTCACCTTTTTAAACTTGGTAATAGATATATACCAAAAATTTTTTTATAACTTTTCCACCTTAACCAACCACCTGTTTTTTCTATCTTTTTTCTTTCCATATCTTTTCTAGCCATTTTTTTCACCCTAATTCCATATTTAGCCATCAGTGTCACCCATCGGAGCATGGAGAGTTTCTTCTACTCTCTTTTTCTTTGAGAATTTCTAGCCATTCAATGTAGTCACTTCTCCACCCCTAAGGTTCTTTGTCGCGGGGGGGGGGGGGGTGTCCAAAGTAGGAGGATGTTTGACTAGATATATTATTTTTAAAGTTAAATTTATTTTTAAAAACAATAGGTATGATAAATTAAAATAAATAATAAAATTTTATCTTCATTTTTAAAAAAATAATTATATTTAATAACAAACTAAGATTGTTATTATGTGTGAAATCTCATATTTGTAATTGCCCCAGTAATTGGGTCCTTTAGAAGTACTTGTACACAAGAATATAAGAAAGTTAAAATAATTATATGGAGCAATTTTTCGTTGTAGAAAAATAGTTGATGACAACTAAAAAGGCACCCACTGTTGTTGGCATGATAAGACATCCGCCTGAACATGGCAACCTCTTACAGGTATGGAGGCATCTACGATTGGTTCTACGTTGGATGGAATACCAGAGTTTCTCTGCGCTCTCTCTCTCTCTCTCTCTCTCTCTCTCTCTCTCTCTTCTGTTAACTAATCCTTGTGGTCCAAATCATCCTTAATCCAGTTGATGGGTATGCTATCATCCTAATGACAAACAAAATAAAACGATCAACAGAAGTATAACAAAAATCAACAGTCATGACTAATTAAACTATGAATTGAACACATAATCAAGAAGTTTCAAGCTATCTCATGAACGTGGAATGAAATATTAAAGTCACCAAAGATCCAATTACCTAGAGCACCAGGAACAAGTATAGGTAACAAAGATGTGGTTCCAGCAACGTCACACATACCTAGGACCTTTTCTGCTACTACTTTAGTACAACTTCTGTTTAACACATCACCTGTAGTTGCAGTTAGGGGTATAAAATGGACTGATCCAGTTCAATCCGATCCGGTCCGTGACGGAGTGGGCTTAAACAGGTTAGCTCGTTTAGACACGCACTTTTAATGGATAAGAATTTTTTTTGTCTGATTTGGTCTGTGGACTGGTTCATATTTATTTATTTATTTAAAAAATTATTATAAGTTAATTTTATTAAATATGTTTAAAAATTTTAATTTTAAAATCATATTTAATAGTTTATATTTCTATATATTAATTTTAAAATTAATATGTGTAGGCTTTATGTACTAATATACTATGTAGGATATATAATAGTTAAATTTTTTTTTAAAAGTCGGTCCGTGTCCACACGAATTTGGTCCATTTAAGCCAACGATTGAAATGGACTAGAATTTTTCTGGACAACGGACTGATCCGCGGATCGGCGGTCCATTTTATACCCATAGTTGCAGCATCAATCAAGAAGTTATGTGGAAGTTTACTTGCCTACAATTTAACCATATGTAGTTAGTTTAAATAACTCTAATTAACAATAAAGTATAAGAATTGTCAACGAAATTAAATACATTTTTCCATTCTCTCTTCACACCAGAATTGCTTACTTTATGGCTTTTTTTAAACATTCTTTATTACAAATGCCTTTCTTTTTATAGAGGTTTTCATTTACCTCTAATAATGCGAGGACTTAAAACATTTTTTGAACTTTCTATTTTAGTATTCCCAATTGCAGTATGCGTACTCGTAAGTACAGGTTGTCCTTTGGTTTTTGTGCAAATTGAATTTATTGCCCTCAACTTTTGTGTCATATCCACAAAATTATCATCTTCACAAACTGGTTCAAGGCATAACTTAACTAAATTTACATACCTGATAATAGAAGGTTTGCCACTCACATCATCATAACTACTTGGAATGGAAGCATATCTGCACTTAATGCCCTCCTTTCATATGTCCATAATGTACTTTGACAACACCAATTAGACATCATTTACTAAGAAAATAGCTACAATATGCCTAAATAAAATGCCTTTGATTTGAACTAGGCCACACATACAATTTGATTCACACTCCTATTCACTATAATATGTCATATATGTAACTCTTTTAATGGACCCTTCAACTTGCAACTTTAGATTGCCTCATTTGACTTCATAAGAATACAATAACAATAAATAATCCACATACTCCTTAAATTTCAAATTAGTATGCAAATCTTGAAATTGTTTCTTTATGGATAAATGGGATATGCATGGAATTTTGCAGTTGAAAGAGTGGAAGCCCGCTAACAATTATGTCTCTCCTTTCTTCCTTAGTATATTGTCAAATTGATCAATGAACTTTTTAATGTCATCCTTAAACGCACAAAACCATTAGAAAATACATTTGTGCTCTCACTCCTTTGAGTTGTGCTCATTCTAGCCCAAAATATATCTTTTAGATATAAAAGAATCCAATAATTTATTTTCACTATATAGTCTTTGAAGCCATGCATTCTTGTGAAAACTATATGTATCAATCATTACCTCCCATGACTTCTCAAAGTTATCAGAATTCTAGTAATCATAAACACATTGGTAAGTGGGCACCATCCCTGAGATAGAAACCTTGTATTACATCACCATAATGCTAGAGAGCAAACAGGTTACCTTCGTCATATAATGGCGATACCGGAACTAGATCTAGAAGTGGAATCGGGTGCCGTAACCAAAACAAGAGCAGGTGGAGATGAAAATTAGTTTTTGTTTAGGGTATTGGAGACTGTATTTTGTTTAATTAGTTTTTGTTTAGGGTATGGAGACGAAATTAAAATAGAGGAAAAGCGGGAAAAAAGAAAAAAAATGCCAAGTAAATTATTATTTGTAAAACATTTGATTTTGAAATTTTAAGATAATAAGACACCTATTTTAATTATGTCTTGAAAAATACAATCATTAAAGATGGTTAAATAATGAGTGTCTTAAAATATTATTAAAATAAGACAGTAAAAAAAATTTGTCTTCTTTCATTATTAATAAAGACAATTTTTAAAACTGTCTTTAATTTACCGTCTTTTTTGAGCTTTCTTGTAGTAGTGTAATGGGATCCCAGTTTTTTTGATAGTTTTCCCATTGTATGTTATAAATAATACTGATGTCAGGTTTTTGAGAAGACTTTTGCTATGACATTTTTATGTCCTTATTGGTTGGTGATAATAGTAGTTGGAGCATTTCCATCCATACATTTCAACAAAGTCTTAAATAACTAACTAAACGTATCGTTATCTTTGCCCGAAATCAAACCAACTCCAAAAAAAAAATTATCCATTCCCTGATCATGACATATCTATGTGTTAGCTATGTTGTATCAAATGTCACAACATCCCCCAAAATGCCCATATGTTGCTATGCTACGTGTGTAAGCTCATATAATCTTTTATCATCATCTAAATCCAATAAAAAATAAAACCCACCATTCTCCTATTGCATTCTCTCAAAACACCCACGAAGTGCATGAGCACCTCCTTTATCAAGTCTAGGGTGTCTAGCCTTATCAATATAATTCTGCACATCCTTCTTAACAAATTAAAGATTATCATATCCACATGCCTTGACAACCAATAAACTAAAACTTTTAATGGCATTAATGTTTGCCTTGTCATTGATGTCTAGTTGTCTCTTTACATAATTGTTAATAACTTAATTACATCTAAAGAACCTTGCCTTCTCAGGACTTAACTCGTGGTTGTGTGCATTCTCAACATTAGTTATACAAAACACCTATTGAAACATGTTATATTAACCTTCACGGATTCACCTTACACTCATCTTTGTTGTCAGGCATGGTTTAAATACATTCAAAGTGCAATTCCTTGCCTTAGCACCACGAGGACAACCAAGGGTTAAATATCTCAAACTCCCATCAACATCCCTTTTACTTCTTTAGGTCATTACGCCAAATCCAATTTGGTTTCCATATTTCTTATAATAGTCTATAACCTCAAGTTCAATTTTAAATGACATCCCAACTTTGGCTCTATAACACTACTATATGGCTGCTTATGATACTTCTTTAACCATTGATGGTACTTCCTAAAGCAATGAATTATGAGTTTGCTAGATTATACCATAACACATATAAATACTTAAGGTTTTTTTAATTTAATATGTACATGAACACAGTTTAAATTATTTCATACCTATTGTTCTTTAATGAACTTATCTCCTGCATTTGAGTCTTCTTCATGACTATTACTTTTAAAATAAAATATTGATTGCATAGTAGATGAGATGATGGGTTCCATTATATCCTTATCACTACTTGAACGTCTCGGATAAGGAATCGGAGGAGCACAAGGGTAGGGAATTGGTGATCGAAATAGTACTTCCACCGCTTGCTAAAATTAACAATAAAAATGTAGCCCTTGCCAAATTGGATCTAAACATAGAAACTAAAGTTTATCATCTCATTTTTCCATAGATAAGGATTAACATTTAGATAATAAGCAAACGGTGGAAAAAATATAGTTGGCATTATTTCATTGTAACCATGAATATAGCTATAAACTGACCAATCTAGATAAAAAGACCTTGGTAGTTCCTAAAATAAATTTGAAAATTGATTTATTAGCAAATTATAAATCACATAAATAACATGGTTATTGGAACGGAATATCATACTTGAAGGAATGCAGAAATGTGGGTAGGCTTTGTAGCACTACTTATAGGCCTTGTGTTTTCTTCCACTTTCTCCATCGACACGTACCCCAAAAAGGATATTTTTGTATTATCCTACACCAACAATCTAAAGGTTGTAGAGCTACATTTACTGACCATTTATTTCATAAATAGTTTATTTAATAAACGGTTATACCAAAGAGGGGCATTTATCAAGTTGAATAAGTGTATCTCAATACCTGTTAGTTGGTTGAATTTAGGTAAGTTTCTCATCATTCCCTTTTTGTTGTAATGTAATGCATGTTCGATATAGTACTGTTCTACTGTGCTTTTAGATTTTTCTTCTGTTTGGGTTTTTGGAATTAGATGATTTACAGTAAGTCCATGAAAAGGAAAATCATAGCTATCAGTCGCTGATCAAAGTGAAAACACACAGGTTCAGACTGTCACCTTTGCAGGACATTGACCGAGGTCTAAGGACTATAAGGATGGCAATTTTGCCCTGCCCTGTCCTGACCCACCTTGACCTAGGCTGGCCCGAGCCAATTTGCCCCGCCCTGACATGCCATTGGGTTGAGTTCAGGTCTTGCTCGACCCGCCCGACCTAGTATTTTTAAACAAATTTAAGCTAAAAAACCTTGCACTGACTCAACCCTCCCCAACCCGAAGTGCCCAAATTGGTGGGTCGGGGTGGGTTTGGGCGGCCTAAAAAATTTCATATCGAGTTCAAGTCAGGCAATACTCGAGCCTGACTTAACCCATTGCCATGCCTACTAAGAAGTAAGGACAAGCCATTAAAGTGACACATTGTTAAAGAAACTAAGGGAAAGAGAAGAAACTACATATTATACCACAATTGTTCAATCCACGACTAGGAATTTCTCAGAGAGAAAGAGAGGAAGCAGCGTTCGTCCAATCACACCAAACCCCTAAATCACAAGAAACCCTAGAACATGCTTCCCGCAAAGCCAAATTGATTTTCATAATTTTATTAGAAAATTAAATCATAAATTCAACTCATTTCAACCAATAATTGAAATTATAAACCAAAGTATCAATACCTAGAATCATAAGCCCAATAAAGGAGAGATTAAGATCAGTGCAAGTGCAGAGGCGAACAAAAAAACAAATTTTGTTTTTATACATGAAAACATAAAACATCAATTAGAAAACATCATAAATGTGCTTTTTTTCATTTGAAAATAACTTGTTTTTAAAAACAAAAAAGGTGCCAACTAACCTGTCCTCCGTGTTTTTTGTATTTGAATATAGAAAATACAAAAAACAAACATGCACCAAACAACGCCAAAGTTTATTCTCTATATAGAATATATTTTGAGTTCTCATTCTCCATTTTAGCTATATTTATTGCTTTTTTTCTTTTATTTATTATAATCAATCAAAATTTTATAAGTATACTAATATATATTAAAAAATTTTACAAGTATACTAATATATATTAAAATTTTTTACAAGAAGCATTTGAAAATAAATTGTAAATCTCTAAATATGATAATTTACTATTTATTTTCTATCTCTCTATTTTATTTTAGAAAACTTGATGTAAATAATTTTTTGACAAATTTATATATATTTTAAATTATAAAAAAAATTTGACTATGATAAATATTATTAGAGCAATAAAGTAGTCAAATATTTTAATAAATTTATCTATATAAAATAATATTAACTAGGGTTTTAATTTAAAATATATATTTTAATTATAAATTTTATTAAATATCAAAATTTAAGCATCAACTAATCAAATTTGGCTACAAACTTTAACGCAGCGTTTTTTTTCCCCAAAACAAAAACACGCTAAAATACGGAGGTAACAAACAGCGCTTCACTTCACGTTTAAAATCCTGTCCTTCAAATGACTGCGATGCGGCAGGCAGAGCATTTGTAGCTGCAACCTGCAGGGTTTACATAAACCCTAGATTGTTCATCCTTTTTTTCCCCTTTCCCTCTAAGATAGGTTAGTCTGAGACGAATAGGGGCGTTGTACGCTTATCATCAACAGGTACATCTTCCCATTCTTTTCAGTTGTTAATTTGTATGTACGAACCTCGGGTCTAAACTCCTGCTATCTAATTTTGAACCCATTCCATGTGAAATTGAGCTTTCATTGATGAGAAACATTGTACATTTGTGGGTTTTGTTTTGTTTTTTCATTGAAATTTACTTCCATTCGATGAGGATTAATTCTTACTTGCCTTGAAATAAATCCAACATATAAAAATAAAATAAAATAAAACGAGAGAGGTCTCGTTGTTATCTCCTTCACCCTGCTGATGGGTTTATGATAATATTTTGGGCTGAGATTTTGTGATTATTGGCATTGGGTGAATACTGGGTTGCATTGTGTTCTTGCTGAATTTTGTCTTAGGTTGAGTTTTTTCCACAACACGTCTTCTAGGCGTGTCTGCTGAGTTTCTGCAATGGCTTGACAATGGAGATGGCTTAGAGGGTGTTTGTGGGGACCTTATTTTTGTTGAAATTTTAATATACTGATTTGCTTCATAACTTCTTTTTTATAGTCAGTATTAATTACCTCAATAAGAAAACGAGTAGAAGTGGATCAATTCATATTTTCTGTTCTTCTCCAACATATTTTCAGCGAAATGAGATGATTTACTCATGTTATTGTGAATGAAATGCAGTTCCACTGCCACTCTGGTGAATCTTAGAGTGGTACATAGTACACAACAGATACATGGGTACAATGACAAAGATGGCTATGCCTGGATCGATTGGTGTTCCCTCAAGATATTGCAACCAACTAGCTGTGAAGAGAGCAGGGGCGGCAAATCAGAGGGTTTCAGCTCTCCCTAGTTTTGTGGAATTCCAAAAAAAGCTGCAATTGGTTCATTCAAAAAGGTAGATTAACTCTCGTGAAAGCTCAAACTTATGTTGTTATACATGTTAATTTTTCAGCAATTTTGGAATTTTCTCAGAAATCATTTTGCTGGTTTGACATGGAGTGAGAACATAAAAAAAAATCACCTGATTGGTTGTGCTATGGATGCATCCTATGGTGGATCAACAAATGACCCAACTGGTAGCATTCTGATTTCTTCTTTCTGTTTTCTTGAATGTTTTTAAGCTCTGTAATTTTTAGTCTTAATTACATTATGAGATTTGTGGATAAATTTTGCTAGTTCTCAAGATATTTGATTGGAATTTGTGGGTCAATTTGTTAGTTCGTAAGCTATATGATTGGATTTTGGTGTGGATACTGTGTAGAAGGCTGCTATTTCCTGATATTTCAGTACCTGTAGGGACCTATAGTATTTTAGCATCAAGGTTCTCTTACAAAATGTTTGCTCGGTAGTTATTATAAATTTTATTCTAAGTAAATAAAATTTCATTTTATTTCCTTGGCATGATTTATCATCATCAGTTGTTGGGTATGGCCCCATTGCATTATATCATGAATGAAGTTGTAGATCAACACCTAAAAGACAAGGCTAAGGATATGGTTTATGAGCTGGAAATGGAGAAGGCATATGATAACTATGCAGTAAATGGGCTTTAGGAGTAAATGGATTAGTAGAATACAAAATTGCATCCTGCGTTTGAAACACCACGGGGACGAGCTCCCTAAGGCCATATTACCTGGTGGGTTGGGGGACAATGGGGCTGGCTCACCTTTGGGTTTGGTTGCACATGGGAGTCGCTGGGTCGGCTGTTGTCGTAGGGTGTTCTCGGGTCATCAAAAGATAATAATAATAATAATAATGGGGGGACCCTTTTTATTATTCAGGGCTTCTGAGGACTTAACACAGGGGACCCATTGTTTCTCTTGATTTTCCTCTTTGTTATGGTGGTTTTCAGCAAGAGAGTGGGAAATGCTGTTGAGCCTTGCCTTTGGAAAGGGTTTGAGGTTGGAAGAAGGGCTGTTGACGTGCTGATCTTTCATGATGTAGAGGTAGAAAGCATCCTTAATCTCCTCCTGTATTTTGAAGCTGTTTTGGGGTTAAATGTCAATCTTATAAAAAGTGAGCTGGTGATGGTGGGAGAAGGGATGGATGGAGATAGTCTGACTAGGTTATTAAGTTATAAGGTAGGGCAGCTACCTACAACATACTTGGGGCTGCCTCTGGGGGCCCTAGTTAAGTCTAAGGCTCTTTGGGACCTAGTGCTGGAACAGGTTGAGAGGCAATTGGCGGGATAGAAGAATGCTTGCCTTTCCAAATTGGATTCGGCTAACTTTATTAAAGAACACCTTGTTCAATTTATTCCAATTTCTGTAGCTAAGAATTGGAGACATTCAGTGATGCTTCTTGTGGGGGCAGTCCAGTGAGGTCTTCTAGCTCAACTTAGTCAACTGGGCCTCTATCCAAAGGTCATTAGATAATGGAGGCTTGGGGATTAAGCTTATTCGTGCCTTCAATGAAGTGTTGCTTGCTAAATGGAAGTGGAGGTTTTTGGTGGAGAAAGGAAGTGTGTGCTTGCTAAGGTTCCCACCCGATTGGCTTTTTTTTTTGGGAAGCTGTTTGGGGTCAGGTCCTCTTCCTTAATCAGCTTTAGAGGGGGATTTTGATTCTCAGTAGGTGTCCACTTTGCAAGTGTGCGAGCAAATAGATTGACCATCTTTTGCTTCACCGTAGATGGATGGTCCAGTTATGGAGCTTTGTTCTTATGGTGTTTGGAAGGAACACATCTGCTGAATCTTGAAGGATTCTGAGAGTGATGTTCAACATGTGAAAGAGAGGTTGTGGACTTCGTTGTTAGATTTTTTTGTCGTAACATCCCTTGCTTGGATGAATTTTTTGATTTCTCTAGCACTTGTGGATTCTGAGAGTGATGTTCAACATGGGAAAGAGAGGTTGTGGACTTTGTTGTTAGATGTTGTTTGCCGTAACATCCCTTGCTTGGATGAATGTTTTGATTTCTCTAGCACTTTGTGAATTGTTGAAATCCTTTGTCACCTTCTTGGTGGCATCAATACTAATTTTCTTTTATGATAAAAAAATTATGCAATACTTTTGGATGGATTTTATGTTTTCTTTGTTAGGCGGCTTCCTTTTAAACTTTTATTTATTTTCGTTGTACTATTGACTGGCTAATGAATCTTGGTTTTCTGTATTTCTATCCTCTTTTTTGTGGTTTGTTACACATATTATTGCAAGTGGGTTTTTTCTTTGGCTAAAATTCACTAGCTTCACGTGCAGCAATTTTTCCTAGAATTAACATTAGAGATCCATATAAACGGCTTGGAATTAGTAAGGAAGCTTCTGAAGATGAAATCCAGGCCGCTAGAAACTTCCTTATAAAGAGATATGCCGCACACAGACCCAGTCTGGATGCTATAGAATCAGCCCATGACAAAATAATTATGCAAAAGTATTATGACCGGAAGAAACCAAAAATCAACATCAAGAAAAAGGTTAAAGAAGTGGGTCAGTCCCATGTTGTGCAAGCAGTCACTAGTAGATTTCAAACTCCTCCAACAAAATTTATCATAAAAACATCTATTCTATTTGTGGCGCTTGGAGTTCTCACTTTTTGCTTCCCAACGGAAGAAGGCCCTACTCTTCAGGTTGCCATTTCTCTGATCGCTACAATATATTTCATATATGACCGGTTGAAGAGCAAGTCCAGAGCTTTTCTTTACGGGTAATTGCATCGTCTCTTTTTGTCTGCCTTATATATCTATGTTTGGCTTCTTGGCAATTGCTGGTAGCATTAGTTGTGATTTTGCCTGAGTCATGAATCATTCTGTTGTGATCTGCATTATTCTCAGATTGTTTTCGGAAATTACATGAGGAAACTGTGCGCAATTACAGATGATGTGGTGTTGAATGATGGATTTATTACTATGTGCAGGGCTGGATCTTTTATGTTCTCATGGTTGTTGGGAACCTTTTTGATGGTTTCTGTAATCCCACCCATACTTAAAGGACCGAGGAGTCTGGAAGTGACTACTGGATTGATCACCTATGTGCTGCTTTGGGTCTCCTCAACTTACCTGAAATAATGACCGTCGAATGAAATTCAGAGTTTTTATTGTAAATGAACAGGCCATCTACTCTTCTAGCGTGTAAATTTTCAACTTCATGATCTAGCCCATGCTGACTCAGATTTAAGGTTTACTAGCAGCATGAAGGGTTATAGTGGTTCCATGTTTGTTTTTTCTTTTTTAGAAAAGAAAATATTACTGTGTTCACTGAAAGCTTAGTTTCTTCTTTGTCTAGCTGATGAAATACCAAAAAAAAAAAAGGAATATGATCAACAGAAAATGGAAGGGGAAAATAAATTTCCAAGACAAGTATGGAAGTGTTATCTTTTTAACTTAACAAGATTGATGTGCGAATTTAAGTGGCTTTTTACAGTCATCCTGTAAATATATTGAATAGAAGAATCTCCGAGATCAAAATCCAGAAAAAAAATTTAAAGCAGTAAAAGCTAAATAAAGGTGGAATAAGAAAACAAATAGCTCTAAAACAAATAGCTCTGAAGGTCCAGTGTACAGAAAAGTATGCGCAGGTAAGAATTTATGATTTATTAAAAATAATTTACATTTGTGGATATGGTTAAAAGGGGAGCCTTGAGGTTCTTATGTGTCTTTGACACGGTGCTACAATATATCTCACATTAAACTTCTCCTGGCCCTTGTCATCGTTCTGTGACAGCCACAAGTCTGTCCTACAATTTGCTGTTGTCTGACATTATGAACCGCTTCTGGTGAGGTACACTTTTCAGCTTTTCCCGAAAGAGATGAACTCCGTTTCAGAGACAGAAAAACAAATATTCATTAATAAAAAATACAATTTTACTTGAATTGAATCACTCTTGCACTGTAGAATATCCCTAGATCCAATCATCCATATTAGTAATAGTGTTATTGTTATTTGTGAGTTATTATTTATTATGTATGTGCATTATAAGCTAAGATTTTAGACCCAGGTGATCTTCATAAATACCATTAATATCATTTGTCAAAGTAACCAGCATACTTGAATTATGCAAATTACCATCTTGGACCAAAATGAACTTCTAACGCTGAATAAGGGCGAGCATCTCTCACTGTGTTAGAAATTTTATTAGCTAAATTTATATTTAGCTTGCTTGATATGCTTTTAACTAAGAATAATTTTAAAATTAATTTTAATTATTTTTTTTAATTTACCATCAAAATACTCTTTCTCATCTTTAATATTATGTGTTTGACGTAAAAGACAAATTGAAATTTTAGAGTAATAGAATGATATAAAAATATTAATTAAAGTTATAATTTTACAAAATTAGCTTAGATTTTTACTAAAGCTAAATATAGCTAGCTGTAAGAATTTTATAGAGTTTAAGTTAAATTTAAGTTTAACTTTTATTTTAGTTAAAATTAGTAGAGACGGAGCTGGGGGGGACCGGTAGGGGCCATGGTCCCCCCCCCCCCCCCCCAATTTTGAAGATTTTTTTTTGGTATAATTATACCCATCAAAACGACGCCGTTTTGATGGGTTTTTATTTCTCAACGGTCAATTAACGCACAGCCGCCTAGGCATTGATGGGCATATCAATTTTTGTCTTTTTCTGTGCAGCACGGCATCTTTTTTTTGTCTTTGATGCTTTGATTAAGGCACGGAGTCGACCGGCAGACCAAGAGCCAAGATGATGTTGTAAATGTTTTATTTCTTTTATTTATACTTAACGCACGGACCGGCAGACCAAGGTCCACAAACATATTGCAAATTTGCAACTATCCTATATTTCTTTTATTGCAATTATCCTCATTCCACGGGCGACGACAGACGCGAGTGCAGGCGTGCAGGTGCAGCCGTGCAGCTTAAGTCTTGACTTTGTGAATTGTGATCTCCGGCAGGCTGCGGGTACTGCAATTTCTGGTAAGTGATTACTGATTAGAGATATAAATATTCTTCTTGAAAGATTATAGACTTTTTTTATTTATGTTTGATATTTAAATTGTTATTTGTTAATTGAAGTAATATAGAATACGTAGGTGTTAGTCAATTTAATTTCATTAATTATTGATTATTGGGTTATTTGCTAATTGATATCATTTTAACATATAAAATTTAAATGACATATTGACATTGTTAATTTATTATATCATTGATTTTGAATTACCTTACCGGGCCAATAGGCAATAGCATATTGTGGTATTATTATTGTTAATTTGTTATTAATATCTTTTTAATTACTATACAGTAATAAATTATTTTTTAGGTAGATTTTATATTTTGGTAAATAATAAAGTAATAAACATAAAACATGTTTGCTATATTTTTATTTTTATGTTTTTGTTAAAACATTGATGTAGAAGTTGTTCTTCATTTTTTTTAAAATTTTGTCTGTAGGTGATGAACAAGCCAAATACAATACTTGATTTTTTCAAGAGAAAAAATGAACAATGTGCAAATGTGCAAAGCTTGAATGCACAAAATTCAAATATTCAAACTTCAAATGCAGAAGCTTCGAATGTACAAATTGCAAATGTTAATGTTGGTGATATATCATCGTCAGCTTCTGATATCCCAATTTCAGAAAATTCTTCTAAAAGACTTCGAAGAATTGATGATAGTGAATTTAATATTAGCTCATTAGAGTATGATCCTGGATTGCATCGTCAAATATGGGAATATGATGTTAATCATCGAGATGAAATTCGAAGAGCTTATATTAAAGCTGGCCCGTACCGACCTCCAATCTCGAACTACCCAAAATCTGGAAAAGAAAATCATCTTCGTAGCTTTCAACCTTCATGGTACAATCTATTTCCTTCATGGCTTGAATATTCACCTGAGAAAGATGCAGCATTTTGTTTACCATGCTTTCTTTTTAATAAGTCATCTGGGCATGTTACACAGCGTGTATTCACTATAGATGGATTCAGGAATTGGAAAAAGGTTAGAAGTGGAAAAGATTGTGCTTTTCTCAGTCATATAGGGAAAGATCCTAATTCATTTCATAGAATTGCTGAGAAATCATATGAAGACTTGAAGAACCAATCACAACATATTCAAAATGTATTTGAAAAGCTCACTTCTGAACAGATTGCAAACAATCGATTGCAGTTGAAAGCCTCAGTCGATGTTGTTCGAGTGCTTACATTTCAAGGTGTTGCTTTTATAGGTAGGGATGAAAGTGTGGATTCAATAAATCGTGGAAATTTTCTAGAGATATTGAGTTTGGCAATTAAATATAATGAAAAGCTTGCTGAAGTGATTGATCGAGGTCCAAAGAATGCTACATACACATCACCAATGGTATAAAAACAAATTTTACATGTTTTTTCTTCTAAAGTGAAGAAAATAATTCGTGATGAAATTGGGGATGCAAAGTTTTGTCTAATAGTTGATGAAGCTCGCGATGAGTCAATGAAGGAGCAGATGGCTATAGTTTTAAGATTTGTTGACAAGAATGGTTTTGTGCGAGAACGCTTTTTCGGCATTGTTCATGTTTCTGATACTGCAGCATTAACCTTGAAAAAAGAAATATATTCTGTATTATCTAAACATCAACTAGACATTTAAAATATTCGAGGCCAAGGATACGATGGTGCAAGTAATATGCGAGGGGGGTGGAATGGTTTGCAAGCTTTGGTTTTAAAAGATTGTCCATATGGTTACTACATTCATTGCTTCGTACATCGTTTGCAGTTAGCATTAGTGGCAGCATCAAAAGAAAACATTATTGTTCATTAATTTTTTACCAATTTGAATGCTGTTGTCAATTTTGTTTGTGCTTTATGCACTCGGTATGAAGATTTGCGGGTTGCAATAGATGCTCAAAATGCTTATATGATATCAATTGATGAGATAGAAAGCGGAAGGGGGCTTAATCAAATTAGTACGCTACAACGAGCTGGAGATACACGTTGGAGTTCTCACTTGAGATCAGTTTCTAGCTTGATCAAAATTTATAGTGCAACTTGTGAAGTTATTCTTAAAATCATTGATATGGGGACTACTTCTTCCCAACGAGCAGAAGCTGATTCAATTCATCAGGTAATGACTTCATTTGAATTTGTATTCATCTTACATCTGATGAAAGATATTATGCAGATCACTGATCATCTATGTCAAGCACTGCAATTCAAATCTCAAGACATTTTAAGTGCCATGCATCTTGTTTCATCCACTAAAAAGAATATTCAAGGATATAGGGATGATAAATGGGAAGTTTTACTTGACAAAGTGAAGTTGTTTTGTAATAAACGCAATACAGATGTACCAAATATAAATGATCGTTATGTTGAGAGAAGAGGTCGAGCTCGTCATCAACAGGCTGACTTCAAAATTGAGCACCATTATCATGTAGATATTTTTTATGCTGCAATAGATTTTCAATTGCAAGAATTAAATCGTCGATTTAGTGAGCAAGCAGTGGAGTTGCTTATTCTTGGGTCAGCTCTTGATCCCCGAGTTGCACGTGAGTCTTTCCGAATTGATGACATTTGCCAACTGGTAAATAAGTTTTATCCAGAAGACTTTACCGATCTCGAAAAAGAACAATTGGAAACAGAACTTCAGCATTATAAATATAATGTGGTTCAAGATTCAGGTTTTCAAGGATTGCTCAATATTTCTGAATTATGTCAATGGTTAGTCAGAACCGGAAAATCAATTATTTACCAACTTGTTTTTAGAGTTATTGTGCTTTTGCTTACTCTCCCTGTTTCTACTGCAACTACAGAACGAGCATTTTCAGCTATGAATATTATCAAGACTAGACTTCGTAACAAAATTGAAGATGACTTTCTGGCAGATTCTCTGATGATGTATATCGAAAAAGAAATTGCTGCAACACTCACTACAGATTCAATTATAGATGAGTTTCGAGATATGCAAGCGCGACGTGTTGCATTTTAATAGGATTTTGAGCTGAAATTTAAACTGTATTGTGGAAGAACTATCTATGTATCTTTTCATTTTAATGTTTATCTTTATGTTGAAATTGAATTAAAGGTTGGTTTTTCTTTATATTATTTTATATATTTTAAATTTGTATCTCGCCCCCCCCCCCCCCCAATCAAAGTTTCTGGATCCGTCCCTGAGTAGAGATGCTCTAAAACTATTGCTATTAATATTAGGACTAGTACTACTATCGTGCCTAGCTTGATTGGACCACTAATAACAAGAAAGCCTTTATGTGGGCTGGCCCTAGGATTTGAGAAAGTCTAAGCAAAATTTTAAAATGTGCCGCCTCTACATTTTGTATTTGTTTTTTTCCCTTACCCTTACCATATCATGTCCTCTTACATAAACAAAATTTTAGAAATCCCCAAAATTTGAGGGTCTTTAGCGACCCCTTTAAATTGCAAAATGATAGGGCCGACTATGGACTTTCATTAAAAGTCACACACTAGCCATGCATATTCCTTAGAATAAATAAGAAAAGGCTACTCACATTGGGCTTGCATGCAACAACAATATTTTTAATCAAGCTAAAACAAGTAGAAACTCTATTTTTTTTAGATAAGTACCAATTTTAGACGTCGTGAGAGTATTAATGTTTTCTCTCATAACCGACTCTTGAATCTAATTTTGAGCGTAGACCATACTTCAGATTATTCAACCGCACCTCATTTGGTTGGTGGCAATTCTAAAACAACTTAAAATTTTTCATCACCATAAAATAGATTTGACCTCGTAACGATGATAATTTTAGGATTACTAATGCCCTAAAGGCCCAAGCATACGAACTCGAACGATATCACAACGATTGAATCTCCCAAACATATCGTTAATCCATAAACCCAAAAAAAAAATCACAGATTGATAAAAATGAGAGTCAAAATTTATGTCTCGTTATAATGAACCTAGAGGCATATTTATAGCCGTAGAAAAGGTTACATTCGTAATTAATGTCCTAATAGCTAAATAAAATTAATAAGAAAAAAAAATAAATCTTATATTAATTAAAAGTAAATAAAATAAAAGTTTTTATCTTTCGGTGTATATTAAGTACATCAAACTCCTCTTCAAAGACATCGGTGCAGTGGTCCAAATAATATCTATAACATCTAAGAAACCAATGTTTACAAAAATAAATGAGCCCCCATCATAAAGAATAATAAATGATATGTTGAAACATGCCTTGTGTCTATTTTATGAGATCACATAATGATAATGTCATTTAAGGGCGCAACCAGGAAAAATGCAACCTCATTACATACTTGGCTGTGTCGGAACCTCATTACATCTTTGTGTCTATCCTATGACGATTAATTAGATTAGTTGTGTTGGTTATTTTCAATGTCGAGGTGGCTTTGTAAGTCAACTATTTGCAATAATGTTTGTAGTTTATGCATTTAATTTTATATTTGACAAACTCTTGACGCAATGGTGGTTTTATGAATTTTTGTTAGGGTATTCAACATTTATTACAAAGATTTATTTATCAAACATTGGCACAACCACAAATGTACAATAATTAAACCCTACAAATATCAAACACTAGATATTCATATATTTTTTTAAATCAAAATTCTAATAATTCAAATTTTAATTGAACTTATTAAATAGTACAATACCAAATTACTAATTATCAAAAGGAGAAAGCAACAATTAGAATTAAAAAAAACCAAAGAAACCGGATCCAATCGTACCAGAAGTCCATAATAACGCTAAGGAGTGAAATGGATTGGTGAAGCAGTGAATTGACTTGACACGTAGGAGTTTGATGAGAGGTATTTAGAAAAATATAATTATTTTAATTATCAATGGTGAAATAGTCTTCCTTATCTTGTTTTTTAAATTTTCATGATGTTTTATGTATTAGGTTAAAAAGTATCTGTATGCTATTTTGCTATAAATGACAGCCAAGTATGATAAGAGTAATTTGGTGAAGAAAAGAAATTAATGAGAAGAAACATAGGAAAGAAGCTTTAATATATATATATATATATATCACAATAAATTCATTATGGTGGGATGATTATTTATAAGCAAAATTAGTAAACTAAAAACATAATGAAAATAATGGACAAAAAATTAGTTACATGATTCCATATACGTTTTGTAAAAATAAATTGCAACAAAAGGGGGGGGGACTAGAACCCACTATTTTGGATTTGTCAGAGTGAAACATTGTTCGCCCTCTTCATAGGTGTTGTCCTTTTATGGTAAATCTTTAATTATAAAGAGTTGTGGTCATTGATAACAATGCCTGGGAATGATTTTTTCATCGCAATAATAGCATAGTCCTTTCTTGCGATGCTCCCACGCATCTTGGTTGGTGATCTGACAAGCTATGGTTGTGGAAGAATTGGAAGTTGGAGTCCTACGCTTAGTTGGTGGGGGTCCAAGTATGCTACCTGTTGGATTGGAGGTTGCTTTTAGCGTAGATACGTCTGCTAATGACAGGGGGCAAAAAGGTTGAGTCATCTCCCTTTGTAATTGATTCTGTTCATTGATAAGATAAGTCGCTCCTATAGCTTCTATCAAGGTACTAGGTTGCTTGATCTTGATATCAAAGCAAACCTTGTATTTAAGTCCAATAATAAAGCAGTTAGCTAGGAAACGCCAATTTCCTGATTAACTGCTTAATCCCACGTTTATTATTAACCACCTATACACAATTCTGTTTGCTTCTCTTAGTTTCCAAGGACCTTCTGAACGTAAGTGAGAGGTGATAAAGGAATGAATGTACCATTCCCCTCTCTCAAAGTATCTTTGGTCTCAAGGGTGATGTTTGGATACGTCCGAGTGAAATGTCGTTCACCCTCTTCATGGGTGTTGTCCTCTTTCAATAAATCTTCAATCATAAAGAGTTGTGGCCTTTGACAACGATGCCTAGGAATGAATTTTTCATCGTAATAATAACATAGTCCCTTCTCACAATGCTCTCGCGCCTCCTGGTTGGTGATCCAACAAAATATGGTTGTAGAAGAATTAGAAGTTTGATTCCTACGCTCAGTTGGTGGGGGTCCAAGTATGCTACTTATTGGATTGGAGGTTGCTTTTATTATAGGTGCGTCCAATAATGACAAGAGGCAGAAAGGTTCATCTTCCTTTGTAATTGATTCTGTTCCTCGATAAGATGAGCCACTCTTATGGCTTTTGTTAGGGTACTAGGTTGTTTGATCTTGATATCCAAGCGAACCTCATCTTTAAGTCCAACAATAAAACACTTAGTCTGGAAACTGTCCGGTAGGCCATCAACTTGATGGGAGAGCTTTTCGAAGGCTTCCTAGTAAGCTACTACCGTTGATGTTTGTTTGAGTTAACTCAAGGCTTCAGATGGATTTTCATATTTAGTGGGACCGAACTGGCAAAGGACAACCTTGGTAAACTCATCCCACATAAGCAGTCCTTTGAATTTTAGTAACCATCGCTGCCATTGGAGTGTAATGCCTTCTGGGTGAAAAAATGCTAGCCGAACTTGTTTGTCTGGCACAATATTTTGGAATTCAAAATATTGTTCTACCTTGTAAACCCACTCAGTAGGTTCTTCCCTATTAAACCTTGGGAAAGATGATTAGGAGTTTTTTTACCACATTTTAAGGTCATTTTATGCACATCTTCATACTCTTTTGCTTAATTTATCATCCAGTTAAACTACATTATCACATTTTTCTGCCCTAACCCAGACCAGAAAAGAGGATTTCTTAAAGTTTTTATGCTATTTTTGCTATGTTTTGACAGGAATCCAAGAATCAAGGAAGAATTCACCAGATCATCAGAAGAAAGTTGGAATCCCAAAGACTTAAAGACCATGATGAGCTAATTTAAAGTTGGTCGAGTGAAGGACTCTTCACCTGACCAAGTCAGGTGAAGCTCATCTTGCATATATAGAGTCTTCGAGCTTCACTGAAGATACTTTCCTTTTGGTCAGGTGAAATCTGAGGTGGTTTTGTGATGGTCGGGTGAAGCTTATTTTTGTATGTTCAGAGTCTACAAGCATTAATGAAGAAAATATCCTTCTAGTCGGGTGAAATCTGAGGTGATATGATGATGGTTAGGTGAAACCTTCTTCACTCGACCAAGCCCAAATTTTGGCAATGGAATCCTCATTTTGATAGCTCACTTATTTCCTTCTATATGGAAGTCATTTGGACAAAGAATAAGTATCAACTCTGAAGTCAAAATACAATTAAAAGAATAAGTATCACTTATTTGCATTGAGATAATAGCTTTTTCAAAGGATAAAATGGTGAAATTTAATCTATTTTTAAATTCAAATTCAAAAGTGGAGTTACAAGAAAATAAATGGAAGTATTTACTCGGAGAAATTATGGAGGAATAATGAAAATTCAAATTCAAAAGTTCACATCCAAGCTAGGAAGACTATAAAAAGGGCATCAATTCATCATTTGTAATCATATAATTTTCTACTATCTTATATCCTCCTATAAAGTATAGAAAGAGAGCTTTGAAGAAGGTTTGAGTATCCATTAAAGCTTAAAGGCAATTCGCTTGAAAAAAAAAATCAACTTTCGAAATTCTCAGGTAATTAGGCAAGTTATTCTTTTGTATTCTTTTAAATTCATGTGTTGCATATCTTTTATCTTCAATCAAACTTTAGAAGCTTAAAACCCTTGACTGAGGTTAGGACAGAGTTTGATGTAATAAATTAATTTGTAATGTTTTAGTTTAATCTTTTTCACCTTGTGAGTGTTTATTGAATATCTTGGGTTTAAAATATAAAATGGACTTAACTACTTTATTTTATCATATTAGGTATTTATACGAAGGATTGAAAAATAAAACGTACATACTGAAAAAGTCAAGATAATCAAATTAAGGGTTACATAATTTGCGAAAACCAGTTAAAACCTAGGATACCAAGTTAAAAGTGGATGTGATGTTAGCTTTAGACTAAACAATCTAAATCTTAAAGGTTCACCCGTCCCTCATGCTAGGGTGTACACAGGAATTATGACACTCGGAAAAAGTTAATTCATGCATTAGGAGTTGGATATTAAATATGATCACAAGGAAAGAATTAGATTGAACTAAAATATAATCTTTGAAAAAATATATTAAATGAAATCTTAACTTTAATTGCCTTTATCAATTGAATTTTTTTCTACTTTAAAAATGTTTTCTATCTCTCACATTTCTCAAATCAAATTATTTAAATTCAGTTCTGTTTTTATAATATTACAATCAAAAATTTATTTATAAGCTAGTGTAAAAATTTTCAAATGCTTCATCTTTATCTTGGGTTCGATATTCAGACTTAAAAATCCACTTTATTACTTGTCATGATTCATACACTTGTGAAACGCCAACCAAAGGATAACTTGATGCATTGGTGGGAGCGATCGTTGTTAGTAAGAGGACAAGACGCATTTGGCCGGTGAGACGACTCAACAAGCATAGATGGATTAACCTGGCATTACAGCTGAATTATGTGTTGCGCATAGAGATTGAAGGTGTGTCATGACCGTCTGTAGTGCAAGATTGATCTGATCAAAGCTTAACTCGTGCCAAGATAAGATGGTGTTAATTTCATTGAAGAATTCAGCATTAGATTTGTCGCAAGGATCTATGATGATAATTAACTCTAATACTAATTTGATAGAAATAATTTTAAAAAAAAATTCAATGAGATGAAGGATAAAAGCAGCTTTTCATATATATTTCATAATAAATTTATTACAGAGATGATTATTAATAAATTCATTCCCGCCCTCTCGTGAATAATTGATTGTACTGCTGCGTAAGTGACGTGAATGATTGATTGATAGTAAGTTTCGAAAGAAAAAAAAAAGAGGCGTTTAAATAAAGTAAGCGTCAAACATTTTGGGTAGGCTGGATAGTTTAAATAAATAATAACTAGAAAGAGGCGTTTACGTGCATTATAGATTAGAGAGAGTTTGAAAGTTTTATAATATGATCTTGTGAGATGGTAGAAATAATCAAAGAAAAAAGTGAGAAAAAAATCAGTATGAAAAAAAATGCTAGAAGATAATATGTTCGTAGCCGCCGCTAAAATTTAATATGAACTTCTAATTTAAATTATTTATTGAACTAATTTTTTTTAAAGCTGTCGATTGTAGAAAATTTAAGAAGCCTGACTTTGGAAAAAGTGATTGGCTACATTAATATTATTTAAAAAAAAAACTGATAAAAATTACGCTCCATCAAGTTTCTAAATTTACATATTTTAAATATTAAAAATGAAATTTTTACTACAATAAATATGTGTATTTAGAAATCCATCGAAAATCCTCTAAATATATATATATATAGTTTTTTTATTTATTTGTATATTTAAATAAATATATGAGAGAGAGAAAAATAAATTATTATTTAAAAATATAATTTTATTATATTGAAATAGGAATAGAGGATGAAGTGTATTAATTTTTTAAAAAAATAAATAAATATTATATTGTGCAAAAAATAGAAGAATAGGGAAGCTGGACAAAGTTTTTTAAAGCATCCGTATGGGACTCCGCACAGACTGCACTATAGAAAATAAAGGTTTGGAGCAAAATAACAGAAGTGGAAATTGCGGAATCTACCAACTTATCTACATCACATCACTTTTGATGGAAAAAACAAAAACTATATAAGTATATATATATATATATATTGAAAAAAATACTAATATATATAAAAACAGATAAAAAATATTTCGAATATAGATATCACCTTTTTTATACATGAATAATAATGAGATATATTTATTTTTACTCAAATATAAATATTTTATATATATACATCCATGTGGATATTTGAATATTTTTCTAGTCGGCATGAGATGATGAGAGCCCCAATAATTTGCCTCAGTCCCTTAATTGTTTTTTAGTGTGTAAATTTTAATATTGTGTACAACGCCGAAATGGGCAGCAGCCACATCACCAAGGCCAACCCAATTGAAAGGCCCAGATTGTATGTATGGGCCCTCACCGCTCCCCTTCGAACCGAACAATTATTGGACCTACTCGGCGCCCACTTTGCCTTTACATTCTTAAAAGCCGGAAAATGCATTTGGTTTGGACCATCTCGCTCTAATCCGAGTGTAAACCCGGAAAGCGAAAGCAATGGGAGAGAGCCGACAGGCTAAGAGTCAAAGAAAGCATCTAAAAAGTGGAAACAAGATTGCATAGGGACGGCATTGTGAATAGTGATTCATGATGCTATGTTTCTACTACTGTTCGTTTTGATTAATGTACAAGAATAACCTATTATATATATATATATATATATATATATATATATATATCTAATGTCTAATGATGCCATGTGTCCAGTAATGTTCATTTTGATTAATGTCACACAATAACATATTATGTGTGTATATGTATATATAAAGTAATGTTATCGAATTACATAATTAATGAATTATAATTGTTTATATCATCATGAACTAATTGCATATATTATTTACACATGATTTGTAAGTGAATTATATTTTGATTACTTTTTCAAATAAAATATATATCAAATATATTAAATTGGCGTGAAATATATATATCAAATATATCCAATCATATGTATATATATATATATATGAAAAATAAAATTGGTGTGACTTTAGTGTCTCATGATATTATACGAGACAAATAATTTGTATGAATTTCATTCGTTTATAAGTAATTTTAAAAAATATATGAGATTCATCCACTATCTCTCATACAATATTAAAAAAATGTACATTGTACAGTATGTGTGTATATACACACAATTTATCTTGTAGCTATTGGATCATATCATTTCTGGTTGGCAATTCCTATTTGTGCCATCCTTTATAATTATGACTACCTATTTACCCTATCTTATCAGTTTTATCGCATTTCCTATAGCTATCGTCCCCGCGGGAGTTTTAATCTTATTTGAATTCTATGTGGGCTACTCTCCCTTTAACAGGGCGAATCCTACAGGCGATTTTTTTAAAAACAAAAAATGTGTAGTATATCAATGGGGAGACAATGCTACACATATTCCCATAATACTTAATACTTCACTAAATT
This sequence comes from Taxillus chinensis, assembly GCA_023512835.1. Taxonomy (NCBI): domain Eukaryota; kingdom Viridiplantae; phylum Streptophyta; class Magnoliopsida; order Santalales; family Loranthaceae; genus Taxillus; species Taxillus chinensis. The sequence continues at coordinate 28,470,897 of CM042090.1, forward strand.
TTCAAAAAAAATAAAAAAGTAAATGTATACTCTTGAGTTTTTTTATTGATATAATTTCATATTTTTAAAATTTTAAGAAATAATAAGTAAATTTGGCTCTCGATGTAAAATCATAATTGTTGTGGACAACAATAACTTATTTGTATTATAAACTTATACAATAATAAATAACTCATATCTCAACTTGAAGTTGTAAGCAATTTCTCATACTCACATTTGAAAGATTAAGGTTTGTAGTCAACACTTAAAGAAACTATTAAATATATATACAACATACACTTATAAGTTATAAACAATCCCAAAATGGACCAAACAACACAATTGTTCATTATCAATAAAACTTGAAACATAAATTTTATATAGCATATCATCAAATTAATTTAAACCATTTGTTGTGTAATCATCAAATATTATACATACAACTCTATATCCAAGAGCAATCAACAATTGTAGATCAAAATCTTAAAATTCGTTACCTTACTTTGAACACCCTAGGATGAAATTTTATACAATATGTTCAAATTCAATGACAACTTATTTTCTATTTTTTTTCATTTCTCTTCATGAATCATTCAAAATTGTATTTATATTCAAAAATATAAGGAAAAAAAACACTTCATCCATATGGTGAGTTAGTCAAATCTACTTTTTCATAGAGTTACAAGAAATATGAATTCAAACTTTTATATTAAGCATAAATAATCATATATTGCTGATTATTTTTTAAAAATAAAATATGTTGGGGATGAGTGGAAGGGAGAAAGATCTAGATGCTGATAGAGCGACATTGACCACCTTATGGAGAGATAATGTTGTGGAAAATGATTTAGGGACAAAACTGTTGGAGATCTAGATTGTGATAGAGGGACCAAGACCACAAGCTAATTTACCAATACATTATATCCATATTTACGGGTTAGAGACATCGGCCATGCCTGCAATGGAGATGGTGTCCTAATTGATTTACTTAATGAACTTAAATTGGGCTCGATTGGATATTTGAATGCACGGATAAAAGTTTTGGAGTGTTTGCTTCATTATTTGCCTCAACTTCTTAAGATTCAAATTAGAAGATAGTTAATAATATCAAAGGTAGATAATGATACTCTTCTGCCATCAAAATTTAATCCGGTCTTACTGTTTATCAATTCTCTATATCCTTTTTAAAATTTAAATAGATTTATGTCACTTTTATTAAATGAATGGAAACTCTCATTTTGCATTTTGTAAATCTTTTATCATTCATTTTTCGTAATTTTTCCTAAAAACTTTTCTTCACATGAACTATATACTAATATTATTAGAAGTCGTTTTATTGACTAAATTTTTCTTACCAACCATTTACATGTTTAATAAATAATTTCTATTTAGAAATTCACTTTACTTTTCTAAATAATTATTTCCCATTCGGTATCACTAAAGATTGATATGAATTCAAATTTTGATAATGTTTGACAAAATATACGTACATCAGTCTCATTAAACACTAAATATTTAACATTTAGCTATAGTAAAAACAAAGCGTTCTTTAAGTTTAGCAATGCACTATAACATCATCTTTCATTGTGAAATGGGAGAGAGTTAGGTCAACGCCGGAGGAGAGGGGGATGATCCTAGGGTAAGGGGGGAGAGGGGGACGATGCCCATGGTGAGAGTAGAGGTGGGTCGACGCTGGTGTGGTGGGGGACAACGTCGGTCAGTTTTTTTTATGAATTCAATGTGAAAATTTGATAAGAATCCTTTAAATTTATGACAATATTTATTTTTTCATCAACTATTTTGACATTGGCTTGATGAAGCTAATATCAATACTCTTAGAGCATCTACAACAAATTTGACATCTTAATTCCTATTTTAGGAATGAATAGTGCGTAATTTACTTATTTTTCAAAAACATCAAATATCTCATTTCCTATTTCTATCTATATTCATTCTTTAATTCATTTTGTATTATTTTCTCTCTCCTCTTTTTATTTATTATCATCAATCAAAAGTTTACAAATATAATAATATATATTAAAAATTATATGAAAAGTATTTAAGGATGAATAGTAAATCCCTAAATATAAGATTTTACTATTCATTTTCTATCCCTATATCATATTTTAGGGAACCTGATATAGATGAGTTTTTGATATATATATATATATATATATATATATTATAGGAAAAACTTGTTTATACCAAACTTATTGTGAATGATCTTACTAGTTAATTTTATAGTTTTGATAATTTAGCACACTCAACTTTTTCCAATAAAGGATAGTAAGGCCACAATGATTTCATTTAAGTCCCAATGTCTGGAGTTTTTTTCCCCAAATGTAACATGTCGCCTATTATTTTGAAATAACTAATTATATTATTTATTGGGTAAGTTTGTCATTGTTGTTGGTAAACTTTTAAAAAATACTTATAAAATATGTTTTTATTTTTTTTCAAAAGCATAAGTAATTTGAAAATTACTTCTAAAAACTAATTTTCCAAAAACCATTTTTTAAAAAATTAAAATACCAACACTATCCCTTTTATCTTCATCCTCTCACAATGGATACCGCAGGATAGGATGGGCGACTACGAGACGGTGCAAGACACTATTGGCGTCGTGCCGCTCAGAAACACCACCTACATAGTGATCCAGGTCCCCATAAGCACGTGCAACTAGTCGGTTTATGCCTCCAAGACTAAGAACTTCATCGCCCTCGCTTCCCTCCACCCTAATGACATTGTCCTCACCTAGGACAACACCGCCACCAAGATCAACCATCACAGGTCTTTGTTTTTATGTTTTTTTTTTGTTTAGTATCAAGTGGGCATTATGTGCTTCCTGTATGTTGTTTGAAATACCCAAGTGATATTTGTTCTTGATTTTGGTTTTTGACAGGGCTCTAATGTGATTGGGACTAAGACTTTCACATGTGGGAGCACCATTTGTTGAGGGTGAAGACTTCATAACGGAGAATATCACCTTTGAGAACTCTTCACTTATGGCGAGTATCTTTTCTCTTGATTTATTATGCTTGAGTTTGCATAATTATTCATCTGTGGGTTTTGTCATTTAGGGATTTGAATGGGGTGACTACTCTGGCAGCTTTGCACTTGTCGGAGTTGGGCCTTAGCGCACTCTATAGGACGATAGCAAGGCTGGGAAGATCCATGTGGCTGCATCAACGATCTTTGGAAACCCTAGGCCCCTGAAGTCATGAAGATGGTGGCTTCTCCAAAGGCTTTAGGCAGCGGTGGTGGGCACAAGGAACGGTTGGGGGGTGGGCAAAGGAGTCATTTAACCAAAAAATATAATAAACCAAATAAAAGGATATTTTTATTTTTAAATTTCTATAACAGTTTCATTTTTAATTTATCAAACACTTGCTATCTGTTTTTAAAATTTAAAGTATTTTTAAAATTAGATTTTACTAAATACACCATCCATGTATGCATGTGATGGTATGGTATCCCATGCAATACAAATGTAATCATAACAACTAATAACAACGGTAATAACCAAACAATACAACACAAGACAGTTCAAACAAATAGAAATTAACATCTAATATTGTTTAATCAACTACATTGTCTTTGTAGTATCTTATATCGAATCTGGACCAATGGCTGCCGATGAAACTCATCCTCAGATAGACATCCAAGGAAAAGGTCATGAGACATATCAAGGGGGTCACTTTGTAAACATCCCCTCGAAAAGACAGTTCAAACAAACACAAATTATCATCATTGTTTAATCAACTACATCGTCTCTGCATTATCCTATATTGAATCTAGACCAATAGCTGTCGACATCTCTCTCTCTCTCTCTCTCCAAGCAATTGTAAAATTCTCAAGAGACAAAAAGTATGGGAGCTAGTCAATATGTCTATTTATTTTCACACTAATTTTTTCTCAGCGCAATTTTTTTATTACCAAACTAGCATATTTTTTATTTAAAGGACCACATAATATTTATCATCGTTTTTAATTTTAAAGTGGATATTTAAATTTAAATATACTTAAAATACATGAAATTTACAAATAACTTCAAAAATGGAAAATATTAATTAATAATGTCTTACCTTTTTATTTAATTTTATATATTGGAAGGCAATGAATTGCCTTTTATTGATTTCAGAAATGTGTGGAATGCTTAAAAAAGCATTCTGTTTGTTATTTTTATTCTATAAACCATTCATACGGACCATACACATACCCTTCTTAATAAACGATCATTAAATACATATATATTTTTAACTAACATGTGACATTTAATACTATAACGCCATTTTCATTCCATTAATTCTAAGAAGTATGCGTTACCTTTAAAAAAAAAAGTATGTGATGCCTTTAATTATCAGGTCATACTTAAGTTGTATCCCAGCCATGTGATCATATCCATTTTTATATTTTTATAGAAGTACCATTTAAGAGTAGAAACATACGAGTCCGAAGATTTTAGAACGCTTCATAACAAAGACCCTAAAAGTTTTAACAAAAAAATTGCGCAAAACGACGGCAATAAATACAATTAACGTTTTGTATTCAAGAAATTCAGTCTCATTCAAAATGGAAAATGGATTATAGTAACACAATTACATCAAATAACTCATCCGTATCAAGACGGTAAGGTACAAGACGAGAGACAATTACAAATATTTAACTCAAATATATAACATATGTACCATCAAAAGAGTTTTGATCCCATTACACATTTTCATCTCAATCGTATACAAATTATATTACCAATAAAATGTACAAAACAATTACACCTTTTTAACTCAATCATATCATAATGTGTGGAGGCATCTGACATGAAAGTACGAGAGTCACTGCTCCAACTTTAATAGATAATTACAAAAAAAACTTTTATTAATGTAACACTTTTAATACATTGTTAACTCATTTCTTTACAAACTATATCTCATACAAGTGACATTTTAACTAATTCATATGACAATACTATTATTCTTCTGCAGGATCGGCCCTAAAATTTGGAGACCTCAAATGATAATTTTATTCAATAAAAAAACACAACCGGCCGGCTTAGTATAACACGAAAGTATGCCCATTAAACCCAACTTTTATATTATGTTTGATAGAGTATTATATAAGATTAGGATTGAGTTATTATTTTGTTTTTTTACATAATAATAAAAGTAAGATAAAAAATACGTAAAAAATATCTTTTCTGAAAAAGTATATAGATTTTTAAAAGATTATATTTTTTTTATTTAACATATATAGTAAGTTTTCTTATTTATAGTAAATAAAATTTATTTCTCACTTTGCAATATTAATTTTTAAATACTTTCTTAAATCTAATAAATTTTATTTAAAATATTTTAATTATAGTAATTTTCCAAAAAACTTATATAAAATTAATAAAAATATTTTAATAACTCCATGTATCAAGCTGAATTTAGGCTGCAGAATCTAATATGAACGAATTGTTTAGATTACATGAACATGATTAATGAAAGAGTAACGCAGCTGATGAGATGGTCTCCAAAATAGATGTTCTTGGCCCCCTATGGAAAGAACATATCACATTATTACCAAGAATATATATACACACACACACACATATATATATATAATATATATATATATATATATCACATTATCACCAATTCAATAAATTCAGATAGCGTGCGTGCAACACTTTCAACACATTCGTGAACCTATAGTAGTAAATTAAACCCACCCATTTCATATGTCCTCGACACACATTCATACATTCCGGTCGATTTTGATGGGGGTGGGACATCACATCACATAAAGTCCAATCACGAGTTGGCCCGGCCGGAGGCTACCCAACGCTCCCTACCATCGCCGGACCGATTCCACGTTCTGTTGAACAGTCGCAGGACCCTACCCTACCCTACTATACACTACTACGATTCTCGGTTTTGTTTTTCCTCTCTCTCTCTCTCTCTCTCTCTCTCCGTGTGTATGGAGTGTGTGAGTGTTTTTTTTTTTAAATAAATAAAAATTAAAACACAGTCGTTGTATTGAAAAGCGCTTGCTTCTTCGTGACATAGGAGGAGGGAGGGAGGGAGAGGGTTTATGACTCGGTGCGTGTTTATGTGAACTGCAGCAATAAAAGCAAAACAACAGCCACACCACACACAAAAAAAGGCAAAAAAATGTGCTCACTGTCGAAGAAGAAGCTCCGACGTAGAAGCTGCTAACGGCGGCGTGTCCATGTCTCCTCTCTTCCTCCTCTTTGCCGTGTTCGCGCCGTTACTGTCCTTGGCACAGCAGCAGAGCTCTTCCGAGATAGACGCCCTCACGGCGTTCAAACAGAACCTCCACGACCCGCTCGGGGCGTTGACCGGTTGGACACCGGCGACTCCGTCGGCTCCCTGCGACTGGCGCGGCGTGGGATGCTCCCCCAACGACGGCCGAGTGAACGAGCTCCGCCTCCCGCGGCTCCAACTAGCCGGCGGACTCAGCCCCCGCCTCGCCGACCTCCGCAACCTCCGCCGCCTCAGCCTCCACTCTAACAAACTCAACGGCACCATCCCTCCTTCCATCTGCGCCCTCCCCGTCCTACGCACCCTCTTCCTCCAGTACAACTCCCTCTCCGGCGCCCTCCCCTCGTCCATCTCAAACCTCACCAACCTCCTCGTCCTCAACCTCGCCCAGAACCGCCTCTCCGGTGCCATCTCCGGCGAAATTCCCGGCAGCCTCCGCTACCTCGACCTCTCCTCCAACGGCTTCTCCGGAGAGATCCCAAGAAGCTACGCCAATGCCACCCAGATTCAGCTCATCAACCTCTCCTACAACCGATTATCCGGAGACCTTCCGGGTCGTCTCGGCGAGCTCCAGTCGCTTAGGTACCTGTGGCTGGACCACAACCAGCTGGTGGGAACGCTGCCGTCGGCGATCGCGAACTGCTCGTCCCTGGTGCATTTTAGCGCCGAAGGCAACCGCCTCGGCGGCGTTGTCCCGGCGGCGATCGGAGGTCTCCCGAACCTGCAGGTGCTTTCGCTGTCCAACAACAGCCTATCCGGATCGGTTCCGTCTTCCGTGTTCTGCAACGGCTCCGCCAGCCCGCCGCCGTCGCTCCGGGTGGTTCAGTTAGGTTCCAATTCGCTGGCGGACATTGTTGCTCCTGAAGACCCAACCAAATGCCTCAGTGCATTGCAGGTTTTGGGGCTCCAGAACAATCAAATAAGCATGGAGTTGTTTCCTTCTTGGCTGTTCACTTCCCTGTCTTCCCTGACAAAGCTGGATCTGTCAGGCAATTCCATCTCCGGCATGGTTCCGAGTGAAATCGGCAGCCTCTCTGACCTGCAGGAATTGAGGTTGGCAAACAATTGGATCAAGGGTACACTTCCTGGGGAGATGAAGAAATGTAGTAATCTCATTGTGGTTGATCTCCAAGGAAATGGATTCACCGGCGAAATCCCATTCTTTTTGGGAGAATTAACCAATCTAAAGGTTCTATCTGTGGGAGGAAATGGTTTTTCCGGCACCATTCCAACCAGTTTTGGGAATTTGGTGGGGTTAGAAACGCTCAGCTTGAGAAACAACCTCATGGCTGGAACTGGAAGCACCCTGGACACGTTGATGGGGTTGAAGAACCTGACCTCCCTGGATTTGAGTGGGAACAGGTTTTCAGGACGATTTCCGGAGGCTATTGGGAATTTGTCGGTGCTGACGGCGTTGAATCTGAGCGGGAATGGACTCTCGGGGACCGTTCCGGCGAGCATGGGGAGGCTGTACAAGTTGAGAACTCTCGATCTCAGCCACCAGAACCTCTCCGGTTCGTTGCCGTCCGAGCTCTGGGGGTTGCCCGATCTGCGAATCATCGCTCTCCAAGGCAACGCGTTTTCCGGGAACATCCCCGAAGGTTTGAGCAGCCTCCGCAGTCTGCGATACTTGAACCTCAGCTCCAACGCCTTCTCCGGCACGGTTCCTGCAACGTTTGGGTTCCTCCGATCGCTCTCTGTTCTCTCCCTGTCCCACAATCGCATCTCCGGGTCGATTCCGCCGGAGATCGGGAACTGCTCCGAAATCACCGTGCTCGACCTCCGGTCAAACTCTTTGACCGGCCACATTCCGTCGGACCTGTCGCGGCCGTCCATGTTGGAGGAGTTTGATGTGGGGGAGAACAAATTGACGGGGACGATCCCGGCGGCGTTGGGCGAATGTGCTTCCCTCACTTCCTTGGCGTTGGACGGTAACCATCTCTCCGGCGTGATTCCGAGATCACTATTCAACATGTCGAGTCTGACCGCATTGGATCTCTCCACCAACAACCTCACCGGCGAGCTGCCCCGGAATCTGAAGCTCCTCCCGTCCTCCCTCACTCGTCTTAATCTGTCGGTGAACAGCCTGGAGGGAGAGATCCCAGCCGCGCTGGCCTCTCGCTTCCGCGATCCTGCGGTTTTCGCGATGAACCGCCGCCTTTGTGGGAAGCCATTGAATGTCAAATGCGGGCACAGCGGCGCGGCGGCTGCGAGGAGGGAAAAGAAGAAGAACAGAACCCTGCTGTTGACCATTGTGGTGGCCTGCGGAGCCTTCTTTGCGGCGCTGCTATGCTGTTTCTACGTATGTAGTTTCCTGCGGTGGCGGCGGCGGCTGAAGTCGGCGGCGGAGGACGGGGAAAAGAAGCCGAGTCCGGGGCGGGCGAGCTCGGGTGGCAGTGGCGGCCGCGGCAGCAGCACCGAAACCAACGGGGGAGGGCCAAGGCTGGTGATGTTCAACAACAAGATCACCCTCGCGGAGACGGTGGAGGCGACGAGGCAGTTCGATGAAGAGAACGTGCTGAGCAGGACCCGGCACGGGCTGGTTTTCAAGGCCTGTTTCAACGACGGAATGGTGCTGTCCGTCCTCCGCCTCCCCACCGCCGTAGACGACAACAGGTTCAGGAAGGAGGCGGAGTCGCTGGGGAGAGTGAAGCACCGGAACCTCACCGTCCTCCGCGGCTACTACGCCGGGCCGCCGGACGTGAGGCTGCTCGCCTACGACTACATGCCCAACGGCAACCTCGCCACCCTCCTCCAGGAGGCCTCACACCAGGACGGCAACGTCCTCAACTGGCCTATGCGCCACCTCATCGCCCTCGGCGTCGCCCGCGGCCTTGCCTTCCTCCACACCGCCGCAACGGCCGTCCACGGCGACGTCAAGCCGCAGAACGTCCTCTTCGACGCCGACTTCGAGGCCCACCTTTCCGACTTCGGCCTCGACCGCTTCATCCCCCCCGCCGCCGCTGCCGCCCCGGAAGCCTCCACATCATCCGCCGGGTCGCTCGGGTACGCTTCGCCGGAAGCGGCGGCGACGGGGGAGGCCACGAAGGAGTCCGACGTTTACAGCTTTGGGATCGTGCTGCTGGAGCTACTCACGGGGAAGAGTCCGGTGATGTTCACCCACGACGAGGACATCGTGAAATGGGTGAAGCGGCAGCTGCAGAAGGGTCAGATTTCGGAGCTTCTCGAGCCCGGTTTGCTGGATCTGGATCCGGATTCTTCCGAGTGGGAGGAGTTTTTGTTGGGCGTGAAGGTGGCCTTGCTCTGCACCGCTTCTGACCCGTCGGATCGACCCACTATGCCCGACATTGTTTTCATGCTCGAAGGTTGTCGGGTCGGCCCGGAGGCTCCGTCTTCCGCGGATCCTACCTCTCACCACTCGCCGGCGTGAAAAAGCAGAGGCAAAGACACCAACACCAACCCAGGCCTCGTTTTTTTCTTTTTTTCCTGTATTATTATTATTATTATTATTATTATTATTATTATTATTATTATTATTATTATTATTATTTAATTAGTCTGTGAGGATGATGATGACTCGATGAAATTGTGATTTTTGGGTTTTCCTCCAGCTGTTTTTTTAAGCTTGCTAGGCCTTGAATGAATATTTTGGTGCATGTGCTCGTAACTCGCAAATTGAATTGAGTGTGGTGGGTCCCTGTTGGTGAAGGTGAAATATTGTAGTGGGCCCGGAGGTCAACAGTAGTTAAGTCAGAAACGTAGATGTGGACGTTACACAGGCGCGCATATTTAAATGTAGGCGAAAATGGACAGGGGCGTGGGCCGCCTTTTTCTTATCTGTTATTTTTATCTTACAAAATAACGGCTGGCGTGGCGGGTTCACGTGGACTGACCCACCCGCTAAATTGCTCGATGTGTCTGTCTGTCTGGGCGGGGGGAAATTTTGTAGCCGTTTTTTAAAAAATTTTGTTACTTACGTTTTGCTCTCATTTTGGTTCCCAAAAGTTGAAGCGAAGCGTTTTATTTTTATTCTTGTAAATAATTCGAAGCGAAGTCTAATTCCATTTAGTTGCCTAGTAGTAGCAAATAAAGGTTAGGGTATAGGACACACACACACACACACACATATATATATATATATATATATATATATATATATATTATGGTCTCCCCGGATTAGCCGGTACATGAAAGGAAAGGGAATGGAAATGGATGGATGGGAATAGATGGGAGCAATCCTGGCCTACCAGTCCCCCTTTCTAGTGTCCTACTTTGCACTTTTTTTTTTGGTGGGTCGTAATGTGAATGTGATGTCCTTTGCTTTGAACTTGTCGTGTGTCGTTATCCCGATCCGTGTTTTTGGGTAAGGATGTCCATAATTATGGGTCAAGTGGTTTCTTTTTGCATGTTAATTCGTAACAGTGAAGATATCTGGTAAAATGGTAGCCATGGTCACTAAACTTTACACTTAACTTGCAGTTGGGGGTCACTACGGTCAAATATGGGAAACCAAAAAAACCAAGAAAAGGTGGTGACCCACAAATCCCCAGAGCGACCATAGGAGGTCAGTTCGCGATCCCACTGCGCGTGATGTCCGGGCCGTACTCGCCAAGGTGGTCTTAATCGTATATATCCGAGCAAGTTTCCCACAGGCCTTCTCCCGACTTTAGTCGTTCATCAGCTCAGCCGGACAAGAAAATCATCTCTGCAGCGCTAAAGCCACTGTGCGCGCCATGCAAGGAACTCTGATACCACCACTGGTATTCATTCGAGTGATTTTGTAGAGGGGTCAATTTTTAACACTAGGGTTCTCATGACAACTTAAATATTCATGTATTTAGTTTTTTGAAGAATTAAAATATTATATGAGCAATGTTTGGTATAACCGGAGTTGATTAATCTTTGGGTAACTATAATGACATTAGACGATTTGACACTCGTCGAATGATTGGAATTGATCGACAGACGATTGGATACTCATTAGATAATTAAAGCTGGTTGTTAGATAATTAAACATTCGTCACGATTGAAGTTGTAAGCTAGTATTTCACTTGTAATTTTCCGTTCACAAATAATTGAACATTCGTCACGATTTATTAATTTTCCGTTTACAAATAATTTTTACGAACACGAACTGTTCGTGAACACTTGTTCGCGAACGTTTACAAACGTATTCACAAATATAACAATGGTATTCACAAACTGTTCGCGAACGATACTATTCATTAATGAACAAACATAAACGATCTTTTATCGAGCCGAACGTGAACTTGTTCATAAACGTTTGATTCATTTACAACCTTACCTTTCAGTCTTATATTAGCTCAATTCTTTTTGGATTTAACCTTTTTACATAAAAATATTTCCACGCTAATAAAATTTTAACAATAATAAAATATATTAATATTAAATACAGATGTATATATTTATTAGATATTAAATAAAATATTTTTTATTATCGTTTATATGTAATAAGTACAAATATTTACCAAATTTTTATTGATGGGCAAAATTTAATAGATGACCCATGGCCATCACACAGTACTCTTAACAAAAATTGAGTGTCAAATGACATTGATATTCATTGGTCCACCGACGGAACCTTATTTTAATTCATTGGGTATTCAGTTATTCTTTCTGATCAAATATAAAATTACCGTGTTTCTTGGTACTGTTATTTTAATTTCTTAGCTGGTGATGCGCGGTTGAAGTTCTTGGAAGATGTAGGGAGAGGCGGAGAGCGGTTTATGGGGAAGAGAGCCTCTGACATTATGTTATGTGATCAATTTCTAACCTCAAATCAAATGAGATTGGGAAGAGACAGACAGTACATGGATGCATAAGAAACGAACCCAAAGGAAAAGAAAAGAAAAAAGGAAAAAAAGAATGCGCCAATTTGAGTGTGTTTTCCTTTTTAATATGGTTGATTATGGTGTGTAATTGTCCAATGGTGGGTGGATCGTGGAATGATGATAGGAAAATCGAACCTTTTAGGTACCTCCCTATCCTGTCTTTTGCTTACTACACCTCAAAGATCGGAATTAGAATTATGAACACCAATACATCACTTATTGGCACCATGTTTGCTTCTTTTGTCAATTTGCGCGGTAGAATAGATTATGGGCCAATGATACAGGTCAAAATTCAGGTCCCACTTCTCACCTTTCTTCATCTCCCATGCCTTTTTGAACATTAATTATCCTTGTTCTATGCTATTCTTCGAATAGAATCGCTGAAGATCTTGTTCTAATTGACGACCATTTGTAGTACAGATCATAGTGTTTTAGATCAATAGAAAGTCCAAGTCGGCCATATCCGATCAGATTAGACCGAATTTATTGGATGTCAGATTATTAACTGTCGCAGTAAAAAAAATATTAATATTCCCTCATCTCCCAGATTTTCCCACGATATTTTCGTTGCTCATTAACTGTTATTAATATGACTATAGGGGTTGACTTGCGTGTCCATTGTTCGAATACAAATTTGTGAATTATTAATCAAAAGTATATTATTATTTCATAAAATTTTATTTTTACTTTTCAGCTAGTGTTATATATATATATATATATATATATATATATATATATATATATATATATTAATGTGTGTGTGTATATATATATATATATGTAGATTATATCGTGCAAGAATGGAATGTTAAACTCTTAATCCTCACTTGTAATGCTAAAATTTCATGTGGAATCTCTTTAATGATTTCGTTTTAAAAATTTTTTTGATTCCAGACGTGCATTAGGAAGTTGGTGATTAGATCCGGCATTCATTATTTGACAGTGACTAGATGTAACTAGTATCAATGGAAATTACAAACATCAACAATTTGCCTGCTCCAATTCATGAATGAATACAATAAGTTCAGTCCCATCCTATCTCATAGTTTTAGGTTTAATGGTCTCAAAGAGAATTGCTAACCTTAGTTTGTCGTGGGTAGTTGACACTATTTCCATTCTTAAACCAGCTAAAAGCAACGATAATGTTAATTAGTATATATAGTTTTTTTTTGTTTTTTATTAGTATACATAGTTCAACTATACGTGTATATATATATAATTAGTATATATAGTTGAATAACAATGTCAATTAATTTAGGTAAAGATCTTATATTTGGGGGCAGTTGATCCACATGTTTGTTAGTATTGGATTCCATTTTGACCAACTGGGTTAGATTCAAATTATACTCGGTGAAAGACCACTCTCGAAGACCTCAAAATATTTAAGGCCAACACTGAATGATAAACGCTAAAATTTAGAAGACAATGCACTTGACCTCTTTTGTTAATTATGGTCATTTGAAGTTAGTAATTAAGTTTGGGTGAAATAACTAACATGTAATATAATATTTTATCAATAACTTTTTCAATACTTAACTAAAATCAAATAAGACTAATTGTGTTGATTAGATAATATTTTTATCTATCATTTCTAACTAATTTGAGGTTATTCATGCTTGCATGCAATTAGTTATGATATTTTGAATTAGATAGGAAGAATGTTCACTTTGTTATATACCTCTGTACAGTTTTTCTCAATTTTCTCCAAAATGACTGATTCTTTTTGAGTGATTCTAATTTCAAAAGATAGATAACATTATTTCAAGCAAAACACAATCAATTTGACCTGAATCAGAGCGTTGTAGAGAAAGTTATAGACTTTTAAAGTCGCTCCAAAATATGTCCATTTTTTATTCTTCATATGCATGTCTATCCCACATTGACAATTTTATTTCTCCTTGTTCCACTATATATACAAAGTTGTCTTCACTACACAACAAATAAGAACAAGAGAGGCCCAAGGAATCTCAAGTAAAATTGTCAGTTGGCGATTGAGCCCAAATCCATATTTTTTAAGAGACGCACAATCCAAGCAGGAGCCTACTCGGACACTCAACCATTGTTCAGAGCATTTTGAAAGGCAAATTCTTTCCCCAAGTATATGAAATAAGTCATTTTGCAACCAATGCAGCATTGTGACTCTATAAATCCGAAAAAAATATTTTCCAAGTACATTAAATGCGACCAGTATCTTGGGACTCCTTTTTCAAGCGTGGGAATTGAGGAGTCTCCGATAATTAAATCGAAATGTCTTGGAACTCTATTTTTAAGCATATGGACGAGAAACATCTGTAATTAAACGTCATTTTAATCGATAAACTCATCGAAGCATCATAGTTGACCCATGTGGATTGGAATCATTATATCGAGGACCTTCATTACGATCCAACAATAATCTAGAGATGGATAACAAAATTTACCCAAATCCTAGCCCAATCGATTCAAGTATTAAACTGAAAAGGCCAAAATAAGAATAAACCTCCAATATGAGAGTTATCGAGTAAAGCCTTATTCGATAATTTATTTTGTCCAAATACAAGACCTATTTATAAGCAAGCTAGTAACTAGAAATTAGAAACCTAATATAATTAAGAAACTAAAGTAAAATATCAAAATATTTCAATATGAATTAAATAAAGAAAAATAATAAAAAGAAAAAACTTCTAATATGATAAGGAAAGTAAATATAAGAAGAGTCTCAAGGGTAGAAGATGTCTTGTGTAACACAATACGTGCATGTGGTGATGCGTGTATCACACATCGCAAGCAGCAACTCCATACGAGCATGTCACGAGAGCACGAGCTGACATAGACAGGCTGCACGGGTACGAGCTGACATGGGCAAGTCTCATCACATTAATACCCAACGACGCTAATATATCTGAAAATTCATTTAACCTTTATCCACTAAAATATCCAGATACATCAACATTTAAAAGTGGGAATATCAAACTTGCCTTGTGTAGTATGAAAAATCAAATAAATCTAAATTATTTTGATTTATGATACCTTGGGAAAAAGAAATCTTATTTATGAGAGGCCTCTGACTTCGACCTATAAATAGGCTGCTTCACTGACAAGCAAAGGAGGAACTTTGATGGATGGGTTTTTAGGAAAGAAAATTAGAAGCAATATTCTGAGTAAGCATTTTAAAGTAGTGGAAATTGAAGGCGTAAAACAATGAAGAAAAGTTATAGTTTTCTTTATAATCTCTTTGTTTTTAGGGAGACTTCTGGAGAGAGATTTTTATTTATTTTAATTTTTAAATATTTATAATTGAATTTTCTGAAAAGTTAACCGTTAAATTATTATGAAATTTTACAGGCATGATACATAGTACATGAACATTCAATCCAATAGTCGTTTTTTGAAACAAATGACAAAAAGATATTAAAATTGAAATAATCCGCACGGTGCAGATTATTTGAAGGGCCGCAACAAATCACGTCTCATAGTGCGGTCACAGAAAGATCATTCAGGTTCTTCTCTTTTAATTTCTTCATATTTAAATTGTTAAAATTTTCTTTCTCAAATGTTTTGAAGTGAAACGATTTCCCTTTTAACTATCATTCCTTTTTCGTAAAAAAAAAAAGACAATAGAAACACTAATCTTTTTAGAAAAATCAAATCAGTGGCCTGAATGGCTATGGAATTGAGCCATAAATGCTCACATCCTAACTGCTTGGGCCAATTGTAATTGTGGTAGTGTTCTTCATTTTGTTTTATTCAAAATCTATTCTTTTTTTTTTCAGAAAAAAGAAAATACTGCTACATGAGCCTAGATCTCACATTTTTTTTAAAATTATAATGTTTCCTTTTTATTTACTTTAAAATCTTTCTTTGTTGTTTTAAGGCCTAGATTCTAAAATCTCCATTTTTCTTAAAATTAAAATTATAAAAAATAACATTTTTGAATAAAGCTAGCAAACATCCATAGATCAAAACTAGATACCAATTATAATCGTTGTGGAGTGCAAGAAATATTTTTCATTCCCCATACATAACCAACTCCTAAATCTTAATCTCTAGAATTGTAGATCATTCTTTTTAGGTGTCTAATCACACATCTAACTATTTGGTGACGACTTCGTGTTTTTCTTTTCTTCT